>CM063112.1:55956427-55996057 GCA_031841125.1 Acanthococcus lagerstroemiae | reverse complement strand
TGACAGTAAATTCACTGCTACTTTTTGATTTTATAATGTCTTCCATTCTTTAAGTCTCTCTTTCAAGTCTTCGTGTGTTTCATGTCTTGCTAGTTTGAGTTTCTTTCGAGGGGGGAGGGGGTGGAAGACAAGTTCTTAGTGAAAGGACTTATAATAAATACTTGATAATGTATAATGGATACATGATGAGTTATAATAAAGATACTATAAGACATAATAAAGATATAATTAGATATAGTAGGGTTATTCTTCGAAAATGTTGATATTTCAGTCCCCGGTAGTTATCTCACAAGCTATTAATGATGCGGCCATTTTTTCCCCGTTGATAAATATGACTTAGTTCTACTTTTTCAAGCTTACAGAAGAAAATTTGATCCACTTTTAATGGGTCAAAGTTGGACTAAATATGCTCAAATGCCCGTCGGCATGGCTGTCCCTCGAACGATTTCCATTATTATTTTCTTTTTCCAAATTTTCGAGCTGTATGTATAAGAACAAACTGACATCGTAGTGCTACGTTACATGATGAAGGAATCACAAGGTAACATTGAAATCGCATCTTCACTTGTGGGAGTCAGTATGGCCAGTTTTGAAAACTGTCCCTTGATTCATGTCCATCGGCATGGCTCTTTTTCAACCGATTACAGAACAGGCGTTTCAATATTTTTTCGTCGCAATTAATGGTCAAATTGTGTATTCTTATCAGAGCAATACGGTCCACATATCAAATCCCGTTTTTTTTGTGACAAGATGCGTGCATTCGCATATTATTGTCTAAAATTAAGAGTTAAACAAAAAATGTGTCCTTCGGCATGGTCATTTTTATGCAACGATAGACGTTCACATATTAATGGGTTAGTATGCCTTTATCAACTCTCCATATAATTTTTTGTTTTGAAATCTGCTAATCGACGGCAGAACACTTTCTGTTCGCTATTGTCCTTCGGCATGGCATTCGTCATTGTGATTGCTATGCCAAAGTACAGAATCCTCTCACTGTCGGCCCGGTCTTATCAATATGTTATATAGAACGCCTCTTAACGACTCCCATGGAAAAAAGTTCAAATACCTCCTATTTTCTTCCATGGAAAAACATACCTGAAATAAGCATTTTTAAAGCATGGCCCATTTATCCCAACTTATTTAAAAATCCAAGTTTTTGTGGTGAGGGGGGTTTAGTATATATGATGAAGAGTAGTGTGAGAGTAGTGTGTAAAGAGAGTAACACACACCAAAAAAATTGAAAAATTACAAATGGGTCACCAGTATTGTTTTTTGGTCATTTTTCTAATTCAGTAAGGTTGTTTTTTCTTCTGGAATTTCAATGGTCACTCTCTGTGAGCAGAGTATAATAATTGTGTATTTAGACGACACATCCCCCGGTAGTAATGCGCTTTACCTTAGTGTTCCATATCCTCGCTGGGTTGTTATGTAGATTGATATTGTTTCCGGTAAAGATTTATAGTTGACACATGAGTGCAATCTATCTGCCATTTTGCTTGCAAAAACATAATTTTTCAAATTTCTTGAAAAATTGATTATTTTCCAAATTTTGATCATATTTTCGGTTTCTATGTGAAAATCAATACTAAACTTCACAGAAAACAATGTAACTCAACAACCAGAAAAATATTTAAAGATGTATTTATGAACGAGATGATTTCCATGCAGTACTAGGCTATTAGACTGTAGTTGGAGCACAGAATTCAAATTGTTAACAAAAGTTTTAAAAAAATTAGTCATTTTCGAGATATTGTTGATTTTTACAAATTGTTTCTGCAAACAAAATGGCAGATGGATTGTGCCTATGTGTAACTGTAGAGCCCTAGTTCCACATAATTGGAGGGCTTATAGTACACCTACCGGGAAATATTCAGAAAATAGGGCAAGAAAACGGCAAGAAATTCAGGTTCTCATGTTCAGTAGACACCGTGTATTGCTTTTGATAACTTTGAAAACTGTCAATCAAATCGAAGTTAGCCGTGCCTGCTAAAAGAAAAATTAAAAATTACAAGAAAAAATGGAGACACAGAGACGCTTCTCGAAGTACAGATCAGTAATCAGAATTTAGATCTATCGAATACAGATTAGACTGACAGTAAATTCACTGCAACTTTTTGATTTCATAATGTCTTTCTTCAAGTCTCTCTTTCAAATCTTCGTGTGTTTTATGTATTGCTAGTTCGAGTTTCTTTCGGGGGGGGGGGGGAGGCAGGTTTTTAATGAAAGGACTTATAATAAAGACTTGATAATGTATAATGGATACATGATGAGATATAATAGGGACACTATAAGACATAATAAGGATATAATTAGATATAGTAATAGTTAGGTCATACCAGGTAGAGTTTTTTCCATACACGAGGGAAGGGCAGAAAGGGAGAAAAGCAGATTTTTAATATACAGAAGAAAGAGAATTGTATATTGTCATTGTGTGTTATTAGCTAGTGTTTTTTTTTTGTTTTTTTTTTACCATGGGATATAGGCAGACAGAAATATGATATAATAGTTGTGTCGTGCATGAAAAGCAGGGGCCGAAAATCAACCATTCATTAGGGAAGCCGGAGCCTGGAAAAAATTATTTGCTGAAGAAGCTTGACCTGATTTCCGCCTTCACCCCCACAACCTTTCACCATTTATCTCCCTAGAGTCTGGCAAAAATTAGAATCCAAGCTGAAGTCCGGTCAAAATAATTTGTCGAAATCAGTAGAGCGTAGGATAAGATTCGTTAAAGTTCATTAAGACTTCTGAAAGATTTGAGGACCGTGCTGAAACCCCAATTAAAGCTCGTTCAAATTATGTTATGATTTATTAAGACTCATTAAAAATGCATGGAGTTGTGTAGGAACTCGTGAAGACTAATCAAAAATATCTTCAGATTTATTGAGACTATTTCCAGACGTGTTGAGATCAGAGTTGGGCAGAATAATATTCGAATAATGAATAACGCAACCGTTATTCGTTATTCATGAATAATGAATAATTTATTCGTTATTCATAAGCGCTAATGATAACGAATAATTTATTCGTTAGTCGTAAGTATGAGTAATGAGTAGTCATTCATTATTCAGTAATCAGTATTCAATAACATCAATCACGCGAATAATGAAATCAGACCCATAGCCAAAGTGGGACCAGGGGGAGTGGCCCTTCTCTGGCGCAGTCATTTGCCCCCCCCCCTCCGAGAAAATCGGAAAGATTTTATTTACTTTCTCATTACTCCAGTAAGATCTAGGGAGAAGAAATATCCCCCATCCAAAAAATCCCAGAAAATATATTTTTACACCCTCCCTCCTTCCCAACTAAAAATATTTACCCCCCCCCCCCCCCTTCCAAAAAAATCCCAAAAATATATGTTTTTACACATTTTCCCTTCCAACAAAAAATATTCCCCCAAAAAATCCCAAGAAATTTATATTTTTATACCTCCTTCCCCCTGCCCCAAAAAAGATACCCTAAAATCCCCTCCCCAAAAAATTTCTTTTCTATCAAGAAAAACCCTCCTCTACGCCAAAAATATTTTACCCCCGCCCCTCACACACACAAAATCCTTTCTCCTAATATTTTTATGTAGTCCTCTGATATTGGCGATTTAAAAAAAATACTTCAATTTTCGACTTTTCCTCCTTTGAAAATCTTATTTTGCCCCCCAGCCCTCTTTGAAAAAATCCTGGCTACGCCACTGATCCTCGTTAAATTTTTTGTTTTGTTACTGCGTCCGCAATGAATAACGAATGACGATGATTGACGAATATTACTCACACCTTCTTTTTACTGAATAATTATTGATGAATAACATTACGTGTTGACGAATAATGAATAACGAATAATGATTGATAACGCCCAACTCTGGTTGAGATAGTGTTAAGATTCACGAAGGCTTGTAAGGGCCATCTTAAGACTCGTGAAGAATATTCAGATTCGTTAAGATTGGTTTAACATTTGGTGAAACTATTTCAGTAGGTACTCGGCAAGACTTGTCAGGATTCAATCGAGATTCGTGCTGTACAAATTCTATTCAAATTTGATGAGACCAGTCGAGACTTGCTAAAATGAGTTTCGACTCATGAGACATCGTCGAGACTCGTTAAGACTTGATCAGTACTCATGAGTCTATCTCAAGTCATTAAAATTCGTTAGCACTGCATTAAGATTCGAGTAGGATTTTTTGAAGACATGCTGCACTGTGAATTGTCAAGAACTCCCGTTGGCTCCTGGAAGATAGCTGTGCTAAGATTCGTGAATACTCAAGTTGGCCTCTGCAAAACAAGTTAACCCTTAAAACTTGGACCTATATCGTTGATGGCCGTAGTGAAGCTTTCCATTGTAGATGGAAGGAGGGGGCCGATTTCATTGTTAAGATCGTTCGGTCCCCCGAAAGAATTGAAAAACGTCAAATTTTGAGGTACAGCGGACACAAAAAAGAGATCTTAAAAACTCTTCTGGAGAGCAAGATTTGCACATTGTTCGGAGGCAGCCGCTCCATGCTGAATAAGTCTTTCTAAATCGTCTAGTTTTTCTGCTTTCGTATCTTTCGTTTCTTCCGTTTTTTCGGTCGTTTTATGTTGGTCAAAAGAGAATGGTCACCACGCCAGTTGAATGATTCGGCCCAGGAGGATTTCTTGAACCGGGTCTTCCACTCCTGCGCGACAGTCTATCACATAAGCAACAATATATGAAGTACATATCTAGATTCGTATTCGGCAGCTATTCCGAATATTCCAAGTCGTATTTATTGCAGATCGAGCCTTCTCTCTTTCTTTATTCCATCTATGAACATTATCTCTGAGAGAACTTCAGAACCCCTGCGCTGGGGTTAAATCTCTCGGAGTCTGTAAAAATCAGATTTTACAGGATTGTGCGTACGGATTCCTTCTGACGTCTGTTGTGAGTAAATGCATAAAACAACAATTTCTAAAACTCGAAGCTTTGGCGTTGAGACGTTCGAATTACGTTTTATAAGTGATGTAACCGTTCTTCAAGGTCTTTCACTTCAGATTTGTAGTTTGAACTTCATTGTCTCCTAATTGGCGAACAATTCTCTAATGTTGGTTTCTCCTGGCTAATCATCATTGAACACATGTTATTGCTAATTATAGGAAACATTTTCAGTATCGTTGAGTGTGATCTTCAAAATCAATTATTTGTGTCCCGGTGTAAACTTGACGCGTAATTTTCTGCATTCACCATTGCTGCCTCGTAGTTTGCAATTTCACTAAACGTAATTTCGTTCTTCGTTTTCAGACACCAGAGGTTGACGTTCCTCTGCTCGATGGTTCCTGGACCATCTTCCAGGCCGTGCAAGAACTCATGCATCGAATCGAACTAGGAAATCGTTCTGAGAAGTTACGAAAGATATGGGAGCCGGTGTATACGTAAGTACATCGTATTTGTCTCACCTTTCTCGTCGGTATTTTTATCATGGTTAACGTCGACCTAAAAGTAACTCTGTTCTATGTACAGAATTATCTATGAAGAAGCGAAGGAAACCGATTACGAGAAAAGAGAAACGTTATTCGGTAAGAAGGGCGCTAGTCAGAGTGGCAACGTTTCCAGCGCTTCGAGCATCCACGGTAGCGTTACGTCACCAACCTCTCCTTGCCAGAGCATGAGTTGCACCGTCGAAGATGTTCTGCAGTTGCTTCGTCATTTGTTTGTGATCTATACCCGGCCAGAGAACGATAACAGGATCTGTGAGTATTTGTGTTGAGTTCGTTTATGAAAGTCTTGTCGGCGAAATTGAAAGTTTTCTCAAACTCAGAAGGAGAAAGGGAAGTAGGTTTATAACGAGTGTTAGAAGTTACCGTGGGTATGAACCGATCTTCTCTGAAGTAATGCTCGAAAGGGCGGATTCCAGGACTCTGGTGGAGAGCAAATTAGAAAAAGAGAGTATGAACCGATCTTACCCCTGGAGGAGTTCTAAGCTGAGTTGACAAGTCTTGATGAGTACCAATAGAGTCATCAGGTATTTTGAAAAGTGTTCAAATATGGAATCTGAAACTGTCAGTGAGTCTCAATAGTGTCTTGAATAGTATTAGCGTCTCTAGTGAGCTTAATTTGTTTCAGAAAGTCTTCGGGGGAGTCTTATCAAATCATAATAGGTTGTAACTTGATGTTTTTCTACTGTAACGAGATCGTAACCTGTCTCAGTGGATCTCATGAGTTAGTAACCTCATGAAAAATTTTCTTTTACCAGATTTTTACGGAGTCTTAATTCTTCGCCCATGAAGTCTGAAGTAGTAGTTCTGATAGCAGAGAGAAGTTTCAGGTGTCTTGAAAACTCCGAATAAAACTCTCAAGTAGTTTCAGAGGCTTTCTTCGAAGTTTGGAATAGTCGTAAAACCCCGTGTATCCCAGTGAGTCTTGGAAAACACTTGACTAAGTATTAAGGAGTTTTAAAATAGTTGGAAGTTCTCAGCAGAGTCTGCACGTGTCTGATTACTCCTGACGGTTCCTAACAAGCACAAACTATTAACTAGTTTGAACAGTTGTTGAGTTCGGATAAGGGCTTGAGTCTGAATAGATTTCACCAGTCCAAATGAGTATCAACTGAATCTAAACTCTCACTAGTCATATCCCACATCTAGTGAAGGTAGTTTTGCCGATGACCTTTAGTATACCTTAACCCAACGGAAAATTTTAATCAAGTGTTTGTCTCTGTTGACAGTTATCGAGAATTCCAGCGTTCTGGTTTCCGAAGAATTTGCGAGCAAGAAGGTAACCAATAAACTATTGCAACAGATACAAGATCCATTGGTGCTGAGTTCCGCCGCCTTGCCGGCGTGGTGCGAGGAGCTGAACCATTCGTGCCCGTTCTTGTTCCCCTTCGAAACGCGACAGCTGTATTTCAGCTGCACTGCATTCGGACCGTCCAGGTGAGTACAAAAAAAATTCTGAGTTGGTTTGCGACCGAAATGTATAGGCCGTCAGCTGACTTTGCTACCATTTCTTATCTCTCAAGTTATTCTTCTGACGATCTTCCCCCTTCTCCATTGTAATCCAAGCGAATTTCGCTTTCTGTCATTCGGAGCAAAAACATTTAAGAAGGCTGGAAGAAGTTTTCGTGTGATGCTCCCGTTTCCCTTTCACTACTTCATGGACTCAGAATGCTAGAATTCACTTCCCGATTTTGCAAAAACTTGCATTACATTGCGTACATGTGTTGTAATGAAATCACGTTCAACTTCTTTTCAGGTCGATCGTGTGGCTGCAGACGCAGCGTGACGTGACAGTGGAAAGACAGCGGATGCCAAGTCTGTCTCCGAGGAGAGAAGATAACCACGAATTCCGGGTAGGTCGACTGAAACACGAACGTATCAAAGTGCCGAGAAACGAAGAACTCCTAGCCTGGGCCCGACAGGCGATGAAGACCCACGCTGATCGAAAGAGCATATTGGAGGTACGTAAGGTTACGTTCACTTTTGAAAAAGATTCTGTATTCGTGGAATTGGTTGTTTGATGTCCTTTTTTTTTTTTTTTTTTTTATCACAGGTGGAATTCATCGGAGAACAAGGCACTGGTTTGGGACCGACCTTGGAATTCTACGCGTTGATCTCAGCCGAGCTACAGCGACGAGATTTGGGTAAGTTCAAGTTTACATTACCGGTCATCTCTGCTCCATGTCCAAACAACAAACTCGATGGAGGTGTAAAGAAATTCACTCGGTCTTGTTTACACGTCCAATAAAATTCAAATCTCTTTTCATGTCGTGCCCATCCTTAAATTATACCTCTTCGTCAAGAGTTCTTGCGACTTGACGGTCTCTCCTCGCGAGTTGCACTTTCATGAAATAATCTATACGAAATAAATATTACGTCTTGCGTAGGAATTTGGTTGTGCGACGACGACGAGATCATGGACACAGTCGACGCCAGCCCGATCGACTTGGGCGAAGGATTGAAGCCTCCCGGTTACTACGTTCGTCGCCCGGCCGGTCTCTTTCCGGCGCCGCTGATCCAGAATTCGGAGCAGTGCGACAGAGCGGCGAAGCACTTCTGGTTCTTGGGTATCTTCCTGGCCAAAGTGCTGCAAGACAATAGATTGGTCGATCTTCCGCTGTCATTACCGTTTTTGAAGTTACTCTGCCAGGGCGAGATTCACACGAACATTCACGAGAGGTAAATGCGCGCGCGTCGAAATGAAGCTGCGGGCGTTGCAACTGCATTGGCGATCTGTTTAACCCATTTCGTTGCCGTGTTTCAGAATTGGACTGCCGCTGAAGAACAGCGCCGTAGACGACGACATCATGATGTCTTCGTTCATTTCGGAAGAAAGCGAGAAAGAACTCGAACTGAACCCGCCCGACGATCCTCCGAAGTCGTCGGACGAGTCGGGTAGACCTTGGTAAGTCACGCACCACGTGCGAGTCCCCTCGCGTTAACTTCGTGCATTCTTAAACGCATTTCTGACGACCGGATGTCGATTGTGTTCGTAGGTTCGCCAGTATTCTGAACGAGAAGGATTTAGAAGAGATAGATCCTATTCGCAGCAAGTTTCTGCAGCAGCTGAAGGAACTGGCTAATCGGAAGTCGAAAATCGCCTACGACAATACGCTCTCGTTGGAGGCGAAGACCTGTCAAATACAGAATCTGTCTCTAAACGATTCCACGACTGAACCGGCTGTGCGTCTCGAAGATCTCGCTGTCACATTCACATACCTACCGTCGTCTCGCGTTTTCGGTTTCCAGTCCGCCGATTTGATTAAGAATGGTTCGGACATCGAGGTGAGTAAACGGATCGAGAGTTCTAGAAAGTTGATATCGAAAATGGCAGTTACAGTGAATATGATTGTATTGAATTCTTCGATGGTTTAGGTCACCCTAGAGAACGTAGACGAGTACATCGATCTCAGTTACAAATTCTATCAAGAAACAGGCATCAGAAGACAAATGGAGGCTCTGCGTGACGGTTTCAACCGAGTGTTCCCGATGAGCAAGTTGAGCGCATTTACCCCGCACGAGATCCGGTTGATGCTGTGCGGTGACCAGAATCCGCACTGGACTCGCGAAGATCTATTCAACTACACAGATCCTAAGTTGGGCTATACCAAAGAGAGGTGAGATAGTATTACGTAAGCTCTCCCCCCCCCCCCAAATAGCGGAGTAGATGGTAAAAGCTGCTGCTCTACTGTCATTTGATACCGCTCTCCCCGTCACCCCATTCGTCACTAGATGGAAAAAACTGGTGCTACATTTTGATTTGAACTAACCTCCCCGTTTCTACTCCCGGGTGGTAGAAGAAGAGTGTGCTTAGAGTGTTGACCCTCATTGACTGGCGAGTAGGACAATTTTTTCTGCTCCTGTACTGATTAGATCATGGGCAAATTTTTCCTTGTCCCTCAGTGTATAATGTCTCAAATTTGTCAGTGAATCCTCTAGATGCCTGTGGATGAATACATCGAAATGTGTTGTGGTGAATTTGTTGAGTGTTGTCAGTATCGAAAAATGGAAAGGATAAATTTGCTTTGTCGGGTCGCTTAATGGCTTGAAACGTCATTATCACCTTGTTTCCCACGACCTCAGCATTGAAATTAGTTTTGAAGATAGTCGTATTATCTGTGGAACATATTTAAGTGGTTATATCGATTCAGATTGAACCTGCAATTGTACGTTCAGACTAAAGCATTCGAAATATAATGGGCGCGTTTTCCAGTGACGTCATAGAATGAGTTACTGCATGGTTACTGTTGGCAAAAATACTCATCTTGATTCCAACGAAAGTATCTACTCCCGTAAGAAAAACACATGGAGCAAAGCAGGGATGATAAGTCAGCCATAAGCTATAAGATTTAAGCCATAAGCTGAAGGTTTTGGGGCAATTAAGTCAGCTATAAGTTTGAGCCAAATGTGTTGTAAGCTATAAGCAATGAGCATAAGCCATATTTTTTCGGCTGATTTATGATTTTTTTTTTGTTTCTCAAATCTGAAAATTTTAAATATTTCAATTTTATCTTAACATTTTTTATTTTGTGCTTTTCGTCTCATCACCATTTCTTCCAAAATTGATAACAGAACAACTTACCTCGACTATAGCGCTCATACCGATCGCTGGAAGTACAAATACAGGGTGTCTTAACAGGTCAAGTAAGTCAAATAAAGTCAAGTATTTGGGAAGAGGTCAATTAAGTCAAATAAAGTCAACTTTTTTTGGTCCTGGTCATGTAAAAAGAGAAAAATCAAAAATTGCTGCAGAAAATTAGTTATAAGTTTAAATGTTTGAATATTGATTCTAAAAAATATTAATGTGTTTGTCACAATTTTCATTCAAATTTCATATTCTATGTAAAGTATTATTTTCTTTCTATAATATTAATTTTCATCACAACACAGTTGATGGTTGTTTCAAGTTGTGGTTACCACTAAATCTATAAGAAAAAGTTGGAAATGGAACCAAAAAGTATCCAGAGTCATATTGAAATGTATATAATATGTTGATAAACGATGTTTGAAAATGAGGTATTTGGAAAAGAAAATATTAGTTCTTTATTTATACTACTCCAAGTTGCTACGTATACTATTGTACAAAGATGTCTGATATGCTGGTACTGAGAAAGGCGTTACCGTCTGTGTTTTTGGGCCCTGAGTCAATAATCACTAGGGGAAAAGAGGTCAAGTAAAGTCAAGTATTTTCAAATTTCAGATTTGTTAGACACCCTGAAATAGACCATAAGCTTAAGCTAATCAATTCATAAGCTATAAGCATCAGCTATATTTTCAAGGTCGTAAGCAAAAGCCATAAGTTTAAGCTTTATTGATTGGCTTATCATCCCTGTATGTTACTACCTGAGAATAAGAAATTTGTTAAGAGACCAGAAGTTTATTAGCAAATGCTCGGATCCTTCTAGGTTCTAGATTAAAAATATGTACCTTTGGTTCAAGGTTGGAAAAGATTCGAATACGCCTCTGGCAATTGGATTCGTATCAGTGATTCGAATCCAATGGACAACCCGGATTCGTAAACTTTATTCGAATCTTTTTCGTGGATTCGTCGGAATTATTTAGTTAGCCGTATTAGGCGCTGAAGTCACCTAATATGGCCATCCGTTTTGATCACTTTTCTTTCTTTTTTTTTTCTTGTTTTTAAGAAAAAAATATCAAAAATCGTAATAAGAACTACAAAATTCCTTTTGGCCTCCGCAGTTGAAACATTAAATTTTAATTTCTTCGGAAACTGCATTGTTGAAAGTACGTTTACTATGATTACATCGAATAAGATCCAGTTTTTGGAGTATTTGGTCTTTCTGAAGAAGAAAAAAAAAATGTCTACGAGTGAGTAAAATGGGTATCGTTTATTTCGATTTTGATTTTGTAACCGCGAAAAAAGATTCCATAATTCCTAGATTCGATGATTCGTAGATACGAATTCACTCCATTTATTCGAATCCGATTCGAATCACAGTGAACGTAAATCATTTTTGAATCATGTTCGAATTCAAAAAAAGGTAGTGATTCGTGGATTCGGATTAGAATCCAATTTTAGTGAATTCGTTTTCAACCTTGCTTTGGTTTCTAACAGATTTCTTATTTTTAGGTTGTAACATACTAATCTTTACTCCATGTGTTTTTCTTACGGGAGTCGATACGTTCGTTGGAATCAAGATCGGTATTTTTGCTAACAGTAACTCACTCTGTGACATTTCAGGAGTGGGGGAAATCTAAAAATAAAAAGTATTTGAATCACATATCCGAGCCCTCTACTCAGAAATTGAGTTGAATTACAAATCCAACAGGTCACTTTCAAGAAGGATTTGATTCACAAATCCAAGATGAAAAAAAAAAAAGGATTTGAATGTAAAAATTCACCAATCCGAATCCATTTTTCAATTCTTTCTGGATAAGTCTAGTAACTAGTAAATAAGAATCTATTCTTGAAACGTTCTTCATTAATGGTAATCATTCACTGCCATCACTGGTCACTGGTACTGGTACGGGGGCCCCAGAAATGGTATACGATTTTATTTCACATTTTTGTACACATTCCGTTAATGGGTAAATACCATCAAGTATTATCATCAATATTAGATCAACGAAAATGGACCTTAATTTGGAATGATATAATATGGTCTCTTTCAAGAGTTACATTTCTCACATCTGGGAACTGGGATCTGCGGGGACCGGGGGGGGGCTGGGATCTGGTCACCTGATCACTCTCTGCTCTCTGGTCTGGTGTCGCCATCGCCAAGCTATTGCTGTCTTGAGCTGTGCGGCTGCAAGTTGTAAGCTTGTAACGTTATCAAAATTCAAAATATTCAAAATAGAAATTTCATTATTCCACAAATCTCCATAGAAAGAACAAGGAACGAGTCCAGGATTTCTGGGATTTGTAAAGAACAAGGTTTAGGATTCGAATTGTAAATCTTTGTCCTCCAATTGTACCAGGAACGGATTCGAATCAGAAATTCTATTCCATTTTCCAGAAAAATTCAAATCAGAATTACAAATCCACATTATTGGGATTCGAATCTTCCCCACTCTTGGTAACTCCATGGGAAACGTGATGAGCGTGTTTGTGACGTTAAAGAAAACGCACCTATTGAAAAAGACTTACCTGAATGATGACCAGTGATGGAAAGAAATTGAAAGCGGAAAGGTTTTAAGCCAAAAGCCTTTGAATTATTCTAAGTTTTAAAAGCGAAAAGTGCAAGCAAAAAGCAAAACAGATAACGAGAAAGCGAAAAGCAAAAAGTTCCATTCAATTCGCTTTTTACCTAATTGGCGAGATGATTTTTAATGTGATTTTTGAATTTTATTCAATGGACTCGTGACTCTTTTCATCCTTGTTGTTTTTGAGTTTTGACAAAAGCGGAAAGCAACAAGTTTTAAGCCAGAAGTTTTTAAAATTTGGGAAGTGAAGCAAAAGTGAAAAGCAAAATAAACGTTGAAAGAGTGCGAAGCCGAAAACGCAAGTTTTATTTTTCAAGGTCAAAAGCAAAATTGAAAAGTGGAAGCGTTATTGAATCGTGTTCCATCACTGATGATGACACAGGATTCGGATTCCGCTGGCCTCGTGGCGCGCTGCTGTCGTTTCACTCATAAGAAAATGAAATAGTGATCAAGGAGGTTTTATACTATTGCTGATTTCCTGATGTGTGATGTTTTACTGTGGTTTTTTCGTTTTATTTTTAAAATAACGTCAAGGAGATTTTCTTACAAGCTTTTGCGAGTGAAAACAGAAAAACTGTTCAGCCACACTGCTAAGTTATTCGTAATATTATAACAAAATCATTACTAAATTGCAAAATAGAAGTAAAAGAATAAGAAGTAAAATGTAAGGAAAAGTGAAACACCAAACTAAAAACCACGAAATTCGTATCGTCATATCGTTCTATCACCACTCGTTCGTTAGTTATGAAAATGTCCACTAGATGCCGCCCACTTTGTTGCGGAATCCAAATTAGTACACTGAAACTTATGGCATTAGTCTAAATATTGCCTATTTCGAAAAATTGAAGGAGTAACTTGTTTCTCCCTAATTTCATCACCTCCCATCATTTTATGTCGAGTTGATGTTTTCGAGTGAATTAAAGAGGCTGCGTTAGTTTTGATTTTTAAAAACGTGTTGGTACTTCTGAATTTCAACATGATTCGTGTTTTGGATGAAGGGAATATTATAATCTACAGCATTGGTGGATCCAAAGAGCTATTGTGATAGGGACAATTCAGAATGTGTAAGAATATCTGGCCCTCACAATGGTACTTGAACGAGTAGATAAAGAGACAAGTACGTAGTGTTAACCCTTGGATCTTCCAAATCTTATTGAAGACTATAAGATTTCTCCAACTTATTTACAGGCCGGTACGACTCTTGACGATTCATTTGTGACTTTCCAGACATCTTTATGGATATTTAGAACTTCTTGCAACTCTTCTAAATACTCCAGCAAGCTCATTCCAGACTTCGTAAAAAAGTTCGTCCTGTGTATAGTGTTCCTGATTTCAATACTTCTTCCTGCGAGGGGCGATTATCCTAATTTCCTCTCCCATATATCCGGTCTGATCCACCAGTCATTAAGAACATTGAGAAATATCCTGACCTCAAATCAATAAATCTTTTTGACCTAAAGATCTTGTAATTTTTGTGATCTCTTTGATTTTGAATCACGTTCTCCTGATAAGGGTAAGATCATAAATCTAGGAGAATCTGGCTTGAGACTCGTTGACTGTTAAAGACTCATGACTTCCAGACTTGATTAGGACTCCTGAAGACTTGATCAAGACTTCAAGGATTTTTCCGGACATGATTAAAGACACTTGTAGATTAGTTCGGTATTCTTCGAAGCTTTTCTAAACTTGTTGAAAGGCTGATGTTTACAATCTTCAGTTGACTCATTTAACTAGAAGTTGACATTATTAGTTATCAGATCTTAGGGGCATAGCCACGGGGGAAGGGGAGGTCCACCGAAAATTGAAAAAATTAAAATTTATTCTGGTAATAGTAAATATTAGTATATAGAGAGATTACACTTGTAATGTTGTAAAAGTGAAAAGAACCCCCCCCCCCCTTCATACTAAGTCTGGCTACGCCACTGTGTGATCTAAGAATATACATGGTGAAACTTTGACTCCTTGTTGAAGTTCTTAGAAGATTATAAAATTGACCATAAAATTATTGGAGCTTCGTTCATGACTCATCCAGACTCGCTTAAAACTTTTCGAAACTCTTCTGGACTTGGCATTTTTCAAAATTCCTAAAGACTCAAACCTCTTGATTCTCTTGGACTCATTCAAACCTTTCAAAACTTTTTTTACGTATTTATGTTCAGGATTTCTTGAAACTCTTGAAGGCTTTTTCAAACTTATCTCGAACTCGCTAAGACTCGTTCAGCATTCTTGCTTGAAACTCTATGCGACACTTTCAAATTTGACTTGGACTCTTCAAGACTTGCTAAGACTTCATATTCTTCTATTCGTGTTTCCTTGAAACTATAAATTTCTAGCTTCTTTGTTTAAGATTCTGTAAGACTTTCTAAACTTGGTTTGAAACTCTTTAAGACTCATGTCATTACTCGTTTATATTGTACGTACTCTACCATTCTTGTTTGATTTATTGAGACTCTTCTTGTTGCAACTCTCTGTCAAAGTTTCCCACCTTTCAGATATTTTGGAATATTTTCATGTTTCTCTCTAGAAAGCAATGACGGATTCAGGACACAATCCTGGGAGGGGCAATTTAGAATGTGTGAGAATTAAATAGCTTCCATTTCCTCAGGGCCGTGCAGAGGAAATCCGGGCCTCTGGGGGGGGGGGAAGTAAAAAGTAGGTAAGAGCAAAAAACAACAATGTTTTTAGGGCCCTTTTTGTAAAAACAGATTTTTTGGCACTGGCGAGCCCTCAAAAAAACTCGGGCCTGGGGAACCCCTCCCCCCTCTGCACGGGCCTGCATTTCCACCCTCTCTGAATGTTAGAGTCACTTTTGTGTCCGCAAGTTGCCAAGTTAATTCTTTGAGTTCTGATCAGTGCTGTGCTGCTGGCCATTTATGTGTTGAAAATGAAAATACCCCCTGAGGATGGAGTACATTTTTTTGAATTTACCGATTATTGACTGGATAACTATTTCAGGTCAGTTAGACAATTCTGTTCAAGTTTTCTCTCTCGAGGAGCCAGAAGTACGTAAAACTATTCACAACTTCCCGGTGTTTCTTCATGAAGCTTTTCGACTCTTTTTGACTTCTTCATAACTCATTAGAACTGTTTGAAATTTGTTTACGACTATTTAAGTTTTTTTTAGATTTGATTAAGGTTCTTGAAGACGTGATTACACTTCTTAAGACGCTTCCATACGTGTTTTAACAAATCACTGAACCTTTCAGCGTTCATGAAGACTTACTAAGACTCTCTCAGACTTGTTTTAACTCTGTTAGACTTAATTAAAACCTTGAGACTCGATCAAAGTATTTAAAATTTCTGCCCCGCTTGCTACTGGCGAAAACAGTTTAAGACTCGTTTACACTTTGTAGGATTCTTATTTCAGACTTGATTAGGACTTCTCAGGGCCTGTCTTAGGTTCTTGATAACTTCTTCAAGACTCTGTAAGACTCTTCCATATGCATTTGCTCAAGAATCCCGGAAGCTCTTCCATGTAAGCTCAAGATTCCCGGACATTCTTCACGACTCCTGCAGACTTGTTTAAAATTCTATCAAACTTGTATCAGTTACCGATTTCTTGATGATTTCAATTGAAATTTTTCCTCTGGGAGGGATAATCGCTACCATTGTCCTCCCCGTAGAAGATGCTGTTAGACTCTCTCGTGTGTATTTGCTGAAGATTCCCGGGGACTCGCCAATACTCCTGCAGGCTTGTTTTAAGATGCCGTAAAGCTTGTATTAGTTACTTATTTTTTGATCATTTTTAATTGAAATTTGTCGCTCTGGGAGAGACTATCGCCACCATTGCCCTCCCCATGTATTCGTCTCCCACTGCGAAGGTGTCCGCATGTATCCGCGTCTGTATTTGATCATAATCTTTTTCGTTCATCTGAAACTGTTGACCCCGTCCAGCTCTGATTCGAAGTCGGATGAAATGCTCGAGCATTTGTCGTTAAATGGGTGTGTGAGTCTGTGAGCGGCCAGATGACAGTGCTGTGTAGTTCCAGCCGACAAAAGTGAAATGGACCGCATATTAAGTATGTTGTTTTCGGTTCCAGTCCCGGTTTCCAGAGATTCGTCAACGTGCTGGTGAATATGACAGCCGAAGAACGTAAATCATTCTTGCAGTTCACAACCGGTTGCTCGTCGCTGCCTCCTGGTGGCTTGGCTAATTTGTATCCCCGACTGACGGTCGTTCGGAAAGTAGACGCCGGAGAGGGCAGTTATCCGTCGGTGAATACGTGCGTCCACTACCTGAAATTGCCAGACTACCCTACCGAGGAGATCCTGCGGGAGCGTTTGTTAACCGCGACCCGAGAGAAAGGCTTCCATCTGAATTAATCTTTACGCATCGTATCGTACAGTTTCTGCTGAATAACTCGATCGCTTTAAAACGTAGTAATGGGCTTGACAGTTATTTCTCCTTTTTTTGTTCTTCTAAATTCAATAATTTTTACGCGGATATCTTATAATAGCGATTCGATAATTTCTTTGTTTTTTGTTTTTTTAAACTTGTATTCTTCATTGTAAATTCGTGCCTGGAAGTTGTCTGTGTATATTAAAAGTACCTTGTTCGCAATAGATGCTTTTCATATAATTGTATTGTATAGAAAGCCAATGCAATTTATTCTCTTCGGAAAATGAAGAACGAAAAATGGTATATAACATTTTTGAAATGACTCTATTCGTGACTATATTTCGATTTCTCGTTAGCGAGTATTTTTTTCGTTTGTAACAGTCCAAGGTGTATTCATAATCGAAAACGTATGTTCTCGCCGAATTAGACGCGTTATTTAGATGTATTCTTCTTATACTTAAAAATGTTTGTACGTTAATGTGTGTGTGTGTGTGTATGTGGTTAAACGAATTACGCAATTCCAAACAAGAGACATCTTAAATACGCCTTATGATTTCGATTAATTTCACTATCGGATTTTATTACTAGTTGCTACCTTTTGTTTTGCTGATTATGGGTAGCGATTTCGATGTGATATTTTATTTTATGATTTTTATCAGTTTGTAATAATTTCTAAGTAATACTGCTTTAATTTTCCTTCTCCTCTCCCCCTCTTTTTTTTTGTTTTTTAATCGCAAAGCGAGTACATTTATATGTAAGATTCACATTTAGCGTATTCAGTACTTGGTAAGATTGTAATAAGAATATTAAAATTCTCGTGATAATCAGTGTTTTTCATTTTTGAGGCTGTGCTGTGCACGAACTTGCAGTACGAAACCGATTGGTGACAAGCGAACCATTTTACTTAACCGAATCGAGAGAGATGAGATTTGAAATTGAGGGGTCCTGATCCTGTTCTAGATTCACGTCCATCTCCAGCTTTGGATAATATTCTATTGATTCTTATTAGCCGACGGACTGCGCCATTTTCGGGGTACCGTGATCAGCCACCCTGTGTGGTGCCCACTTTCCCGCATTCTTTGAACACTGAAAAATTGCAGCAGTAACTTCAAGGGATGTTGGTTATTGATCTGGTCACATCACAAATGTCTGCTTACGTTAAGAGAATCACGTCATCTCTGTTTAATGTCCACTCACTCGGGACAGCAAGGGTTCTTATGTAGAAGGTCGAACTACATTGTAGGGGGAAAATGTCCAAGCGCCATGCAAATCACAGAGAGCGCTGAAGAACAATGACTGAGGTTTTTTAACTATCACTCGATTATGCCTTTGGTGTAGTGGGACGTATGGCGAAGCACGCATGCCTAAGTGGCCCCTAAGACACTGCACCTCCGACCCCGGAAACTACCCTTTCAAGTATCGCATCAGTGGCCGGAAGGATCGATTATGCCTTTGGACGCTTTCTTAATAATAGCGCATATCTATGTTTTGACTTCTGAGGGAATTGAATCTGATCATCCTGTGCTGAACTAGAAAGCTATCCAGTGCAGCCAATTTTCCTGAAACTTCAAGAGATTTAGAGAGAATTAAATATACCCTCTTGAATGTCTCTTGAACTCCTCAAGTCCGATGAACTTTCCTGATTTTTCACGAATTTCCTGTCTCAGAACTACTAGATCTTCAAGTTATAAGTTCTCAAATATTGGCCTAGTCTCCATAATTTTTAAAATCTGCTGACTTCATTCAGCGAATTTTAATTCTATCTTTTTGCTGAATCTTTTGAATTCCGGGAAGAATTTTTTAAATACCTACTTCGTGAATCTTCAAAAGTTTCATAATTATCTACTATTTCTTCCATTTCTTCGATGACCTTTCGTGTCTAAATTGGACGCTTTGAAGCTAAACAGATCCTAGCGACATTTGTTGACAAAATGAGTTATTATAGTATCATTGGAAAGAGCGTAAAAAGTAGAATTTTGTAAAATTGGGCCCCCGATTCAGAAATGTGTACTCACGTTGAAAGAAGCTTATCAGTAAACGCTGTGTAATATAGTTTCTATGTGGATGCTGTAAAGCAAAACGGACTCAAGCGACAAAATCTGTTTTTCGAGAACACGTGATTCGAAGTTCAAGAGCCATATAGAAACTATATGACATAGCGTTTACTGATAAGCTTTTTTCAACGTGAGTACACATTTCTGAATCGGGGCCCAATTTTAAAAAATTATACTTTTTACGCTCTTTCCAACGATACCAATAACTCATTTTGTTTACAAATGTTGGTTCGTTCCCTTTTGCTGAATAGCGTCCATATAGAAACTATATGACTTAGTGTTTACTGATAAGCTATTTTCAACGTTGGTACACATTTTTGTATCGGGAGCCCAATTTTGAAAAATTCTACTTTTTACGCTCTTTCCAATAATATTAATTACTCATCATTTTGTTAACAAATGTCGCTTAAGTCCCTTCTGCTTAACAGCGTCCATTGGGATATAAACCTGCACTAGAGTGCGCTGCAAAATCACCTGTGCGGGTGTTAGCGGGGGAACATGAAACGGTGATCATGTGTACTTTCAAATAGAAACACTGCTATCTTCAGGAGGGGAACAAACTAGCAGAACTTACTCTACCAGTGAAACTGGTTATAATTCAGTTTTTTAGTGATGAGGCAGTTAAAATTCAGGACAAATTTTATTTGAAAGTGAATTTCTAATCGACTTAATGAAGGTTGAAGTTTGCTACACGCCTTAACACGCTTACGGATAAATCTCTAGGATCACCCAACCCATTGACCCATTCATACCACTGATAAGACGCAATCGTGCCAACATGTGCAACTCCAATTTATATCCTAATTGGACGCTGTTTTAAGCGCGAGGGAACCAACCGATATTTTTTAACAAAATGAGTTATTAATATATCGTTGAAAAGAGCGTAAGAAATAGAATTTCTCGAAATTGGGCCCCCGATTCAAAAGTGTACTCACGTTGGAAAAAACTTGTCAGTGAACGCCATATCGTATAAGTTTCTACATTACTCTTGAACTTCGAATCACGTGTTCTCAAAAAACAGATTTTGTGGTTGGTTCCTTTACGCTTAACAGCGTCCAATTGGCTCTTAAATTTCGAATCACGTGTTCTAAAAAAAACAAAAGATTTTGTCGCTTGGTCCTGTTTTGCTTATGGTGAATAGATACATTCGAGTCGGCGACATGTCACGGACAACTTTTTAAATGCTAAAAGTGTGTCCGCGACATGTTGCCGACTCAAATGTGAATCCGCCATTTTAACAGGTCAACAGAGCGTCCAAATTAACCCACCTGAATTTTGAAATTGTTGCTCTTGAAGTTCTTTGGCCCGGGTTAGCAGCACTGCTTGTATCAATCTAACCGAACATCATAGAAGTGAAAAGTATTCAGGGCACTGCTGCCAACCTCAAAATAGATCTTGAGACAATATCTCAAGACTTCCAAGAAAATAGCAAGAGCTCTCAAGAATTTACATAAAACTGAATGAATATGCATAACCATCAAATTTTTCACTTCCAACATTTGGGAAATGGGAAATTTATCGCCTTGTGAGAGTAATAAGCACTCAGATTTTACACAGCAACAGAAATGTAAAATACATCTGTGACCTGTTACAAGAAATGAGCCCAAAGTGGCATCGAAATGTTATAAGAAAAAGGCGTAAGTTAATGGAATTCTCTTCTCTTCTTCACAGTACTCAACAACAAAAGTGAAAAGAAAAAGGAAAGTTTTTAGGATTCTCAACAAATGAGGAGTTATCTGTCAAAAAGGCCCCTGACGAATAGGATTCCCATTCGTCAAGGGCCCTTTTGACAGATAACTCCTCAAATACGATGAGTCAGTAAACATTTAATTGTTGAGAAACTAGAAAATGCAAAAATTTTTGTCTCAAGATTTTTTACGAAAAATCCTGGGATTTTTCAACAGGCTTAGTTGGCAGCACTGATTCAGGGGTTCCAATGTTTCGAATGAATGAGAAGAATGGCGATTCTTTTCAGTCGAAATGGATGAAATTTTAATGAATGAAGAGATAAATCAGCGAAATATTGCAAAAAATTCTCTGAATCAGGTAGGTACTGTTACAAATTACTGAAATTGGGTACTTAATTCTCGTTTGTTTGGAAACTCTGATAATTATAATTATTCGCTATAAAGCGAGAATTTACAACGCTGTACGGTGTTTTTGAAAAAGTTTTCCTTCGGATTTTACGTTAAGATTGTCGTACCCACACAAGGTACACACAACCAAACCGTTGCATTGAAATTCAAAATCTAATAAACTCATTGTTGATACCAGCTAGGATGTTACAAAACAGCATTTATTCTCTTGTTATGTCTTTTCCTGATTATAGGAACGAGTGTCTACTGTCCAGTGTCAGGAAATTCTCCATTGCGGAAACCAATGACCGGAATCATGTTCCGAAGAGAGCAGTCGCGGTTCGAAACTACATTTCGAAAGGAAACTTACAGCGAGAGAACAGGATGCGGTACTCTGAGATGCATTGTGAATTGGTAAGTAAATTCGCTGCTCGCCAATTTTCGTATTAGAGGTTGTTCTACTGTAGTATTTCATCAATTCAAATATTCAAAGTAATGAGATTGAATAAACTCATATCGTTACGATCTACATGTATAAGTAGAGATTATTTGGCTCTCGGTTGTCAGTGTGTCAGTAGATAATCACTCGTTACGAGATTGTGTGATGGCGTGGTACAGTGCGGTACATCACATGAATCTTTCGACTTTTCGCGCCAAAACATCGGAACGAGCGAATATGTTATATCTCCAGTATGTCCGCACCGGTCCGCACCTCCACACTCCGCAGGCAATGCACTCAGCGACGTGCGATTTCCCCTACCATAAATGCTATCGTCTGCGTCCGATGAATAGCAGATAGCTCGGCGCCTCTGTAGGGGAAATGGCACGTGTGGTAGCGCATCATCATCTGGGTCAATAGCTTCGCTCCTGTGCACCCTCCAGAAACACACAGCGGGCTTAGTGCGCGCACGATGGTCCCGTGAAACACTTGGTTTGTATTTTTCGCTTGCAACCTGTTCCCGCGATTTCCGATATTCAATCGTTCGCTCTCGTGTGGCTCGTTTCGAATTCGCGTGTAGAATTTTGTACGTTATGGCGTTAAATGGTAATCCACGTTACCAAGGTAATCTTCAGGAAAGATTACGTATCCTGTCAACTCGCACGAGTTGTCCGACTCGCCAGGAGAATGGTCAGCGCTACTTGGGCCCACCGGTTGACTGGACCGGCAAGCCACCAGCAAACGCCGAAGTATTCCTCTCCAAGTTACCGGCCGATTGTTTCGAGGATGAGATTTACGACTTCTGTGCCCAAGCGGGCAAGATCTACCTGATCCGCTTGATGATCAATTTCGAGAACGAGAATCGGGGATTCTGTTTCGTGACATACTCGAATTCGAAAGAGGCAGCAACCGCGGTGGCGATTCTGCCGCAGAAGAGTTTGCGTAAGGGACTTCATGTACACGCTGAGATCAGTCTGAATAACTGCACCCTCAAGATGTACGGCTTGGATTTCAGGTGGAAAGACGAAGATTTGGAACAGGTTAGTGGTATTCGTTTTCTAAGTTTGGAAAGATGAGTGGGAATTCGATCGAAGCTGTGAATGTTCGAGAGCGGGCCGATTTAGTACGGTCGATAGTAATCTATACTGTGCTATATCGTGATGCGATTTTAGAAGTCGGCGTTGTTGTGGCTTTTGAAGTGATAGTATAAGACGATTCGTATTAAATGTTACGAAAAGGTTAAAAGTTTTCGAGTTCATCTAGAAGACGATGGAAATTTCATATTTCACCTAAATTTGGATATTTAATGTGCTGAACAATGTCTCTTGCAATTGATTAATTTGCGCGTATAAAATTTACATTGTGCTGTTCTCAAAAAGCGGATTTTGCTAGTTGGTTCCCTCTTGCTGAACAGCGTACAATTATCACCGCGGATGTTGGTCAGTATAGTCTATCATCACTTCAAAAACTTACTTTATGACTTGGACGCTATTCAGAAAGAGGGAACCAACTAGCAAAATCCACTTTTTGAGAACACGTGATTCAAAGTTCAAGGGCCATGTAGAAACTAGGTATATGATACAGCGTTTACTGATGAGCTTTTTTCAACGTGAGTACACATTTTTGAATCGGGGGCTCAATTTTGAAAAATTCTACTTTTTACACTCTTTCCAGCGATTCTAATAACTCATTTTGTTTACAAATGTTTGTTAGTTCCCTCTTGCTGAACAGCGTCCACTTCCTGCGTGTAAACTTTCGATACTCCAATTCGTTTTCAATGATCTAAGAGAATTGATGGTCTGATAATTAAACAGGACCTTAGATTTCTGTTTTCTGAAGCTGAATTAGAGTCCTTTGTTATTTTCACTTCTAATAATTTGTTGAATCACCACCAACTCATCAGAATCTCGTAATACGCAGGGGTACCATTTAGTGATGGGCAGTATCGATACATTTATACATCGATGTTTTCGATACTTTGGAAATTGTGTATCGATGCATCGATACACCTTCTTTTTGAAAAATATATCGATGTATCGAGCGATACATCGATACATAACCCACCACTACCTGCAATAACACATCTTTTAAAATACATCGATGTTTTCGATACTTTGGAAATTGTTTATCGATGCATCGATACACCTTTATGGAAAATATATCGATGTATCGAGCGATGCATCGATACATCGCCCACCACTAGTACCATTGGAGAAATAATTAATCATGACGTTATTATAGATTTGTCGAGAGCTCAAAATGGCTGCCGTTTTCTGAATAACGTAAAATGACGATCGAATTTATAAATGCCGATGATTGCAGTTTGTATTCGCGAAAAATAATGCTCCGCTGTCTTTTGATTTATCCCGTTGCCCATTCTTTCCTGTAGATGCTCTATTAAATAGTTTTTACATTTCTTATTCTCTTCTCTCTCTCTATTCACACGAAATTGTGATCGACTGCTTAGTATACTGATCTATTGAACATTCTGTGCTAAAAATGCTCCGTGACGAGATGAATTTATTCGTTTTGCTATTAATGCAGGAAATACGAGCGAACACCAAGGACGTGGTGAATGTGACCATCAAACGAAACATGAGCCAGCGCTCATTAATGGCGACTTTGTATTTCGATACTCACCAGAAAGCAGCCATCGCCCGTCGCAAACTAAGTCAAATTGCCAACTCCAGATGGGGTCAGAACGTCAAAGTTTTCTTATGGAGTAAGAAATTGCAGAACAAGAGCTCGAACAAGCAGGTAAATAAGTTTTTTCATTGAACATCCCTCGCTCGAATTCGCATAGTATGTATTTTTGGTCGCTGGATTTCGAGATTAATATTATCATTATCAGCCAGCTATGTTTAAGAATTCAAGAATTGTTTCAATTACGAAAATCGGCGCATGATTTTAAGTCGGAACTTAGCAATTTGGTACTACCGAGTTCCCAAATCCTGGTAATTTGCTTTGGAAAATCTATAGTTAGGTAATGAGTGTATTCTCACCTCAGTTGCCTCAATTTTTCTATTGAAATGTATAGGCTACACGTGCGGACATGGCGTTTGGTGATCATCTGTTGCGAGTGTAATGTACTGCAGCATGGTTTGAGAGCTCGTAGCCAAATAATAGTATCGTCATGTGCAACTTGTTGCGTTCAGCAGAGCCAAACGGCGAATGGCGGGACAATGCGGCAGTGTCTGAACGCTGTGATGCTGTGAATGGGGTTTCAAGTTGGAAAAAAGTTTCATGTTTGCTCGTGAACTTTGTTTTTTCGGTAATTAAATGAGCTCCGTGTCGCCAGCTGCACATATGCAAGAGATGTGGACGAAACCTATACAGAAAAATTGTATACCATTTGTGTATTTTTGTGTGACCAATTACAAAATTTGTGTGTCATCCCTTCCGACAATATAACCAAAAAACCAAAATTAGGGCAATGCGCTGCTGGCGACATGCTGTACAAATAACAAGATTAGGTGTGATCAACCTGTTGATAAGCTCAAATAATTGTGTTCTAATTGTGTATTTTTGTGAGAATCTTCACAACACCCTAAACTACTCCCTTCTGAATCGGAATGAGAAAATTTTTGGATTCGAGGATGCAGAATATCTCAAAAAATAGTGTATTTTTATGTGACCCAAGTGCAAAAACTTGTGTGTGATCCCTTCTGAAGATATAACCAAAAAACCAAAAGTAAGACAGTGTGCTGCTGGCGACATGCTGCATAAATATCGAGATTAGGTGTGACCAACCTGCAAATAAGCTCAAATAATGTGTATCTTGTGTGGATCTTCACAAAACCCTAAACTGCTCCCATCCTCCTTCCCCCGTGAATAGGGGTGAGATAAATTTTGTATCGCTTGTGTATTCTTGTATGGCCAGTCGCAGAATTTGTGTCATCCGTTCTATAGATATAACCAAAAGACAAAGGGAAGGTCAGTAAGCTGGCGATATGCTGTACAAATAATGAAATTTTACATTTGACCAATCTTTAGACAAGCTCAAATAATTGTGTTCTAATTGTGTATTTTCGTGTGGATATTCACAACCCGCTGTATTCTACATTGCTCCTATGCTCCTCCCTTTGAATAAAAGTGGAAAATTTTTTAGATTCGAGGATGTAGATTGACGAGACTTTATTCTTAACAATAAAAGTATAATGAAATCAGAAAGCGGATTTGTTTTCAAGAACTACTGGTTAGAAAATCCGTTGATCACTGTTTAAGAAAAGTACTATTGCTTCCAAGTATGAATTCAGACACACAAAAACGCACTTAGAAATACGTCATTCGAGATCATCCTTAAGTCGAAAGCACAATACTCATTATGAAGTATTACAGAAGATGCTGATTGGTGTCCCCTTGCCATGTGGAGGGTAGACGCACACTAAAACTCCCAACGCCAACATATACAATTAAGTAGATATTATTTGAGTTCATTCCGACGCCCCTAGCATTATTTCTGATGCAGTGGTGAGCCTCCCTTCAAGCTGACCATCACAGAAATTCATAACTGTCCTCACAGTAATATAAGATTAAGTGGACATAATTTGAGACTATCTGAAAGTCAACAGCAGTACTTTTACATGGAAATAAAAAGTTCATAAATTCGGGAAATGTCCAAACAATCATACGAGTACACAATAAACAACTGTTGCATGAAGGCTTGCCGGGGCTTTTAGCATCAACTTCCATTCTGAGGTTATCATAATGAATCTTTCAGTGATAACCCCTCTTCATGGTAGATGGTTGACACATAAATTCGGAAATTATCAACACAGAAACACACGATTAAAAAATTGTCGATTGGGACCATTCGGGTCCACACAAAAATACACAATTAGAACACAATTACATATTTTAGTTTGCAGGTTGGTCACACCTAATCTCATTATTTGTGCAGCATGTCGCTAGCACCACTCTGCCCTACTTTTGTTTTTTTGGTTATATCTTTAGAAGGGCTGATACACAAATTCTGCGACTGGGCACACAAAACTAGCCGCACAGTTTTTTGCGATAGTCTTCATCTCCGAATTTAAAAGATTGTTCTCGCCCCTGTTCAGGGGGGAGGAGGATGGGAATAGTTCAGGGTGTTGTGAAGATCCACACAAAAATACACAATTAGAACACAATTATCTGAGCTTTTTTGCAGGTTGGCCATACCTAATCTCATTATTTGTGCAGCATGCTGCCAGCACCATACTGCCCTACGTTTGGTTTTATGGTTATATCTTCAGAAGGAATGACACACAAGTTTTGCACTTGATCGCACAAAAATAATACACAAATGGTACACAATTTTTCTGTATAGGTTTCATCCACATCCCTTGTATATGTATGTGCTGCTGGAGACACGGAGCTATTGATGGAGCGTATGGCGATGCACGCATGCCAAATTGGCTCTCCAGCACCGCACCCCTGGTTCCGGAAACTACCCTTCCGAGTATCGCATCAGTAAAGCGCACCTTCTGAGGACAAAAATATAGGTTGTAAATCCTTCATATTTTTCCTCAGATCGAGGTGGAACAGATAGGCATTTTCAAGGGCTAAGATTTTATTTATTTCGGAGTAAAAAGTTTCCCCTTCCCACAAAAGCGGGTGTACTCGTGCAACCATCTTTGGAATCTTGAACGGAAACATATCGAAAGATGTATCAAAATTGGGTTTTCTTGGGTCGCTGAGTTCGAAAATGCAATTAGATTTTCAATACGCCCTCAATTTAGATACCACGTTCGACTCTCTTAACTCATCTCAGATTTTTTAGGCCTTTTCGGAGGATCATCACCAAATTGGCTCCCCAGACACCGCACCCCTGGCCCCGGAAACTATCCTTCCGAGTATCGCATCAGTGACTAGAAGGACGCTATTAATTAGGGTTGTGCTCCGTTCAACTTCCAATATTTTTGTTGCAGGACTACGAAGTCGGTAGAGAATCGCGTCACAAACTAAACAGACTGGAGGATCACATGTCTGTTCACAACGTCGCACCTTGCATTAATGTCAACTCGTCTCAGTTTGAAAATTTCAGAGATTTCAACAAATTCGTAAGTTATCTTTCAGGATTCCATGCTCGACTTCTAGATAATAATATCTTCGTTTTAGTTTGCTTTGAGAGTTATAAAAGGCACTTCTCCTCTGTTGGTGCATGTTCCTGTTTTTCGAACATGTGCAGACACAAAACCGTGGATCCTCGTCTCCGGGGAATTATTTTGTTTCCCTTCATAAAAATTTGTGGAGAGGCCAGGGGAAGGAGAAGGTGTCGTTTACTGTTCAGTGTATAGAGAGCTCTCCCCCTAAGATCCCTCCTTGATCATGAACCCCGTCTCAAGGGTAGGCTACTCCTGGAGAAATGAGCAATTAGGGGGCAGGGTAGGCAACCCGCAGTGGGTTTTTTCTCCCGGAGGCGGCGGCGGCGAATTTTACTAAGCTCCCTCCTCCACCATGAACCCCCTCCCAAAGGTAGGCTACCCCTGGAGAAATGAGCAATTAGGAGGCAGGGTAGGCAGTCTGCAGTGGGTTTTTTCCTCTCGGAAGCGGTGGTTGCGGCGGCGGCAGATTTTACTTTTTTAGTATATAGAGAGAAAAATGTTACAACTAACAAAAAATCGTCAATAATAAAAACTGTTAATTTGATCTGGAAACATTTTAATTTGACAAAACAAGAGCAGTTTAATTAAAACGTTGCCAAATTAACAAAATTAATCTCAATAAAATATTGCAATAATTGACAAAACTATTACCGAGTGATAGAAATTTTCGAACTGACACAAATTGTAAGTTTGAAAAATGATTGCTTCGACCGAAATGTTTTTAAATTTATCCAATTTGCTCATTCGACCAGAAAATTTCTAATTTGAAAAAGACCAAACAATAGAATTAAAATATTTCCAAATTTCAAAAAATGCCCCTTCCGACAAAATAATTGAGGGGAAAATATTAAATTGTTAAAAAGATTGCTAAATTAACAGAAAATGTCAATCTGACCAAAAATATTGTTAATTTGATAAAACTTAAAAATTTTATTTGCTAACGTGAATAAAAGTTGCTAATTTAATTGAAGTATTGCAATTAACAAAAATTGTTAGCTTCACTAAAAAAAATTTAATTTGACAGAAAAATAACAGTTTAATTCAAATGTTGCCAATGGTACAAAAGTTCACAATTAATAATGTAACTGACTAACAATTACCAATTGATAAAAATTGCCAAACATCAAAATTTTAATTTTTATTACTTGTCAATTTAACCAAAATGTTGCTAAACTGATCAAAATTGTTAATTCAAACAAAAAATTGTGAATTCGACAAAAATTTATAAAGGTGATCGGATGTATTGACAAATTACAAAAACTTTTTCATTCGACAAAAATGATCAATCTGATTATAATATTGATGTGTGGTGGGACGTATGGCGATTCACGTATGCCAAAGTGGCCCCTACGACACCGCACCCCCGGCCCCGGAACCTACCCTTTCGAGTATCGCATCAGTGACTGGAGGGATGCTTTGGGGCCGAGCCCGAGCCCCCATTTCTCCTTACCGCAATGGTGCGCACGTCCTGCCAAGGTCACCATGGAGTTCCCTACTGATCGAGGTCCGTGTTCCCTGAGCGCTCGCCTGTTATTCAGGTCCCCACAGCCGGACGCGCTGCTATCGCTCCAACCCTTGCGACGGGTGAACTTTCGTACTCTCTCCGCTCCAGCCCTTGCCTACGGACGAGCTCCGCCGAACGGGAGCAGCAGCGACTTTATCTGTCTCAACCACTCTGTGTCCATCTGCTTCTTCATGATAGCCGAAACGAAGGCTGACATCCGGTTCCATCCGCTTCGGCTCCTCAGCATCTCCGAGACCAGAGTATCCGGCACAAGACGGCCGATCACGCCGTCGTCGTCCTCTTCCTCTTCTTCCCCGGGATCGATCGGTATCGCCCCGTGTCCCTCTTGCTCCCAGGCCTCGCACTCGAATAGGGTGTGCCATGGTGTGTTCTCCCCGGTCCTCGTCCGCAGTGTGTGTACTCAACGCTCGACGTTATCCCCATACGATGCAGGTACATGCCGAAACACCCGTGACCCAGGGGCGAAACCATAGGGGAGTGTGGGGTTGAACACCTCCCCCCCCCATAATTTGGCAGTAGACAAATTTAGAAACTGTTCATTTGAATTTTTCATTTTTCATGAGTGTCTGTTTGTTCGTTTGCTCGCTTATTTGTTTATTTTTTCAATTAAAAAATATTTCGATTAAAAAATCGGCAAATTTATAATTTTTTAAAAATTTTATCAGCGAATTTTTAGTTTAAAAAATGTTTGCCGGCAAATTTTTCATTCCCCCAAACTGAAAGTCAAATTTCGTTTTTGAAAATGGAGTACCCCGGACTCTTGTCAGAGACTAGTCAGTCAAAAACCGAAGGTTTCAAGATGAGTATCGAACGTTATCTGAAAGGTTGAAACAAAGCTGAAATATGGAAGACATTCCAAAAATCTGAAAGTCGGTAGCAAACGTTGAATTTCGAATTTCAATGACTATTCTGTTTTTATTAGATTCTCTGTTTGACCTAGAGCTTAAAATTCGAGAAAGTTGAACATTTTATTAAATTCTAAAAGTTGAAAGCAAAGGACTTATTTTCCAGTGTCACAAGCTGAATCCTATAGCAAATGTTTTATTGTTTAATTTACGGGCTTTGGTCCTGATGAATATAGGAGAGAAATTTAGTCTGGAACAAAAGTCAAAACTCCATGTGTTTTTCCCATAAGAACGAAAAGGAGCTTATGGCACGGATTCCCCTAAACCGACTAACCAAAAACTTTGTAGGTTTCTTTTTTTTTTTTTTTTCTTTTTTTTGATTTTATTGGAACCAACTTAAAAGACGAATCAAAGGAAATTCAGAAAAAATTATCACCAGGAGTAAATAACGACCATCTTAATATGTAAAGGAAGTTGTGTGTTCCTCTCGAGTATTCCTAACATCCTTCCAGCTTACCCTCCCTGATTAGGGTATACTCATGTGCGCAAATTTAAGTGCTTGGGGGATGAAAAATTGAAAACGAATAAAGTGGGATTTATTTTACGTATATTTTTGAGGGCGGTAAAAAAATTAGCACATAGCGTCCAGTCAGAATAAAAACACTAACCGTTAATTTTTATGCAAACTGTAAAATGATAATCCTCACATCCATTTTTATTCCTAAGTCCGATCGACGTGGGACAAACTGGAATCTTCAAAAGGCAAGTAGAGATGTTGAATTGAGGAATGCATTCACTATCATTTTCCTCTCTTTTTTTCGCTTAGAATGAAGATGAGCCCATTCTGAATGGGGAAAAAATGAATGTTTTTTCCTTAATTCGCCATCTCTGATGGCGAGGTTTCGTTTCTTTTTCGGTAAAAAAAAAAAAAAAAAAAAAAATCCCCCATTAAGCAAGACTAGAGCTAAACTTGAAATTTTTTATGGAAAGATCATTGAAATAGGAGTTCTTGGGTCGTTGATTTCGAAAATTTCACCAGAAGATTCTTCATTAAACCCTGAATTCACTTTCAGAGTCCTCTATTCTTGGAAAATTCAGTAACGAATCAAAATACCAGCAGTTTTTCGCATCACTGAATTCGAAAACTTCTATGATCTTTCTTATTAAACTGCGATTTGGGCCCCAAAATTCAAAATTGATTTTTAGGAAATTGAATAAAGAATTAGAATGTTCTGGGTTGCTGAATTCGAAAATTTCTTGATTCCTCTTGGATTTCCGATTTAGGCTTCAAAAGCCAAAACTGCTCCAGAAGTGATTAAAATTGACTTCCTGGAAATCGAATCAAATATCGAAATGGGGAAGGGAAGAGGAGAGGTTGCCTAATTTGGAAATTCTATCAACGTGATAAATTTTCGATATTGACTCTCGGGTAAGCCCCAAACACCAAAATGAGAGTCGAAATTGAACGAACTTGATTTAATCTTTCAACATTTTCATAACACCATCAAACTACCAAAATTCAAACTGGAGGGAAAATTTCAAAATTATCCAAGTATGAGTTATTATAAGGGGAACATTCAGATATTTGAAAATCAAAAACTATGAAATTGTACCAAAATTAGGAATTACAATAGTCGCTGTTTCAATAGATTACTTGGGTTTTTAACGTCAATTAATTTTTGTCAACCTTTGGATTTCAAATGTTGGCTCGTAAAGATGCAAGTTTTAATGAGTTTTTTCTTCAACATTACACGCAAAAATTGCCATTTAATCTAAGAATGATGAAGTCCAATCAAAGGTCTTAAGGGTCATTACTAAATTTGTAACATCCCCCCCCCACCTCAAACAGGAAAACGGAAATATAACAACTTTCACTTTGATAGTTCAATCATTTTTTATAAAATCATATGCTGCTTTTGAAAATTCATCATTTGACGATTTAATCCTTTCTCGATGTTTGTAATGATGAAATTGAATCAGCGATTTTTAGCATTTTCAAAAACAGTCTGTTAATTTGAATTTAAGATCGTAAGAACTCTCTACTTCAACAGTCTACTCAATTTGTAAAAACTAATTAGTGCTTGTCCATTTCGATTTATGGGGTCTTTTGAGCTTGAATCAGGTTCAAAATTTCGAATTCAACTCTCCTTAAGGTCAGTAATCAATGTCGGTAGTCTATCTACTTTTGGATCCCATTCTCAGCTCTGGAGTCCTGGAAGGTACTGAAGAGTTTTTCCTGAGGAAGGTGAGGAGGGGAGGGTAAAAATTGTGATAGTCCCAACTGAATCAACTCAAAATTCCCAAGAATCAATGCAATAGATGAAAACCCTTTTGACTCGGTTGGTTTTCCCAACTTCTCAACTCAAAGCAAAAAAAAAAAAGAATTTTCAACTTGTTGAATTTTTTCAACTCGCCTGAATGAAATGGTAGATCTTCCCAACTGTTGAGTAAAACATTCCCACGACGGGGGACTCCTGTCTCCCTTATCGGTACGTCCCTGCCCCAATAATCAGGCAGTTGGCAAATTTTGAAACTGTTCATTTGAATTTTTCATTTTCTAAGAACGTTTGTTTGTTTGTTTGTTTGTTTTTGTTTTTTTTTTAAATTAGAAAATCGGCAACTTTTTTAATTTAAAAAAAATTTGTCGGCAAATTTTCCTTCTCCACCGCCCCCCTCCCAACTGAAAGTCAAGTTTCGTCTCTGCCGTAACCGCTCAAGACTTGGGTTAGGTCCTAATTATAATATTGCTGATTGAACTAAATTATTGCAATGTTGACAGACATGTTGCAGCTTGACCAAAATATTGCTAAACAGATAAAAATTAGTTATTTAGCAAAAAGTTTGGTTATTTGGCAAACAATTAACAATTTAACTCAAATATTGCTAAATTAAAAAAATTTCCAATTTTACAATTTGGCAAAAAATTAATAACCTAACAAAAAATTGTTATATTGACTAAAACTGCCTATGTGATTGAAAATTATCAATCTGACTTAAATATTGCAATTACGTAACAGAAAATCACCAACCAACAAAAACTGCTTTTGACGACGAATTGTTAATTTGAAAAACAAATTGCCAGCTTGATCAAAATATATTACTAAATTCACCAAGACTGCTGATGCAATCAAAAATTCCAGTCTGACTTTAGAATTAGATTAAAATTGTTGAAGTGGCTAGTGTCAAATTAAAAGAAAAATCAATTAGACAAATAATTGCCAACTTCACAAAAATTGCCAATTTGATTAAAATATTGCTAAATTAACAAAACTTGACAAAATAATTACAAACTACTAATCAAACTAAAAATTTTGCAATTGACAGAGAGTTGTCAATTTGATTAATCTGCTGCCAACTTGATTAAAGTATTTTTAATTTGACTAAAATATTCATTGCTAAAAGTGATTAAAATTGCTCGTTAACCAAAAAGTTGTTAATCTGACAAAAAAAATGTAACAGTTTGACCCGAGTATTACCAAACTGACAAAAATTGACCATTTGATTCGAGGGTATTAGAAATTTGACAAAAAATTGTTAATTTAGCAGCAATTACAGGCGAATTCAAATCAAAATTGGGTTATGTGAATTTGAAACAAATAACTGCATGGATATTGTATCATGTCGGTGAACAGCCAATTCTCAAAATGCCGACTAAATAGCGGAAACCGATGGAAAATTTATTGGAAAATTGCCGGATCAATTTAAACGTTTTCCATCCTTACAAAAAAAAATGACGATTTTCTTGTCTCGTTACATGTTGAATAATTGTAAGAAAAATTTTAGTTGGGTGAAGAGCCCCCCCCCCCCTCACATACATATTCGCTGCATCCCTGTTCAGGTTCTTTTGAAACTGTTCAGTCCTACTCACGTTAGACTCTCTCTGCTAGTACTTGTTAAGACTTAAAGATCGTTCAGCTTCCGTGCTGGAAACTGAGACCTCCCCACGTGGACAGTTCAACTATGCTTTCGAAATGGAAGAGAACGAAAATTGTCAGGGACGTACCAAAGAGTTTTTCCAGGGGGGGGGGGGTAAAATTGTGTAAGTCCCAACTGACTCAACTCAAAGTTCCTAAGTATCAAAGTATCAAAGCAAAAAAACAAACCTTTTGTGACCTGTTGGATTTTTCCAACTTCTCAACTCAATTCCCTAGTATCAAAGCAAAAAAAAAAAAATTTAACTTGTTGGATTTTCTTTACTCACCTGACTAAAATGGTAAATTTTCCCAACTGCTGAGTGAAAAATTCCTACAGGAAGGGTAAGTTGCCCCCTGTCCACTACCGGTACGTCCTTGAACATTGTAATTTCAGTTCACGTCGTAGGTCTATTTTAGAATGCTTAACGTACACGCAATACTGCAATTATTGATTTCAATATACATTTCATGTTCTAGGCTTCGACCTTGAATCTGCTCAACACGAACCCCAACCTCTGGTTACAAACATCCGACTTGACTGCAGATAATGGTTTCCTGTCGGCGACCTCGGATACCCCGAATGCGGGTTATTTCACTCACGATCTCATCGGCGACTCATCCTACGACCTGAACAACAACATTTCGCCCAAATACGATGCGACCGAAATCGCCGATCCGTTTGCACTGCCCGGTGTGGGTGCGATGCCGAATTTTCAACTTTCGCCGTCCTCCAGCAGCCACGGTAGTCGCGCCCTGGCCGCGTTCCCTCCATCCAGCGAAAGTTCACCCAGTCACTCGAAATCCAGTCAGTCGGATACGGATCCTTATTCGAACTGGAACACCGATTTGTTCCCAAAACCGAAAGCCAGCATTTTGGACCTTCGTTCGCCGTTCGATCAGTTTCCCGAACACTGTGTCTACGCTTCTGAGACGAGTTATAAGGATAAACAAATCGAAGTCATACTCCAAGAAGCTTTGGAAGCTTTGGCTAGGGGTGACCTGAATGCAGACCGCGAATAAGTTGTCGTTTATGATTTAAGTCACGTTCTGTAGCGGTTGTAGGTATCCTACGGCCACCTCTAGTTTTTGTCATTTTCTTTTTGTAAAAGAGGTACAGTGTTACTGAAAACCATCACACTACCTTGTACCATTTTTGATGTTCAAGTTTGATTTATTTATACCGAGCTTCAGTTAAGTATAGTATTAAATTTTGGCGTTCGTCGATCGCTTGTGTTCAGTTTTGTAGTAGTTAAGCTCATTGTTGAAAATTTACTACTTTTCGGATAATTATTTTGTGTTCATTTTTCCGTATTCCAGATTTTCTACTTTATGGATACTTATTTATTACTTATTTGACCTCGAGTCTGCCTCGAATTTGTTTTACTAGTTAGTTTTAGTGTTCTACTTATTTACTTTTACTTTATTTATTTTTCGAAATCGTTTTGTTACAGTTAGATTCATTTTTACCCCGGCATACCCGTGAAACACAGCGTAGGCAAAAATCGATTCTTGTCGCCATTCGAAATTCGTCACTTTTCCGGCACTAAATTATGGTCGAATCCGATATACTCGATTTCAATACAAAAGTCGAGTTACCGTATATCGTTTCCGACTTTTGGATCGAATTATACATCGACTTTGATGTAGAATTCTATCCAAAAATCGATGTCGGTCCGGTAACTCGACTTTTGTACAGAAGTCAAGTGGAAAAGTGACGGATTTAATCATGTCAACCATTGTTTCGTGGGTGCTAATTTTGTATCTCGCCGGTTTTACTTCTAGTTTAAATATAATATGTAATTTTTACTTATTAACATCCGTTTAATCGATCAATTTTTATAAAATAACTATCATCCTCCCAAATCCCATTTTATCAATACTTAATCACGAATTAGTAATGTTACTTCTATCGACCGTTCACTTTTGTATTATGTCGAAAAATTTGTGTTCATCGATTTTCCTATGATTGTACGTTTGTCAATTTAAAGTTTTTTGAGATTCTAAAAAATGAAAGTCCTGCATGAAGCAGTTATAAAGCGATCCTTTCTTTTTATTTGGACTTTCTTGTTCCTTATCTGTTGCGGATTGAAACTTGTTTCGAAGGACGACCTGAGCATTTATTTAGTTTTGGTTGATATTTGGAACTTCCAGATATCCACAACCTCCCCCCTCCCCCGGTGGAATTGTATAATTGTATTAAGCTTAACCGGTAACGTAACCTAACGATACAGTAATAGAATGGTAATGAAAAATCAAAAATTTGTCGTTGGGTTCACGGGACTGTTACTGGTAATGTAACGTATAATGTTTGTTACAGTAATTTTTACAGTCCCCTGCTCCTGACTAATGTTGGCAAAGTTTGGTAATTATCGATCTTTACTGTAATTTGTAATTCAATGGTCATTTACAGTAATTACGTAATTACTATATTCTTTATTGTATTCAGTACCTAATTATCTTTGACCATAAATGGTCGAAAAAGTATTTGTTGTAGAACGCAATCTCGCTGTTATCAGTTCAATTTGGATGGTAATATTGGTGATAATTGTTAGTTTTGGTAAATTACCAATATTACCATCATTATACGCATTTTCCTGACTTTTTAGACACACGGCCGTATACAGGGAGAATCCAGACCCCTTTAACCCCCCTTGTATACGGCTCTGGAGCCTCTAATGGTATTTGCTACATAACACGCTACTAAAGGGCCTCTGCTCCTAGTAGAGATGATAGGAAATTTTCCACTGAAAGTTTCTGGAAATTTTTGCGGAAATCTTTCGGAAACTTTCCAATCCTTAAATTTCCATGGAAATTTATGAAATTTATAAATTTTTACCTAAACTACGCCAGAGTGCAGCATTTGCATTTGTAATAAGGAAATGCTTGTAAACATCTGGCAAATAATAATTTTGCCAGGTTCTATATTTTTTTTTTTAGATATGATGCCGGTGTTATCACTTTGCAATATTATGGAAATTTATAGTTTGTAGTTGACTAATAACATTTTAAAACCGATATCTGTTGAAAATAAGTATGGGATACCTCATTCATTGAAGAAAGATAAATTTCCAGAAAGTTTCAGGAAAGTTTCCGAAAGTTTCCAAAAAATAAATTTCCGGAAATTTATCATCTCTAGCTCCTAGTAGTAACCGCTACCACAGTGCTAGCCTATGCTACTATAGCGTCTGCTCTAAAAGTAGCAATTGCTACGATAGCGCTCTTGCGCGCGTAACCGTGTAGCATAAGGTATAGCGCTACTACCTGTCTAGTCTCCGGGCTACCATTTATGCTACATGTAGCACGGATGGTCGTATATAAAAAAAATATAGTAGCAAATTATTCACTGGGGAGATTAATGCTCATTGAGAATCTTTTTTTAGGTACCAGGTAACACTGTGGGAAGGAGTTGAAAACTAGCCAATGGTGAAGTTAATCTGTTGTCGTGCGATATTGAACAAGTTGGTTGATCCTACAGGTATTCTTTGTACTTCAAGATGACTGATTTAAATATCTTCATATTAACTGGATATCTCTTCAGTTTTAGATTAGTGAGCTGAAAAAATGAGGAAACGTAATGCTAAGGGAAACAGATGAAACTTACGCGAGTATTGCTGAGGACGATGATTTCAGTCTCGAAGAACAACCGCACAGGTAACTAATGAGAAAATTCATTTGTAAATAATATAGGCTGACTAACCACGTCGGTATACCAGATACTTTATTTAAGTTCTAACCAAAGGTTTTGATGAGTTTACGCGAGTATCCTTGAGTGGTAATGTGTCTTCAACTTTGAAATAGATTTGAATAGTCTACCTACAGTTTTAATGAGACAAAATTGCTTCATAGAATAGTAATGAGCTGCATACTCAGTCTCTCATAATGTTGAAATAGTCAGGGTAGTCCTGCTGGCTTATCTCATATTTTTAATTGTATAAAAGGCTGTTTTATTGAATCTGTTTGGTTTTCTCCGAGTTGAAACAAGTGTAAACTAATAAATTACTTTTCAGTTGTATGAGTCCGAATGCATATAGGTATACATGGATTTTTTAGTGACTCTTAGCTACTCTTGAGTATCAACTTTGAATTGGTCTTATATGGTCTTGATCTGATTTTTCGTGTATTGCCAGCCGTTTCCTGTCTCGATTAGTAATAATACGAATTAGAATGAGTGTGCCTTCTGGAGTAGAACTCAAAATGGTTTTTCCCGAGTGTCTTCAGTCTTCTTCAACGATAACGAATTTCGCCGAATCTATTTCAAGAAGGTTCTGATCAATAATACGTGTAATGACGAAGTTAAATTCTTTTTATCTTGTCGACCAAAATGTTGAGTGTCGGTAAACCTGAGAAATAGTGTAAAATATGAAACTATCTACAGTAGGCACTCGATTATCCGACACTCCGGCTTCTCCGGCAGTAAAAATTTTCTCTCTATTATGCGACACTCTGATTATCGGATAGTTCTCCGTATTATCAACCAGTAACAAACCAACTAACGTTGTATTCATTTTGCACTTTTATAATAAAATTTCGTTCAAACTTTGCTGTTCTGTACTTCCTTTATCAATCTACTACAATTCAGGCCTACAGCATCAAAAAACTAAAAAAAAATATCGCATCCGCATTATCCGACTTTTTTGTTATCCGACAGTCTCCATTCCCCAATTGTGTTGGATAATCGAGTGTCTACTGTATACATCATGTCTTTTTGGAGCGAAAAAATTTTCGGAGAGCTTCGGCGTCAGCGTTGGTGCTTATTACTCAGTTTTTCGAGAACAATTCGAATCCGTTGTCAAGAATTAAGCTAGAGTCATTTTTTGACCCATTTTGACTTTATTTTGAGTGTATCTCGGCAACGGAGCGTCGCCGCCAATCTTGGATACGAATTTCGAACTCGGCGTAAAAAAACTGAGAAGAAAACAGTCTTTCATTTAACATTTTTGATTTTTGCGCTCAGTTTTTTTAGACGAATTCGAATCCGTTGTCAAAATTGAGCTAGAGTCATTTTTTGACCCATTTTAACCACATTTTTGAGTGTATCTCGGTAACGGAGCGTCACTGCCAAATTTGAACACGAAGTTCAAACTTAGCGTGAAAAATTGAGTAGAAAACTGTCTTTAATTCAACACTTTTGATTTTTCCGATTTTTGAAAATTTCACCATACTATGTAAGTACATTATATGTCTGTTTTGGGGTAAAAAAATGTTCGGAGAGCTTCGGCGTCGGCGCTGGTGCTTATTACTCCGTTTTTCGAGACGAATTCGAATCCGTTGTCAAAATTGAGCTAATCATTTTTTGACCCATTTTGAGCACGTTTTCATGTATATCTCGGCAACGGAGCGTTGCCGCCAAATTTGGACACAAAATTCGAATTTAGCGTGAAAAATAGAGTAAAAAATAGTCTTTAATTCAACATTTTTGATTTTTTCGAATTTTGAAAATTTCTCCATCCACATCATGCCTTGTGTGGGGGTGAAAAATTCTTTGGAGAGCTTCGGCGTCGGCGCTGGTGCTTATTACTCAGTTTTTCGAGACGAATTCGAATCCGTTGTCAGAATTGAGCTAGTCATTTTTTTTTCACACATTTTGAGCACGTTTTCAAGTAGTGTATCTCGGCAACAGAGCGTCGCCGCCAAATTTGGACACGAGATTTGAACTCAGAGTAAAAAAATGAGTAGAAGACAGTCTTTGATTCAACATTTTTGACTTTTTCGATTTGTGAAAATTGGTCCATATATAACATCTTTTTTTTT
>CM063112.1:55882845-55955927 GCA_031841125.1 Acanthococcus lagerstroemiae | reverse complement strand
ATTTATAAAAAAGTATGAGAGTTATACTGCTCAAAATACTAAATAAATATAAATTTGATCAAGTTATTGAAATAAATATTCAATCTGAAAAAAATACCCTTTACGTGGTGGGACTTATATTCAATTACCCAAATTTATTCAATCAAAAAAGTGTTTGTTTAAGTGAAAAATATTCAAAATAGAAATTTTAAGTGTCTCAAGCAAGAAGATCTTAGATGCTTTGAATATGCGTTGGAAAGTGTTTTGAATTCAGTTACAAATCAGTAGATCGAGTTTCAAATTATGATATCACGAAATATGAAGAACTGAAAATGGAATATCCAGTTAATTTAATTCCAGAAAATATTAAAAAATAATGAAAAATTTCTAGGTATATCTATCAATATTTATAAGTATGAGGAAGATGAAGAGGGTATTGGTCAATTTTCTTTAATTTATAAACCAAATCATAGTGAAAACCATGTAAATTTACTACAGTATAAGGATCATATTGTTGGATAAAAAACTTGAGTGCTCTATTAAAAGGAAAAATACATAAATATAATGAACATGTAGAAATTTGTATGAAATGCCATAAAAGATTTAAAGATAAATTAAAATATGGGGAACATTTAAAAAATTGTATAAATGATGAGCAAAATATAGAAATGCCAAATGAAGAGAAGAAATTTTCGAAAATATTGCACAAATGGGGCAGAACAATATCATCCATACACAGTGACGTTGGATTTTGAATGTCTATTGGAAAAAATGCAAAAAGAAACTAAATCAACAAAATATCTCCAGAAACATATTGCTAACAGTTTTTGTTTCTATTCTGACCAACAAGGAACACAGCTGGTTAGAGACTCGAATGTACAAAACTTGATGAATCAATTCAATTCTTGGTTAATAGAACATGCGCGCGCATACAACAAGATAAGAAGAATTAATAAGCCAATGATTTGGGACAAGATGAAGATATCAAATTCAAAGAAACTTCTCACTGTCATTTATGTAACAAGATTCTTGCAGAAAATGAAAAAGTTAGAGATCATGATCATTATACAGGAAAATTTCGTGGTGTAGCCTGTGAGAGTGCAACTCGCATTTAAGAATGCCAAGATTCATTCCAATTTTGATTCATAATTTAAAATACGATTCCAAAATATTTTTACAATGGTTGTTAAAATTATTTAGTGGGAATGAGAGGAAGCCTTCTGAGAAACATGATGTGAAAATTATTGCAGAAAATTGTGAAAATTATAAAACATTTTCCAAAAAGGTGGTGATAGATCATTGTGAAGTAAAACGAGATTCCACTTATTGCTGCACTTGTAAAAGAGAAATATTGGGACAAAATATTAAAAAAATGTTCCTCTTGTCAAGGAGAAAAACTGAAAATAAGTAGGAAAGGAGATAAAATACCTATAGAAATGGAATTTAGATTTATTGACACATTAAATTTTGTGGGAATTAGTTTAGATCAAGCAGTAAAAAATCTAGCAGAAGTGAATGACTGTTTTTGTGCTAGGTGTAAAAAAGTACAGAAAATTAGGAAAGGACAATTTTTACCAATAAATGAGAATGGTATTTTAAAATATGCAGCAAAATGTGAAATTTGTGATTCTGAATTGACAAAACCGATTAATTATAATAAATTTCAAAATATATGAGAGAATTTAAAAAAGAAGACCTACATTTGGTTTTACAGAAGGGGATTTATCCTTATGACTGGGTTAGTACTTATGATAAATTCTCTGACCAATTACCATTAGATAAAAAGGCGTGGTATTCGATGTTAAATAATAAACATATATCTGATGACGATTTATCAAAAGCAAAAAAGTTTACAAATATTTTGGATGTAAAAATTTTGGAGATTATCATGATTTATACTTGAAACTAGATACAATTCTCACAAAAGATATTTTTGATAATTTTAGGGAAATGTGTTATAAACATTATGGACTAGATCCTGTATATTATATTTCAGCACCACATTTATCAGATAGTGCTTCTTTAAAATTCACGAAACAATCGCTTGAGCTAATTACTGATCAAGAAAATTATGAAATTTATGAGAAAGGAATAAGAGGAGGGATTTCCAACATTCCTCATAGACACGCTCTTGCTAATAATTGTTACTTTTACGATGAGAAAGAAAGAAAAACGATAAAATTAAGCAAAGAAAAAGCCAAAGAGAAAGGAATTTGGGATAGTAAAAAGCATATCAGTTATATTCTATATTTAGATTGTAATAATTTATATGGGTGGGCTCTGAGTCAACCATTACCAATAGGTGAATTCTTGAACTATAATTTGCTAGCCCATCAAATTGAAGATGCGCAAGCAAAAAATCCGAAGCAAAGAAATCCTTAGAAAGCAAATTTGAAAAATTGACTTATAAACCATCAGACTTTACTCAAGATGTAATTCTTACTCTAGATGACAATGGTGAGTATGGATATACTTTTATAGCTGATCTTGAGATTCCTACAGAATTACACGAAAAATTTAAAGATTATCCCATGCTTCCAGAACAATATGTACCTAGAGAATCAGAATTGTCAGATTTTCAAAAAATTTTGATTGAACAAAAAATAGGTAATAAACCAAAAATGAGTAAATTAATAAGTACGCTACACCCCAAAACATAATTATCTCATTGATTACAGAATGTTGAAAGAATGCTTGCTTGAACAAGGTATAGTTTTAAAGAGTATAAATAATTACATAAGATTCAAACAAAAAGCTTGGATGAAACCATATATTGATAAGAATACAAGCTTAAGACAAAAAGCAAAAAATGATTATGAGAAAGATCTCTATAAATTACTCAATAATAGTGTCTATGGAAAACAAATGGAGAACGTTAGAAAAAGATGTACAGTACAAATAGTGACTACTTTAGACTCATTTCTTAAACAGAATGAGTTTGAAACAAGAGTTGTTCTTGATGAAGAAACTGTTTTACTTCACATTCAAAATAAGAAAGTAAAGTTGAATAAACCAATATTTGGGGGGTTTGTTGTTCTGGAGTTGTCAAAATTATTAATGTTCCAGTTCTACTACAATGTTTTAAAAACGAAATATGGAGACAAAATAAGATTATTAGGAACTGATACAGATTCATTGATTGTTTATATAGAATGTGATGATGTTTATGAGGACATAAAAGAGAATCTAGATTATTACGACACTTCAGATTATTTAATGGATTGGATGCCTCAAGTAAACAAAAAAGTTCCAGGATTATTCAAGGATGAATACTTAGGAATCCCAATAAGAGAGTGGGTAGGACTAAGATCAAAAATGTACTCCTTCAGAAACGACACATCGAAAGAGAAAAAAGTGTGTAAGGGAATTAAAAGATTGAATATAGAAAGAATGAAATTTGAAATGTACAAAAACTGTTTGTTCAATAGCAAGCAAACTAAGGAAATTGTGCATGGAATTGTTTCCAAAAAGCTGAAATTGTATACTATATCAATCAATAAAATTGCACTATCTCCTTATGATGATAAAAGATACTTAATTGATGAAATGAATACACTTCCATATGGCTATAAAAAATATTGTATAATAAATGAAACGAACTAAAATAAAGAATAAGACTGAAGTTTTAAACTTTGATAATAGTGTTCCAACTTGTAGATTGAAGGAAGTGTTTCCTAATATAATGAGATGTTGTATATGTGGTCCTAGTGGGTCTGGGAAAACGAATGTTTTATTGACTATATTAGTGGATAGACCATTACCTGATAATGTATATTTATGTTCAAATACTTCTAATCAACCAAAGTATGAAAAGTTTCGCCAAATATTGCAAAACGAGAAACTTAAAAACAAAAAATTTCATACAGTATCACTCGAGGATTTACCAGACCCTAATAAAATAAAAAAGGATCAGTAGTAATCTTTGATGATATCTACACAGAAAACACATGATAAAATAGGTAAATATTATTCATGGAGTCGTCATAATGATATTTCATGCTACTATTTATCCCAAACATATTCAAAAATTCCAAAACAACAGATTAGAGATAATTTTAATTACTTAATTCTTTTTGAACAAGATCTTACCAATCTGACACATATTTATAACGAATATGCTAGGACCATAACATTTAATCAGTTCAAATCAATATGTAATGATTGCTGGCAAAAACCGTATGACTTTGTAGTTATAGATAAAGAATGTGATCAGAAAAATGGTAGGTTCAAATACAAATTTGAGGAAAATTTTATATTATAAATGAGAAAGCTAACAGATTATAATTCAAATGATATTGATTTTGTTGTAAAACAACGTGCACTTCTACAAAAAAATATTGAATGTGCAAAGTTAGGTCAAGTGAATAGAAAACTAGAAATGGAAGAAAACTATAAACCAATCATTGATACAATAAAAGACCTTAAGCCTGTAATACAACAACCAGTATTACCTATGATTGCTGACAAGCCAAGAGAAATTACCTATGAACGGTCAGAGGAAACACCAGGATTTGATATGTCTCAAAGTCTTGCATGTAGATATTTGTCTTACTATACTAATAAAAAAATACCTACTGATTCAACTTTTGGTATTAGATACGAAAATAAAGATTATTATATAGGAATGCACGACTCATGGAAGTTCATCATTATGCTGATAATGATCGTGCTGATATTAAGCTAAGTAATGACACTACCCTTTATCCAGGAACACAAGGACTATGGGAATTACTAACTATGCAAAAACCTGAAAATTATACTGATGAAGACCTGAAAAATTATCAAAAAATTATTCTCAGTACAGAATCTTATCGTTCTGAGAATGGACAAATTAAAAGTAGTCGTGGGTACAAATATTTAAATTTCATCCAACCTATGTTGATTGAGAAGGAACTCATACTTTCACATCGTGGCTCTGCCTCAAGAAAATTTATACCAATCAGACTGATTATAAATACTGGAACGATCCTAAAGAATTAATTGATCGATTTACAATACTGAAAGGTATGTGGGAAGCAGGTAATCATAATCCACAAATATTCAATGAAATGACCAACATTCGGGAGGAACTGATAGAAGCCAAAAAAAAATTTAAAAACCTTATAATAAATGTTTACTAGAAAAAATCATCATTATTTGTATGAATCAGTTGAAAAAATTCAGAATAACACGGGGAAAATCTTAGAGTCTGTTCTGAAAATTGTCATAAAAGATGTTGGCGAAATTTCAGATATGATAATACAATGTATAAAAAAATGTCATTAATAATGAAAATTATACTGTTGGTATAATAGAGTATGCTAATGGTGTGAAAGAGTACATAAACAATATAAAGGATAACACAAGCAGTATTTTACCACAACTGAAAAAGATTACTGAACATGATCAATCAGCTGTAACTGAACTGAAAAATATTACGCGGCAGGTAGTTGGATTGGCTACCACCTGCGAGAATTCACTTTTCATATTACCCAATTAGGAGCAATTTTAACAGAATTGAAAAATATATCAAAAACAAATCAAAATATTCAGAAAATATTGGAGGAAAATGTTCAAGAAATATTGGAGGGAAATTTACCACAAAAAATTGAAAATATTCAGAAAATATTGGAGAAAAATTCACAAACAACTGAAAATATTCAAGAAATATTGGAGGAAAATTTACCACAAACAAATGAAAATGTTCAAGAAATATTGGAGGAAAATTTACCACAAACAACTGAAAATATTCAGAAAATATTGGAGAAAAATTCACAAAAAACTGGAAATATTCAGAAAATATTGCAGGAAAATTTACCACAAACAAATGAAAATGTTCAAAAAATATTAGAGGAAAAGACAGAAATGTTCAAAATGTAGGTTATCATGAAGGTCAATAGAAAATGTCAAGTAATATAAAAAATGCAGTCATTAGTTGAACTTGAAGCCAAAGAACTTCATAAACCTGTGATAAAAAAATTTCAGAAAAGAAAAATTATCACAAATGAAATCAATGAAATCTGGACAGGTGATTTATTAATTATGTCCCAGTATTCAAAAGAAAATAGGGGTTATAAGTATATGTTAGTAGTTATTGACACCTTCTCAAAAGTACTCAGGATAAAACCCCTCAAGGAAAAAACAGGGAAAGAGGTTTCTCAAGCTTTTGAGAAAATTATTGAAGAAAGCGAATATGGTCCACCTAAAAAATTACATGTCGACAAAGGTACAGAATTTGTAAATTCAGTTTTTAAAAAATTAATGGGAAAATATAATATTCATATGTATCACACAGAGAATGAGGAAAAATCAGCAATTGGTGAGAGAGTAAACAGAACCATTAATGGGATGTTGAGAATAATTTTTGAGATTCATAAGAATCATAAATGGGTTCCATTTATACCAGAGATATTGCACGAATATAATAATGTGAGGGTACATAGAACAATAGGAATGCGTCCTTGTGATGTGAATAAAACAAATGAACAAGAAATTTTTCATAGAATGTATTCTTCAAGTTTCTCCACGCGACCAAAATTCAAGGAAGGAGATCGTGTGAGAATACCCAAAAAGAAAGAAACTTTTGAGAACAAGTATAAGAACAACTGGACAAGAGAAATATTTGTAGTTGACAAAGTATTCCACACAAACCCTCCCGTCTATTCTATTAAAGATTTGAAGGGTGAAGAAATTTTAGGTAAATTTTATCGCCAGGAACTTCAAAAAACAGTTTTCTAAAATTTTCTACTATAAATATGAGTAAAAACTGTGGATTATCTAAAAGAGGTGGTGATATTGTGGATACAATTGGTAAATATGTACCATTTCCACTTCACTGGCCCGGATATAAAGCTCTTGGTCCTGGTTCGAATACAGACCTCGATATTCAAAAAGGTGTAAAACTGAAAAATAAATTAGATGAAATAGCTATGGATCATGATGTAGATTATGCAAATACAGATGATCCTCATGAACGTGATTATGCTGATAACAGATTCACATGGCGAGCCTGGGAGCGTGTCAAAGATCCTAATGCTAAATTAGATGAAAAAATTCCAGCATATGTAGCAGTAAATTTAATGAAATTAAAACAGAAGTTAGGTTTAGGAATTTATAAAAAATTTTATAATATAAATAATATGAGTAAAAACTGTGGATTAGGACAACATTTGCGATTACCTAATGAAATATTACCTAAAAAAGGTGAAGGATTTTATATTGATCGAAAAACCATAACCAATAATCAGAAAAAAGAAGGCAAAGGATTTCATATTGATCGAAAAACAACAACCAATGATCTCCCAGAAATAATGAATTATTTGAATAATTTATATGTTAACAAACAGAAAAAAAAAGGTAAAGGATTTTATATTTATCGGGAAACAGCTATCAATGGTCGAAACAAAAAAGGGGAGGGTATCAAAGTAAGTAGATACATTAAATATCCTATCAATCCAGATAAGGAACAACTTGACAAAATTAATATTGGTGTTGAGAAAGGGTACCTGTTGTACTAAATTTAGGATACGAAAATTTAATCAGAACTAAAAATAGCACACAGAACGAAACATATTTACCTCTAACAAAAGCACAAGTGAATCAAATTGAGACAGCAAAAACCAAGGAAAAGGTTTAAAGCTAAAACTGAACAAAACACAACTGAAGCAGGTTAAAAATGGTGGATTCTTCCCACCAGCTATCCTAGCAGGATTGGCTGCTATTGCAGCAGCTAAACCTGCTGTAGAAGTAGGTACTAAAATAGTAGAAACTGTAGGTAATTTAATATCAACCGCCAAGCAAGCAATTGATAATAAGAAAGCCAATGACGAGTTAGTAGAAGAGAGAAAACGTCGTAATGAAAAGTTGGAGTACAAGTCTGGTGAAGGCATAGGACAATATCTACAAATACCTAACGAAGTTCTAAAGAAAAAAAAAAAAAAAAAAATGAGCGTTAAAAAAATAAAAAATGGCGTTAAAAAAATAAAAAATGGCGTTAATGGTAGTATTCAAAAAGACTGTTTAGGTGTTGAGAAAAATAAAAGAGGCGTTAAAAAAATAAAAAATGGCGTTAAAAAAAAATGCGATGGCGTTAAAAAAAAGAAAAATTGGGGGTGACATGATCACTCAACAAGTAATTAAAAAAATCTTAGATAATGAAAAAAAAAAAAAATAACCATCAAGAATGACGCATTAACTAATTTTGAAATAGAAGCATATGCTGAAAAATTGCAAATACCTCATTTCAGAGGAGTTTTTATGCTTGATGAGCTACCACCAAAAATCAAAAAATATGAATGTGGAATTGTAAATTTAGACACTTCAGACCACTCTGGAACTCATTGGACTGCTTACTGTAAGAATGATTCACAAGTTGATTTTTATGAACCGTTTGGTAACATTCCACCACCAGAATTAGTGAAATATTTTGGACAGTCTAGAATTACTTATAATTATACGCAGGATCAAAAACTTGATGAAACAAATTGTGGTAGACGGTGCATAGAATATTTATTAAAAATTAAAAAAAAATACTATAAATGAAATATATAAATGGTTCTTACAGTATGCTTATGAGCGGTACAGATTCTGTTCTTTATCATGATTTTAGTGGAGTTGATGACATTATTAGACTCAACCCTAATAAAGAATGGGAAATTGGGTTAGAATCTTTCCACACATCTTATCGTTTTTTCAATATAACTGTAACTAAAAACAATTCACTTACTTTTTATAAGGAGGTGAACGAATTACCTACAACTATAGTACTTGATCCTGGTATTTATGAAGTAGCTGATATTATTAAATGTATACATGAAAGTAAACATGCTAGGGCTGCTAATATAACCTTGAAAATAAATAAATACGCTCATACCATAATAATGGGGAGTCCATCACATATAATAGATTTAAGAGATGTGACTTCTGTTGGTAATATATTGGGTTTTACTAAGCAAATTATACCAGCTGGAAAAGAAGTTGAATCTGATAGCCACGTTAAAATTTTTCCTATTGAAAGCATTAAGGGGATATGTAATGAATGTAATAACGGTAATGAAAAAATACTTTTTTATTTTCCTATATCATCACTACCCGGAGAAAAAATAATCTATACACCAAATGAAACTCAATATTATAGAGTGAGAAATAAAGAAATAAGCGAGATTGTATTAAACCTTTATGATCAGAATGGCAATCCACTTGAAAATAATGGTGAAACATATTGGGCATTTTTAATCATACGTGAAGTACGATAATTAAAAAAAAAAAAAAAAAAAAATACTATAAATGAATGGTTACGAAAGTTTTGAATTAATAGAATTCTCCACTGCTAATAATATTGATATAAATAAAAAAGATGAGGAAATTATAATTGAAATAAATACTCCTAATATTTGTACTTTACCTTGGAAAAGCGAGGTAGTTATAGCTGGTCGTCTGATAGTACGTGATAAAGACAAAAAAATTGCGAGTTTCGATCGTAGTACAGTACAAGTAATTAATAATGGGTTTCTCCATATTTTTAGGCAAATTATTTATAGAATTTCTGATGTTCAGGTAGATATATTGGAGTATCCAGGTGTAGCCAGCACCATTAATGGTCTCGTTTCACTGTCCAAAACCACCAAGTATTCTAATGCAGGATGGAATCTAAATAATGATTACATGAATGTTGATGCGAATGGTTACTTCAAAGTTGCATTACCTTTCGATATGTTTCTAGGTTTTGGAACTTATAAAGAAATTCTCTTTAATGTTAGTCAATCCTTGATACTAGCAAGAGAACAACATGGTGTTACAAATATGCTACAAGTTGACCCAAATTTAAAAGATTATACTGTGGAATTGAATCTGAAGTATATAACTTGGAGAATGCCAGTGGTGAAGCTTTCATTACAACTTGAAAAAGAAGTTTTACCATTGTTAAATAAAGACATACCAATTCGTATGAATTTTGAGCATTGGCAATGTTTAAAGAAACCTGCTGGTAGTGTATCAGGAAAAGAATTTAGGTGGTCAATTCCTACAGATATTACATCACAATATGCTTTTGTAGTTTTCCAAAATAAAAGGAACAATGATCTCTTTGCTGATAAAAGTAAATTTGATCATTGTAATCCTTATGATGTACGTTTCAATGTCAATGGTTATGAATATCCTCGTCAGCAAATGCGATTAAATTTTAATGAAAAGGATTCAGGAGCTTTATATACATATTTTAAAAATTACAATGGAAAAGACGATGTTTTAATTGATCTTGTGCAATTTGAAAAAGAATATACTATCTTTTGCTTTGATCTTACAGGACAACCTGACGCTCTACAAACAGATGTAGCCAATGTACAAATTATATTCTCATGGCGTGATGATTTTCCTAATACAGCTGAAATATTTGTTCTTTTGAAACAACCTGTTTGTTATGAATACAAACCTATATCTAGAGCGGTTAGACCTGCTCCTAAAAACTAAAAAAAAAAAAAAAAAAAAAAAAAAATATTCTTATAAATAGGTATGCAATCAGAAAACAATTCAGAGAACAATTCAGAAAATAAATTCAACTGGATGTGTATTATAATTTTCTGTTGGAATATTATCGAACAGGTGTTTTAAAAAATGAGAAAAAAGAAAAAGAAAAAAAAGACAGTCAAATAAGTATTATTTTTATATGAAAAATCATATAAAAATACATTATAACAACTTTAATATTATTCATTTTCTTGAACTAATGTGGTTATGAAAGGTTTACTATTTTCAGCTTTCCATTTTTCAGAATCATTAAACATAGCTTCAACAATTTTTGAGACTTCTTTATCTCTACCTACACATAAAGAGTTCAAATTAGATTCTGTTGGAACAATATAATTTTCAATACAACATGCTCTACTCTTTTTTAAAGAACCTACTACGTTTGATACAAAAGTAGGACAGAACACAAGCATAGAATACCATAAATCTGACATTACACCTCGTGTTTTACTATAAACTGTTTTAAATTCTTTTCTAAACTTTAATAAATTCTTATCAAATTCTACCTGAAATACACCTCTAGCTGTAAGTTGGATTGGTTCTTTATGTAGTGGATGATTCTTTTCATCTAGAAACACTAAGAGATACTTACGTGCTGAAATATAGTCTGTATCTCCTTTTACCCAATAACCAGCAAAAGAGTAATCATTTCGAGAAAGTCTGATAAGTTTAAGTTGGCGTCTAATGATTAAAATACGATTTTTATCAATAATCCTACCTTGAATTGATCCATCTCAAGTCTCAATTGTGTGCGGTTTTGTATTTACAAAATGTTCTACACAGCTGGCACCTGAACATGACTCGTTGCAATTTTTTCTCCACTCACAAGACATCAAATTTTCATTAGACATCCAGAGCCTACAGGTTCTTGATTAATCACTTTCACTGATGGTATCTTTTTAGATACACAGTGTGTAGAGTCATCAAAATTAAAGTTATTGCTTTTACTTTCAATCATTTCCATTTTATAATATATAATATTTTTTTTTTTTTTTAAACTAGGTTATCAATTTTTGATTTTTTTTTTAGTATTAAGATTTCAAACCAAAATCACTTGAAATCCAAGTTAGAAAAAAAAAAGTGGTCTGATAAAAAAATGGAAACTCGACCACTTTATATTACAATATCAATTCTTTTAACACCAACACAAAAATGTGAACTTGGTTACAGAGAACAGAACTTACACAAATGTGTTTTCAACAGCGAATGTACAAAAATGTGTTTTCAACATCGAATGTACAAAAATGTGAACTCGGTCTAGGATTGTACAAAACTTACACAGAAAAGTGTTTTCAACAGCGAATGTACAAAAATGTGACTTCAACAGTGAATGCCCAGAAAAGTGTTTTCAACAGTGAATGTACAAAAATGTGAACTCGATTCAGAGAGAACAATACTTACACAGAAATATGAACTCGGTCTAGGATTGTACAGAACTTACACAGAAAAATGTTTTCAACAGTAAATTTACAGAAATGTGAATTTGGTTTAGAGAGAACAGAACTCACTCAGAAATATGAACTCGGTCTAGGATTATACAGAACTCAGTCAGAAAAATGTTTTCAACAGTAAATTTACAGAAATGTGAATTTGGTTTAGAGAGAACAGAACTCACTCAGAAAAATGTTTTCAACAGTAAATTTACAGAAATGTGAATTTGGTTTAGAGAGAACAGAACTCACTCAGAAAAATGTCACTTCAACAGTAAATTACAGAAATGTGAACTCGGTCCAGAATCCAACCTTTCTATACTACTTGTACCTGTATACGCACCGCGTGTGCGTCCTCTTGTTCAATCTGAACGCACCCCAAGATTTACCCATTTACCAGGTAAAAATGTTTCCGGTATTCCGTGACTGATTCTTTTCGTTACGTTCCGTTCCGTTAATTATGTTCTGGTAACGTTATCTTTCCGTTAATCCGTTAAGTTAATTATTCCGGTTCACAGCCCTGTGTGCAATGCTAGGTTTGCTGGAGTACTAGACTGATTATGCAGTTTGTTCGCATATAAGAGACTTAATACACAGTGTAAAGTATACTTAATACTTTCACTCCTATTTTAGCTACCTTTCCCTTCAAAGTCAGAAGTGTGGGCATGATTTGGCTGGATCATTTTTTTGATTCAACACCGAGTGGATAGCGCGCTGGTCTCAGAATCCGGAGGTCGCGGGTTCGAGTCCACATACCTAGCAACTCGCTACATTTCGACCTAGGCCGGTTTTTCGGCAAGAAGAAAAGAAGGCTAAGACAGCCCTAACAGTCTCTCCGGCGTCTCTGAGATAATGCTCGAAAGGGCGGATTCCAGAGCTCGGGTTGAGAGCAAAATGAAAAAGAGAAGTTCCTATCGACAGAGTATATTGTATATATTCCCCTACCCCTCCTTTATGCTATGATAAGCTACAAGAAATTAATTTGCTACAATCCTATACTGCCTTATTCAAATGAGCAGAGCCACGTCCCTAATTATCATACACATTCAAACTACGCGCCAAATTGAAGAGCAGCGTTCTTCGAATATTTTCTGTACTAATTTTGAGTGATCTGGACATTTCTTATAATTTTTAGAAATATTTGACAGTACCTATAAGATCCGTTCAGACATTGCCAGTTTTACCAGGTTCTGGTAAATACAACCTGCTATTCTGGAAATAATGATGGTCTAGACTGATAGAAGTGTCCTTTTTTCAAAACAGCAGGTTGTATTTACCAGAACCTGGTAAAACTCGTAACGTCCGAACAGAGTTGTAAAAGCTTACCTTCATTTTTCATTTCCGATAGAAATAAATAAATAAATTCAAAATTTCAATTGGGACCACATCAAAACTGTGATAAGATATTCGAAAGAGTAGGTACACGTATTCTTTTGTAAATAAAAAATAATAATATCTTTTCCTTTAATTTGCTAAAATGTTTTCTTTTTTGCCTTTCCCTCAGAAAATTACCCATAAATCGGCGATTTATGTGTGGTGTACGCACTGTAATGTCAAATTTCCGAATAGTTGTTTTTTCCCTTATTACCAAGGAAAAATTTAGAAAATGAAGTTCATTGATCGTTTTTACAACAATTTTCAACTGTAATCTTTTTGTCTTAAAAATATCTGGTAATACTGCAATTTTATAAGGGGATCTGTTCGAAACACTCTTTCCTAAATTTGATAATTCCCGGTGTTTTGGCAATAATGAAAATTTTGATCTGAAGAGGCTCTGCTTTCTGCTTTCCTTTTTGCACCAAAAAATAGCTACATGAAGATTCTTTTCTTTGAGACTCACGGGAGCCTCACGAACGATTTATAACTAGTGCAAGTTTTTTTATACGGTAAAAATCGCAAAATGTGTGTTAAAGACCTCAAAAATATGCAAAAAATTCTTTTGTTTTCAAATGCGACTTTGCTCGAGGAAAGAGACCTTATGTTCTCGAGAATAAGGTTCTTTTCTTCGGACACGGTCACATATGCAAACATTCCTTTCCAAAACAAGGCGATATGGATATCAAGACGCAGGATTTTTTTCAGCTAAATCTAATGCAACACACGCCTGACTCAGAGAAGAAAATGGATAACCAAAATGAAACAGAAAAAAAAAAATACAATTTAGAATTTTACAAGTTGGACCTAGTATGTGCTGTGGCCTTCGACCATACATACTTATATGGACTGTCAATACTGATAAAAATCTGAAGCCAAACATAGCACTTTGCAGCTATTTAAAAAACGTACCTTCATTGCATCCTCTCGTCTTATGTCGAATAATTATAAAATTTTCGGTACAACTTTCCGCAGGGTAATATTATAACTTTACAGAATTCTTGCACCATGAAGAGCCAAATCATACGGGTTGGTTTCAGGCAATGCACACCACTGAACTGTGACTGAGATCATGCGGTTGGGAGAAACGTCAAATGATGGGAAAAAATGAACTTACGAACAAAAAATATTGAAAATGAAGGGATGAACAACTTTTTTGAACACAAACGATATGATTTTGGCAAAATGAACGCGTTGATATTTTCCAAACTGAACTTGAATGAAATATATTCAGTTCATTCCCCGGCTATGGTGTAGCATTAAGGTACTTACTCTTGTCCTCGGTACGGCTGTCCATTTACAGATTGGAAATCCACTCAATCGGCAAGTCGGCAAACTGAAAATAAAATCCGAACAAGTTGTTTACTCAAAGCCCAAATTACACAGCGCATATTAGTGGAATAGAAATATTGAAATGCGTACTTATGGACTAATTCAAGATTTTATCCGCGTATTACAGACGTGTTGCCTCTACACAAGTTAAAATTGGAATGCGGCGCGCAGAAATACCATCCCTGTCTATCAAAGAATAAACAATCGTGGGCAAAACCCGATCGTACAAAACAACAACAAAAAACCCTGTCCTTTTGTATAAATTCGACTTCGTAACAACTACATAATATATGTATATACATAAGGTTCCTCACAAACTGAAGGTCGCGAATGACCTTTTCACAGGTAACAATGAGAACAAAACGGACAAATTTATTCGTTCACGAACTCACAAGCAAACATCCACAAACTGAATACAAAGAATTTGTGAATACACTGCAGAAATTTGGAGGGAGGAGAAGGGGATAGAACAAAAGAGCGAAACAGAAGGGTGATTTCGAAATTTGTTCGAATTAATGATGTAACAGCAAACCTGTCCACAAACAATTTGTTGCCCGCCTGGTGAGGTGAGTGATAACACTACAGTGCGCCGCAAAAATATTCATACATTCCTATTTTTTCGTGCTCTCAAAAGGAATGATACTAAAAAAATTCCAAAAAAATATATTCTGTAGTGTAGAGCATAACTGAAACAATAAATCAAAAACTTTTCCGATCAGTTGATGAGAACGAACGGAGTTCGAAAAAAAAAAGGGCACCGCAAAAATATTCATAGACCGTGTATTTTTCCGATAAGGAATTCGAGGTCCATGAATATTTTGATTCTTACTGAGCAAGCAACAACGAGAACAATTTGCAAATACCCGGTATCATAAAAATAGATAAAGTTTCGACTACAATGGTTCTCCTCTCCTTCCAGTTAATTTTGTTCTCTTGTCAGATGGGAAAAAATTATAGGCTACAGGATAAGAGCCGAGTTCGAATTTCGTGTTCAAATTTGGCGGCGACGCTCCGTTGCCGAGATACTCTCAAAAATGTGGTCAAAATTGGTCTATAATGACTCTAGCTCAATTTTGATAACGGATTCGAATTCGTCTCGAAAAACTGAGTAATAAACACCAGCCCCGACGCCGAAGCTCTCCCAAAATCCCCCCCCCCCACCAAAAAAAAGACATGATGTTATATATGGACCAATTTTCACAAATCGAAAAAGTCAAAAATGTTGAATCAAAGACTGTTTTCTACTCAATTTTTTACTCTGAGTTCAAATCTCGTGTCCAAATTTGGCGGCGACGCTCCGTTGCCGAGATACACTTGAAAACGTGCTCAAAATGGGTCAAAAAATGACTAGCTCAATTTTGACAACGGATTCGAATTCGTCTCGAAAAACTGAGGAATAAGCACCAGCGCCGACGCCGAAGCTCTCCAAAAAAATTTTCGCCCCAAACAATGAAGGCATGATGTGTATGGAGAAATTTTGAAAATTCGAAAAAATCAAAAATGTTGAATTAAAGACTATTTTCTACTCTATTTTTCACGCTAAGTTCGAATTTTGTGTCCAAATTTGGCGGCAACGCTCCGTTGCCGAGATACACATGAAAACGTGCTCAAAATGGGTCAGAAAATGATTAGCTCAATTTTGACAACGGATTCGAATTCGTCTCGAAAAACGGAGTAATAAGCACCAGCGCCGACGCCGAAGCTCTCCGAAAATTTTTTTACCCCAAAACAGACATATGATGTACTTACATAGTATGGTGAAATTTTCAAAAATCGGAAAAATCAAGGTGTTGAATTAAAGACTGTTTTCTACTCAATTTTTCACGCTAAATTTGAACTTCGTGTTCAAATTTGGCAGTGACGCTCCGTTACCGAGATATATACACTCAAAAATGTGGTTAAAATGAGTCAAAAAATGACTCTAGCTCAATTTTGACAACAGATTCGAATTCGTCTCGAAAAACTGAGCAATCCGCACCAGCGCCGACGCCGAAGCTCTCCGAAAATTTTTTTCATCCCAAATAAGACATGATGGAGTATGGAGAAATTTTCAAAAATCGCAAAAATCAAAAATGTTAAATGAAAGACTGTTTCCTACTCAATTTTTTACGCCGAGTTCGAAATTCGTATCCAAGTTTGGCGGCGACGCTCCGATGCCGAGATACACTCAAAATAAAGTCAAAATGGGTCAAAAAATGACTGTAGCTCAACTTTTGACAACCGATTAGAATTGGTATCGAAAAACTGGGTAATAAGCACCAGCGCTGACGCCGAAGCTCTCCGAAAATTTTTTCGCTCCAAAAAAGAGGCTGCGTCCAAATGCGACATCTCAATTGCGGACAGAAAAAGAAATTAGACATCTTAATTGCGGCCGTAAAAATAAAGTTTAACATCTTAATTGCGGCCTCTTCGAAAGGAAGATATACCACTCTTCCGACTGAAATATTAGACTCTCGTCGATAGGCATCTTAGGTTGATGCTACGTTTCCTTATCTGATATAACCTGTCGAATTTTGATCGACTCTAAGAATGCTCTTCATAGATTTTGAAAAGGCAATACATAACGCTGTTGGAAACGTGTGGCCCTCTACTGCTACCGGAGGATGTCGTTTTCACCTTGGGCAAGCCTGAGCGAAAACGTATAAGAGTAAGTCAGCTGAAGGATCGTACCTACGTACATTTTTTGGTCTTGCTTTTTTATCGCCTGAAGATGTAGAGGAGTTCTTCGTGAACGATTTGGCGCCGACGGAACCCAGCAATCCTCAAGTACGGAGTTTAACTACGTACGTACACAATAATTATATTCGGCGAACTTCTCTCTTCCCTCCTCATATATGGGCTAAGTACAGCGCTGACATTGGGCGGACGACGAACGCTTGCGAATCTTTTAATAGTAAACTTAATGGAATGTTCTATCATAGCCATCCTAATATTTTTCTTCTATTTCTTCTAATTGACGCTATTTTGGAAATCCAAGAAAGAACCTACACGAAAATTTTATCAGTCAATACGACAAAACCGAGTAAGAAACGAATCGCTAAAGAAGAAGTCATTCGCGACGCTATGAATGATTTAGAACTTTGTATTATTCATAAATTTACTTTTGTTAAACATTTATCGCGTAAATTTCAGCCGAAAAAATAATATAATATGTCAAGAATTAATAAAATAATTGGCCGCAATTAAGTGGTTTTTTTCATTTCTTCGGTACGCAATTAGGTTGTTTTATTTTTTTTCATGGGACGCAATTTGGTTGTTTTATTTTTTTCATGGGACGCAATTTGGTTGTTTTATTTTTTTTTCATGGGACGCAATTTGGTTGTGTTAAGGGCCGCAATTTGGATGCAAATTGGAAATTGGGCCGCAATTTGGCGGCACCGAAAAAAGACATGATGTATACAGTAGACACTCGATTATCCAACACAGTTGGGGAATGGAGACTGTCGGATAACGAAAAAGTCGGATAATGCGGATGTGATATTTTTTTTAGTTTTTTGATGCTGTAGGCCTGAATAGTAGTAGTAGATTGATAAAGGAAGTACAGAACAGCAAAGTTTGAACGAAATTTTATTATAAAAGTGCAAAATGAATACAACGTTAGTTGGTTTGTTACTGGTTGATAATACGGAGAATTATCCGATAATCAGAGTGTCGCATAATAGGGAGAAAATTTTTACTGCCGGAGTGTCGGATAATCGAGTGCCTACTGTAGATAGTTTCATATTTTACACTATTTCTCAGGTTTACCGACACTCAACATTTTGGTCGACCAGATAAAAAGAATTTAACTTCGTCAGTACACGTATTATTGATCAGAACCTTCTTGAAATAGATTCGGCGAGATTCATTATCGTTGAAGAAGACTGAGGACACTCGAGAAAAAACATTTTGAGTTCTACTCCAGAAGGCACACTCATTCCAATTCGTATTATTACTGATCGAGACAGGAAACGGCTGGCAATACACGAAAAATCGGATCAAGACCATATAAGACCAATTCAAAGTTGATACTCAAGAGTAGCTAAGAGTCATTAAAAAATCCATGTATACCTATATGCATTCGGACTCATACAACTGAAAAGTAATTTATTAGTTTACCACTTGTTTCAACTCGGAGAAAACCAAACAGATTCAATCAAATAGCCTTTTATACAATTAAAAATATGAGATAAGCCAGCAGGACTACCCTGACTCTTTCAACATTATGAGAGACTGAGTATGCAGCTCATTACTATTCTATGAAACATTTTTGTCTCATTAAAACTGTAGGTAGACTATTCAAATCTATTTCAAAGTTGAAGACACATTACCACTCAAGGATACTCGCGTAGAGTCATCAAAACCTTTGGTTAGAACTTAAATAAAGTATCTGTATACCGACGTGGTTAGTCAGCCTATATTAATTATTTACAAATGAATTTTCTCATTAGTTACCTGTGCGGTTGTTCTTCGAGACTGAAATCATCGTCCTCAGCAATACTCGCGTAAGTTTCATCTGTTTCCCTTAGCATTACGTTTCCTCATTTTTTCAGCTCACTAATCTAAAACTGAAGAGATATCCAGTTAATATGAAGATATTCAAATCAGTCATCTTGAAGTACAAAGAATACCTGTAGAATCAACCAACTTGTTCAATATCCACGACAACAGATTAACTTCACCATTGGCTAGTCTTCAACTCCTTCCCACAGTGTTACCTGGTACCTAAAAAAAGATTCTCAATGAGCATTAATCTCCCCAGTCAATAATTTGCTACTATATTTTTTTTTATATGCGACCATCATGCTACATGTAGCATAAATGGTAGCCCGGAGACTAGACAGGTAGTAGCGCTATGCCTTATGCTACACGGTTACGCGCGCAAGAGCGCTATCATAGCAATTGCTACTTTTAGAGCAGACGCTATAGTAGCATAGGCTAGCGCTGTGGTAGCGGTTACTACTAGGAGCTAGAGATGATAAATTTCCGGAAATTTATTTTTGGAAACTTTCGGAAACTTTCCAGAAACTTTCTGGAAATTTATTTTTCTTCAATGAAGGAGGTATCCCATACTTATTTTCAACAGATATCGGTTTTAAAATGTTATTAGTCAACTACAAACTATAAATTTCCATAATATTGCAAAGTGATAACACCGGCATCATATCTAAAAAAAAATAGAGAACCTGGCAAAATTATTATTTGCCAGGTGTTTACAAGCATTTCCTTATTACAAATGCAAATGCTGCACTCTGGCGTAGTTTTGGTAAAAATTTATAAATTTCCATGGAAATTTAAGGATTGGAAGGTTTCCGAAAGATTTCCGCAAAAACTTCCAGAAACTTTCAGTGGAAAATTTCCTATTATCTCTACCAGGAGCAGAGGCGCTTTAGTACTCTTCTTTTGTATTGATACTTGGGAATTTTGAGTCAAGTCAGTTGGAAAAATCCAACAGGTCACAAAAGGTTTGTTTTTTTGCTTTGATACTTAGGAATTTTGAGTTGAGTCAGTTGGGACTTACACAATTTTACCCCCCCCCCCTTTGGAAAAACTCTTTGGTACGTCCCTGACAATTTTCGTTCTCTTCCAGTTCGAAAGCATAATTGAACTGTCCACGTGGGAAGGTCTCAGTTTCCAGCACGGAAACTGAACGATCTTCAAGTCTTAACAAGTACTAGCAGAGAGAGTCAGTAGGACTGCACAGTTTCAAAAGAACATGAACGGGGTTGCAGCGAGTATGTATGTGGGGGGGGGGGCTCTTCACCCAACTAAAATTTTTCTTACAATTATTCAGCATGTAACGAGACAAGAAAATCGTCATTTTTTTGTAAGGATGGAAAACATTTAAATTGATCCAGCAATTTTCCAATAAATTTTCCATCGGTTTCCGCTATTTAGTAGGCATTTTGAGAATTGGCTGTTCACCGACATGATACAATATCCATGCAGTTATTTGTTTCAAATTCACATAACCCAATTTTGATTTGAATTCGCCTGTCATTGCTGCTAAATTAACAATTTTTTGTCAAATTTCTAATACCCTCGAATTAAATGGTCAATTTCTGTCAGTTTGGTAATACTCGGGTCAAACTGTTACATTTTTTCGTCAGATTAACTACTTTTTGGTTAACGAGCAATTTTAATCACTTTTAGCAATAAATATTTTAGTCAAATTAAAAATACTTTAATCAAGTTGGCAGTAGATTAATCAAATTGACAACTCTCTGTCAATTGCAAAATTTTTAGTTTGATTAGTAGTTTGTAATTATTTTGTCAAGTTTTGTTAATTTAGCAATTTTTTATTCAAACTGGCAATTTTTGTGAAGTTGGCAATTATTTGTCTAATTAATTTTTCTCAATATTTTAATCTAATTCTAAAATCAGACTGAAATTTTTGATTGCATCAGCAGTCTTGGTGAATTTAGTAATATATTCTGATCAAGCTGGCAATTTGTTTTTCAAATTAACAATTCGTCGTCAAAGCAGTTTTTGTTGGTTGGTGATTTTCTGTTACGTAATTGCAATATTCAAGTCAGATTGATAATTTTCAATCACATAGGCAGTTTTAGTCAATATAACAATTTTTTGTTAGGTTATTAATTTTTTGCCAAATTGTAAAATTGGAAATTTTTTTAATTTAGCAATATTTGAGTTAAATTGTTAATTGTTTGCCAAATAACCAAACTTTTTGCTCAATGACTAATTTTTATCTGTTTAGCAATATTTTGGTCAAGCTGCAACATGTCTGTCAACATTGCAATAATTTAGTCCAATCAGCAATATTATAATCAGCAACAAACCCAAGTCTTGAGCGGTCACGGCAGAGACGAAACTTGACTTTCGGTTGGGGGGAGGGGGGCGGTGGACAAGGAAAATTTGCCGACAATTTTTTTTTTTAACTAAAAAAAGTTGCTGATTTTTTAATTTAAAAAAAACTAATAAACAAACAAACGTTCTTAGAAAATGAAAAATTCAAATGAACAGTTTCAAAATTTGCCAACTGCCTAATTATTGGGGCAGGGACGTACCGATAAGGGAGACAGGAGCCCCCCCCCCGTCGTGGGAATGTTTTACTCAACAGTTAGAAAGATTTACCATTTCAGTCAGGCGAGTTGAAAAAATCCAACAAGTTGAAAATTTTTTTTTTTGCTTTGATATTTGGAATTGAGTTGAGAAGTTGGGAAAACGCACCAAGTCAAAAGGTTTTTCATCTATTGCATTGATACTTGGGAATTTTGAGTTGAGTCAGTTGGAAAAATCCAACAGGTCAAAAAGTTTTTTTTTTTTTTGCTTAGATACTTTGGAATTTTGAGTTGATTCAGTTGGGACTATCACAATTTTTACCCTCCCCTCCTCACTTTCCTCAGGAAAAACTCTTCAGTACGTTCCAGGACTCCAGAGCTCAGAATGGGATCCAAAAGTAGATATAGACTACCGACACTGATTACTCACCTTAAGGAAAGTTGAATTCGAACCTTCGCTGAATTTTGAACCTGATTCAAGCTCAAAAGACCCCATAAATCGAAATGGACAAGCACTAATTAGTTTTTACAAATTGAGTAGACTGTTGAAGTAGAGAGTTCTTACGATCTTAAGTTCAAATTAATAGACTGTTTTTGAAAATGCTAAAAATCGCTGATTCAATTTCATCATTACAAACATCGAGAAAGGGTTAAATCGTCAAATGATGAATTTTCAAAAGCAGCATATGATTTTATAAAAAATGATTGAACTATCGAAGTGAAAGTTGTTATATTTCCATTTTCCTGTTTGAGGTGGGGGGGGGGGCTGTTACAGATTTAGTAATGACCCTTAAGACCTTTGATTGGACTTCATCATTCTTAGATTAAATGGCAATTTTTGCACGTAATGTTGAAGAAAAAACTCATTAAAACTCGCATCTTTACGAGCCAACATTTGAAGTCCAAAGGTTGACAAAAATTAATTGACGTTAAAAACCCAAGTAATCTATTGAAACAGCGACTATTGTAATTCCTAATTTTGGTACAATTTCATAGTTTTTGATTTTTAAACACCTGAATGTTCCCCTTATAATAACTCATACTTGGATAATTTTGAAATTTTCCCTCCATTTGAATTTTGGTAGTTTGATGGTTATGAAAATGTTGAAAGACTAAATCAAGTTCGTTCAATTTCGACTCTCATTTTGGTGTTTGGGGCTTACCCGAGAGTCAATATCGAAAATTTATCACGTTGATAGAATTTCCAAATTAGGCAACCTCTCCTCTTCCCTTCCCCATTTCGATATTTGATTCGATTTCCAGGAAGTCAATTTTAATCACTTCTGGAGCAGTTTTGGCTTTTGAAGCCTAAATCGGAAATCCAAGAGGAATCAAGAAATTTTCGAATTCAGCAACCCAGAACATTCTAATTCTTTATTCAATTTCCTAAAAATCAATTTTGAATTTTGGGGCCCGAATCGCAGTTTAATAAGAAAGATCATAGAAGTTTTCAAATTCAGTGATGCGAAAAACTGCTTGTATTTTGATTCGTTACTGAATTTTCCAAGAATAGAGGACTCTGAAAGTGAATTCAAGGTTTAAAGAAGAATCTTCTGGTGAAATTTTCGAAATCAACGACCCAAAAACTCCTATTTCAATGATCTTTCCATAACAAATTTCAAGTTTAGCTCTAGTCTTGCTTAATGGGGATTTTTTTTACCGAAAAATAAACGAAACCTTGCCATCAGAGATGGCGAATTAAGGAAAAAACATTCATTGTTTCCCCATTCAGAATGGGCTCATCTTCATTCTAAGCGAAAAAAAGAGAGGAAAATGATAGTGAATGCATTCCTCAATTCAGCATCTCTACTTGCCTTTTGAAGATTCCAGTTTGTCCCACGTCGATCGGACTTAGGAATAAAAATGGATGTGAGGATTACCATTTTACAGTTTGCATAAAAATTAACGGTTAGTGTTTTTATTCTGACTGGACGCTATGCGCTAATTTTTTTACCGCCCTCAAAAATATACGTAAAATAAATCCCACTTTATTCGTTTTCAATTTTTCATCCCCCAAGCACTTAAATTTGCGCACATGAGTATACCCTAATCAGGGAGGGTAAGCTGGAAGGATGTTAGGAATACTCGAGAGGAACACACAACTTCCTTTACATATTAAGATGGTCGTTATTTACTCCTGGTGATAATTTTTTCTGAATTTCCTTTGATTCGTCTTTTGAGTTGGTTCCAATAAAATCAAAAAAAAAAAAAAAAAAAAAAAACCTACAAAGTTTTTGGTTAGTCGGTTTAGGGGAATCCGTGCCATGAGCTCCTTTTCGTTCTTATGGGAAAAACACATGGAGTTTTGACTTTTGTTCCAGACTAAATTTCTCTCCTATATTCATCAGGACCAAAGCCCGTAAATTAAACAATAAAACATTTGGTATAGGATTCAGCTTGTGACACTGGAAAATAGGTTTTTTGCTTTCAACTTTTAGAATTTAATAAAATGTTCAACTTTCTCAAATTTTAGGCTCTAGGTCAAACAGAGAATCTAGTAAAAACAGAATAGTCATTGAAATTCGAAATTCAACGTTTGCTACCGACTTTCAGATTTTTGGAATTTCATCCATATTTCAGCTTTGTTTCAACCTTTCAGATAACGTTCGATACTCATCTTGAAACCTTCGGTTTTTGACTGACTAGTCTCTGACAGGAGTCCGGGGTACTCCATTTTCAAAAACAAAATTTGACTTTCAGTTTGGGGGAATGGAGAAGAAAAATTTGCCGACAAACATTTTTTTAAACTAAAAATTCGCTGATAAAATTTTTTTTAAATTATAAATTTGCCGATTTTTTAATCGAAATATTTTTTAATTGAAAAAATAAACAAATAAGCGAGCAAACGAACAAACAGACATTCATGAAAAATGAAAAATTCAAATGAACAGCTTCTAAATTTGCCTACTGCCAAATTATGGAGGGGGGGGGGGGTCAACCCCACACTCCCCTATGGTTTCGCCCCTGGGTCACGGGTGTTTCGGAATGTACCTGCATCGTATGGGGATAACGCCGAGCGCTGAGTACACACACTGCGGACGAGGACTGGAGGACACACCATGGCACACCCTATTCGAGTGCGAGGCCTGGGAGCAAGAGGAACACGGGGCGATACCGATCGATCCCGGGGAAGAAGAGGAAGAGGACGACGACGGCGTGATCGGCCGTCTTGTACCGGATACTCTGGTCTCGGAGATGCTGAGGAGCCGAAGCGGATGGAACCGGATGTCAGCCTTCGTTTCGGCTATCATGAAGAAGCAGATGGACACAGAGTGGTTGAGACAGATAAAGTCGCTGCTGCTGCAGCGGATCCCGTTCGGCGGAGCTCGCCCGTAGGCAAGGGCTGGAGCGGAGAGAGTACGAAAGTTCACCCGTCGCGCGGGTTGGAGCGATAGCAGCGCGTCCGGCTGTGAGGACCTGAATCCCAGGCGAGCGCTCAGGGAACACGGACCTCGATCAGTAGGGAACTTCATGGTGGCCTTGGCAGGACGCGCGCACCGTTGCGGTAAGGAGAAATGGGGGCTCGGCCCCAAAGCATCCCTCCAGTCACTGATGCGATACTCGAAAGGGTAATTTCCGGGGCCGGGGGTGCGGTGTCGTAGGGGCCACTTTGGCATACGTGAATCGCCATACGTCCCACCACACACCAATATTATAATCAGATTGATCATTTTTGTCGAATGAAAAAGTTTTTGTAATTTGTCAATACATCCGATCACCTTTATAAATTTTTGTCGAATTCACAATTTTTTGTTTGAATTAACAATTTTGATCAGTTTAGCAACATTTTGGTTAAATTGGCAAGTAATAAAAATTAAAATTTTGATGTTTGGCAATTTTTATCAATTGGTAATTGTTAGTCAGTTACATTATTAATTGTCAACTTTTGTACCATTGGCAACATTTGAATTAAACTGTTAATTTTATGTCAAATTAAATTTTTTTTAGTGAAGCTAACAATTTTTGTTAATTGCAATACTTCAATTAAATTAGCAACTTTTATTCACGTTGGCAAATAAAATTTTTAATTTTTATCAAATTAACAATATTTGGCCAGATTTTAATTTTGCAATCTTTTTAACAATTTAATATTTTCCCCTCAATTATTTTGTCGGAAGGGGCATTTTTTGAATTTTGGAAATATTTTAATTTTATTGTTTGGTCTTTTTCAAATTAGAAATTTTCTGGTCGAATAAAAACATTTCGGTCAAAGCAATCATTTTTCAAACTTACAATTTGTATCAGTTCGAAAATTTTTATCACTCGGTATAAGTTTTGTCAATTATTGCAATATTTTATTGAGATTAATTTTGTTAATTGGCAACGTTTTAATTAAACTGCTCTTGTTTTGTCAAATTAAAATGTTTCCAGATCAAATTAACAGTTTTTATTACTGACGATTTTTTGTTAGTTGTAACATTTTTCTCTCTATATACTAAAAAAGTAAAATCTGTCGCCGCCGCAACCGCCGCCTCCGAGAGGAAAAAACCCACTGCGGACTGCCTACCCTGCCTCCTAATTGCTCATTTCTCCAGGGGTAGCCTACCCTTGAGACGGGGTTCATGATCAAGGAGGGATCTTAAGGGGGAGAGCTCTCTATACACTGAACAGTAAACGACACCTTCTCCTTCCCCTACGTGGGGATAAATTCCTAGTGGCCTTTCCACAAATTTTTATGAAGGGAAACAAAATAAACCCCCGGAGCCGAGGATCCACTGTTTTGTGTCTGCACATGTTCGAAAAACAGGAACATGCACCAACAGAGGAGAAGTGCCTTTTATAACTCTCAAAGCAAACTAAAACGATGATATTATTATCTAGAAGTCGAGCATGGAATCCTGAAAGATAACTTACGAATTTGTTGAAATCTCTGAAATTTTCAAACTGAGACGAGTTGACATTAATGCAAGGTGCGAAGTTGTGAACAGACATGTGATCCTCCAGTCTGTTTAGTTTGTGACGCGATTCTCTACCGACTTCGTAGTCCTGCAACAAAAATATTGGAAGTTGAACGGAGCACAACCCTAATTAATAGCGTCCTTCTGGTCACTGATGCGATTCTCGGAAGGATAGTTTCCGGGGCCAGGGGTGCGGTGTCTGGAGAGCCAATTTGGTGATGATCCTCCGAAAAGGCCTACAAAATCTGAGGTGAGTTAAGAGAGTCGAACGTGGTATCTAAATTGAGGGCGTATTGAAAATCTAATTGCATTTTCGAACGCAGCGACCCAAGAAAACCCAATTTTGATACATCTTTCGATATGTTTCCGTTCAAGATTCCAAAGATGGTTGCACGAGTAAACCCGCTTTTGTGGGAAGGGGAAACTTTTTACTCCGAAATAAATAAAATCTTAGCCCTTGAAAATGCCTATCTGTTCCACCTCGATCTGAGGAAGAATATGAGGGATTTACAACCTATATTTTTGTCCTCAGAAGGTGCGCTTTACTGATGCGATACTCGGAAGGGTAGTTTCCGGAACCAGGGGTGCGGTGCTGGAGAGCCAATTTGGCATGCGTGCATCGCCATACGCTCCATCAATAGCTCCGTGTCTCCAGCAGCACATATACAAGGGATGTGGATGAAACCTATACAGAAAAATTGTGTACCATTTATGTATTTTTGTGCGATCAAGTGCAAAACTTGTGTGTCATTCCTTCTGAAGATATAACCATAAAACCAAACGTAGGGCAGTATGGTGCTGGCAGCATGCTGCACAAATAATGAGATTAGGTATGGCCAACCTGCAAAAAAGCTCAGATAATTGTGTTCTAATTGTGTATTTTTGTGTGGATCTTCACAACACCCTGAACTATTCCCATCCTCCTCCCCCCTGAACAGGGGCGAGAACAATCTTTTAAATTCGGAGATGAAGACTATCGCAAAAAACTGTGCGGCTAGTTTTGTGTGCCCAGTCGCAGAATTTGTGTATCAGCCCTTCTAAAGATATAACCAAAAAAACAAAAGTAGGGCAGAGTGGTGCTAGCGACATGCTGCACAAATAATGAGATTAGGTGTGACCAACCTGCAAACTAAAATATGTAATTGTGTTCTAATTGTGTATTTTTGTGTGGACCCGAATGGTCCCAATCGACAATTTTTTAATCGTGTGTTTCTGTGTTGATAATTTCCGAATTTATGTGTCAACCATCTACCATGAAGAGGGGTTATCACTGAAAGATTCATTATGATAACCTCAGAATGGAAGTTGATACTAAAAGCCCCGGCAAGCCTTCATGCAACAGTTGTTTATTGTGTACTCGTATGATTGTTTGGACATTTCCCGAATTTATGAACTTTTTATTTCCATGTAAAAGTACTGCTGTTGACTTTCAGATAGTCTCAAATTATGTCCACTTAATCTTATATTACTGTGAGGACAGTTATGAATTTCTGTGATGGTCAGCTTGAAGGGAGGCTCACCACTGCATCAGAAATAATGCTAGGGGCGTCGGAATGAACTCAAATAATATCTACTTAATTGTATATGTTGGCGTTGGGAGTTTTAGTGTGCGTCTACCCTCCACATGGCAAGGGGACACCAATCAGCATCTTCTGTAATACTTCATAATGAGTATTGTGCTTTCGACTTAAGGATGATCTCGAATGACGTATTTTGAAGTGCGTTTTTGTGTGTCTGAATTCATACTTGGAAGCAATAGTACTTTTCTTAAACAGTGAATCAACGGATTTTCTAACCAGTAGTTCTTGAAAACAAATCCGCTTTCTGATTTCATTATACTTTTATTGTTAAGAATAAAGTCTCGTCAATCTACATCCCCGAATCTAAAAAATTTCCCACTTTTATTCAAAGGGAGGAGCATAGGAGCAATGTAGAATACAGCGGGTTGTGAATATCCACACGAAAATACACAATTAGAACACAATTATTTGAGCTTGTCTAAAGATTGGTCGCACGTAAAATTTCATTATTTGTACAGCATATCGCCAGCTTACTGACCTTCCCTTTGTCTTTTGGTTATATCTATAGAACGGATGACACACAAATTCTGCGACTGGCCATCATACAAGAATACACAAGCGATACAAAATTTATCTCACCCCTATTCACGGGGGAAGGAGGATGGGAGCAGTTTAGGGTTTTGTGAAGATCCACACAAGATACACAATTATTTGAGCTTATTTGCAGGTTGGTCACACCTAATCTCGATATTTATGCAGCATGTCGCCAGCAGCACACTGTCTTACTTTTGTTATGTCTTCAGAAGGGATCACACACAAGTTTTTGCACTTGGTCACAAAAAAATACACTATTTTTTTAGGTATTCTGCATCCTCGAATCCAAAAATTTTCTCATTCCGATTCAGAAGGGAGTAGTTTAGGGTGTTGTGAAGATTCTCACAAAAATACATAATTAGAACACAATTATTTGAGCTTATCAACAGGTTGATCACACCTAATCTCGTTATTTGTACAGCATGTCGCCAGCAGCGCATTGCCCTAGTTTTGGTTTTTTGGTTATATCTTCGGAAGGGATGACACACAAATTTTGTAATTGGTCACACAAAAATACACAAATGGTATACAATTTTTCTGTATAGGTTTCGTCCACATCCCTTGTATATGTGCAGCTGGCGACACGGAGCTCATTTCATTACCGAAAAAACAAAGTTCACGAGCAAACATGAAACTTTTTTCCAACTTGAAACCCCATTCACAGCATCACAGCGTTCAGACACTGCCGCATTGTCCCGCCATTCGCCGTTCGGCTCTGCTGAACGCAACAAGTTGCACATGACGATACTATTATTTGGCTACGAGTTCTCACACCATGCTGCAGTACAAAGTCATTATAGATACACCAAGTTAGACGACTAGCGCGTTTCCGCGTTCTGCCGTCATGCCAGCGCGCTGCTATCGCTGAACTCCTTTGGTTGCATTGCGCGTATATGGACATTTTTACGTTTTTGCGGATTAGCTCAAAAACTATCAATTTTGATGAAAAATTGGAAAGAGCTAAATTTGTTCACCTTGGAATTTCCCATCGAATGCGAGTAAATTCGAAATTTGTATGGGTAAAATTTTGAAACTGATCTTACCTGATAGAAAATAACAGGTAGAATAAATTTTGTTCTTTTCACTTTTTCATAAAACTCGACCGTTATTGAGATAAACGCAAAACCTTGTTAGGGCTCCCAACGTTTACATTGATTTCACGGCAGTCGAACGCTGCCAGCGCTGCTATCGGGATAAATTATCGTAACATACGAAGTTTAACATTGGTTAAATGGAGAGTCGAACGACTTGGTGTATCTATATGACTTTGCTGCAGTACATTACTCTCGCAACAGATGGTCACCAAGCGCCATGTCCGCACGTGTAGCCTATACATTTCAATAGAAAAATTGAGGCAACTGAGGTGAGAATACACTCACTACCTAACTATAGATTTTCCAAAGCAAATTACCAGGATTTGGGAACTCGGTAGTACCAAATTGCTAAGTTTCGACCTTTGGTTCCGACTTAAAATCATGCGCCGATTTTCGTAATTAAAACGATTCTTGAATTCTTAAACACAGCTGGCTGATAATGATAATATTAATCTCGAAATCCAGCGACCAAAAATAAATACTATGCGAATTCGAGCGAGGGATGTTCAATGAAAAAACTCTTATTTACCTGCTTGTTCGAGCTCTTGTTCTGCAATTTCTTACTCCATAAGAAAACTTTGACGTTCTGACCCCATCTGGAGTTGGCAATTTGACTTAGTTTGCGACGGGCGATGGCTGCTTTCTGGTGAGTATCGAAATACAAAGTCGCCATTAATGAGCGCTGGCTCATGTTTCGTTTGATGGTCACATTCACCACGTCCTTGGTGTTCGCTCGTATTTCCTGCATTAATAGTAAAACGAATAAATTCATCTCGTCACGGAGCATTTTTAGCACAGAATGTTCAATAGATCAGTATACTAAGCAGTCGATCACAATTTCGTGTGAATAGAGAGAGAAGAGAACAAGAAATGTAAAAACTATTTAATAGAGCATCTACAGGAAAGAATGGGCAACGGGATAAATCAAAAGACAGCGGAGCATTATTTTTCGCGAATACAAACTGCAATCATCGGCATTTATAAATTCGATCGTCATTTTACGTTATTCAGAAAACGGCAGCCATGTTGAGCTCTCGACAAATCTATACGAGATTCTGATGAGTTGGTGGTGATTCAACAAATTATTAGAAGTGAAAATAACAAAGGACTCTAATTCAGCTTCAGAAAACAGAACTCTAAGGTCCTGTTTAATTATCAGACCATCAATTCTCTTAGATCATTGAAAACGAATTGGAGTATCGGAAGTTTACACGCAGGAAGTGGACGCTGTTCAGCAAGAGGGAACCAACTAACACTTGTAAACAATAGTACATATATTACACTGCAAGGATTGAAAGCGAGCTTTATCACGCCGAGTGCGACTGTTAGCGGAGCGAGCCCGAAGATCCACACGCAGTCATGGCGCAACTAGTAACCAACCATCAGTGTGCAGCATACAGCATGCAGTCACAAAGTATTAGGCGAACATGCGACCTCTCAATACCTTATATTCTCCTAATAGAAATAGCCGATTTTGACACTATTTCGTCTCGTTTTGAATTTGTTCGTGTTAATTGAGTTGTATAGCGTTCCGTTTTAAGGCGCTCCGATACTATTGGTGCATGCTATTTATGTTGCATAGCTTTTCGCTTTCAGGCGTTTGGACCTTATTTCAGATGAATAATTTGTAGAGCTCGGATTTTCATGCGCTTAAAAATTTGTTTTATGCGCATAAAACATGAATTTTTCCCCGTCAAAATATAACAAAATATGCACTTATCTAGCAAAAATGCATTTTTATGCAACATCGATATGGGTATCCTTCGAAAGGATTTTTTAATTCGAAGGTTATTTTTTAAAACAGAAGTGTGCAGAAAATTAAACAAATGAAAAGAAAGAGGTTAAATAATGTTTTCGATTTTATTTTAATTAATTCAGTACAAAAAATTTTTTCAAGAATTTCTAGGTTTTTTTCGGGTTTGCCATTTTCAGTGAAACAAAAAATAGTGAAAAAATAGGCGAAAATTTCCAAAATATGACTGAAAAATGAAAAAAAAAAAGATCAAAATGTGACGCAGAATACCGAAGCAAGCCCATTAGTAAGTCAAAATGTGATAATAATGATACTGGTGTCGTGAGGAGAATTCGCATTCTCGCTTGCGCCATCAAATCCTTGATCGTTCACACCGCGTGAGACAGTTTAGTGTTAGTTCTCACCGGAATCGGTGTGCATCTCGCACCGACCGAGATTGTCAGCGGCGCGTGTATGCTCAAATGGCCTTCAAGTGGATGTCACCAAGACGTCCACTAGTCATACAATCAAGATTAAAACGCAATCTCGAAAATCGTACAACTTCCTCGAGTTCCGAAAACTCGATCGGTACTCTTCTTCATGACATCATAACATATGCCGGCCTCACATTTCTTCAGTTTCCAGAGTGCAAAAACTAAAACCTGGGCCTTATTACCCGCAGCTACCTTACCTAATTATACTCACTCATTCGCGCTGAATTCAAAAATTCGGTGTCTAATTTCCATACCGAGATACGATCAAAAATAGTATTACACTAGGGCGGGGGCTACCCTGGATATCCAAAATTCATTGTGGATCACTTGTAACGTCGGATTTGAACTCGTTTTTAATAATTCAATAATGTTCACCAAGTTCCGGCCTGGAAGTCCTGCAAAAAATGATCACCGAAAAAATTTCTGATGTCTTAAATTTTTTATATTTTAATCGATATTTTTATAGTATATCTTCTCCCCCTCATCCCAAAGAAAAAGAAGGAAATTGCTAGATACGGCCATGTAGGATCCCCTAACAAAAATATCAGTTACTAAGCAGTCCCTTGAATGCATAAACTACGGAAATTTTCAAAATTTCCGAAAATTGAGATAACCAGCTATTCCGACTCAATTTTTCTTGCTGAGTTGAAATTCTTTGTCCAAATTTGCACTGACCCCCACGATATGATCAAAAATATTACTACACTGGGGAAGGGACTATACTAGGTATTGGAAACGTTTCGATTCGTATTGCTGAGATATTATCAAAAATATTGTTACATGGGAGCACGGGCTATAATTAGTATTGAAAAATGAGTGTGGATCTACCTACTGAATAAATCGGCTACAGGACTGATATTGTCTAGGCGCCAAGATTATCCCCCAGGAAAGACAGGAATCAATATCAGTAACTTCAACTTCATTTTTATATCATTCAAAAATAATAATGATGATACAACCACAAGGTATGTATATAGATAATTTAATTCTTACCGATTATTCACCTTCAAGTGGACGAATTCAAGATGGATCCTCTATGTTATTTCAATGAATTCCAATAAACTCGGAATACACTGTTTGTATCTTCGCAAGGAAATTTGATGCAACTGTAATTGAAACACAAGCTCGAACACAAACATACTGAAAATAGAAAACACCATAAACCCTATCCAATCAGTTCTAGGGTACTAAAATAAACTATGGGTAGAATCCACGGCCGCTATTTTGGTGTTTATTTAACTTTTGCGAGTAGTTATCAGTGTATAATATTCTTTGAGTGTAAATCTCCTGGAGAGATAGAAATCGGATTGTTTACATTATATAAGCGTGGAACGGTAGAGCACGCTATACTGTGTGATGCGCGCGTTTCTATAATGCGAATGCCCGTTGTAAACACACTGATTGCCATTAGCTTCCATTAACACCGGGGGCATCTCCATGACAGAAATGCACGCTCTACAGGTCCAGCATAGGAAACATGGTTTCTATCCCTCCATGAGATTTATACTCAAAGATAATATATTATCTTCATTTAACACAAGATAACATATTATACACTGATAACTAAGTACTCGCAAAAAGTAAACAAAAACCAAATTTCCTTGCAAGTTTGAAACATAATATATTATACTGATATATACTGGCAAAAGGTAAACAAAAACCAAAATGGCGACCATGGATTCTACATTCTACAGTACCCTATCAATACACTGGAGAATACGGCTAGAAGGAGTTTGATGACAATTACAAGCAAAATAGGCCCAGCATTTCAATGGCTTAAAAGGATGAAGGGGTAGTATGTCACATTTTAGTTTTCAACTTTGGCAGCTCTGCCTGGAATGCTGGAAGCTGCATGATTAGAAAAACGCAGTGTTATCAACGTTAGTCATCTATCTAAATTAATTGAAATTAATATAGGTAACATTAATATTTCATAATAAATAATTATATTAAACATTTTTTATTTTTCTAACATTTTTGAACCTATCTCGAGAACGCAGCGTCATCGCCAAATGGGGACAACGAATTTGAACTCCATGAGAGTATAAAACGGTCATCGATTGAAGACATTTGTGTCCTTCGTGAGTTGAAAGCAGTCTTTAATTTAAAACTTTTCTTTGAAAATTTCTCCATTATATATCATGTTTTTTGGGGGGCGAAAAAATTTTCGGGAAGCTTTGGCGTCGGCGCTGGTGCTGATTACTCAATTTTTCGAGACGAATTCGAATCCATTGTCAAAATTGAGCAGAGTCATTTTTTGACTCATTTTGACCACATTTTCCAGTGTATCTCGGCAACGGAGCAATTGCCAAATTTAAACACCAAATTCGGACTCTGCGTGAAAAATTGGGTAGAAAACACGGACTATGCAGATCGGCGAATACATCATAGGAATTTGAGTTCCTGCAACAAAAATATATGCAACCCAGTTAACACATCAAAACCCAGAGAACTCGCAGAAATAGCAGAAATTTACACTAGTTTCATTAGGAGAATAGGAGTCGTGTAGAGGTACTATGTTCCTAATATTTTTGATCTTCAAGATTAAGGGCGTGGCTAGAAATTTAGACCACGCAAAAACTCACAAAATAGATTGATGTTTCCCATGACAAAGTATGTTAACAGCCATATGAGGAGTTATCAGTCAAAAGGCCCGCTGAGGAATGAGAATCCGATTTGTCAGGGGCCCTTTTGACAGATAACTCCTCATATGCAGCCTTTAAGAACTCGAAATAATCGCTTAGCATACCCTGTTATGCGATTTTGTGTAGGGGGGTTGGAATTAGCCGCACAAATTTTATTGTAATTTGTGCTAATTGTGCTCCGAGGTCTCAGAATTTTTGCCGCATTTTCTGGGCTCACAGTCCAGTGCTCAATTTGGGGGGGGGGGGGACTGGAAAAATTATGATATTTTAAAAAAACTATCTTCAAAAGGAGAGATTAACTGGTTTCTGCTGTCACCGAATTCATTTTTCAGGTTCTTTTCACGATATCTCATATCCTACCCCAATTTTGGAAGGTACACCCATTCTATCCAAAGTTTTGTTGTCTTTGTTTATACTTTTTTTAAACTCATGAGGCGACAGTGCGATAGTTTCAGGCAACGACACTTCTGTTTTTGCGCATCCGATTTGGCAACAATGATAACAAAGAAACCCGTGGTGAAAGTAAAAACAGTGTGGATATGGGCCACGACCCCCCCCCCAGGAAAGGGTGGGGGCTCGGGTGTGATGGCACAAATTTTTACCTAATTTGTGCTAAATGTGCTCGAGGTTCCCACAATTTGTGCCCCCTTCCTTGGACCTACAGCCCAAAAATAAAATGGGGGCGGTGAAATGTTAGCCCCCCAAAAAAGGTGGGGTCTTGAAAATAGTGGTACAAACTTGTATTTTATTTGTGCTGATTGTGCTCAAGGGTCCCACATTTTGTGGCCCATTCTTTGAACCTACAGCTCAGGAATAAGATTGGGGGATCAACTTTACAGTCTGCAAAAATAGCATTGAATGGCACGGGATCCTTTTATTGGTAGTGAAAATGTTAGCCCCCTCCCCCCAAGCAAATGTGAGGTCTAAAAAATGGTGGCACAAATTTGTATTTTATTTGTGCTAATTGTGCTCCGAAGTCCCAGAGTTTGTGCCGCCTCCCGTGAGTCTACATCTTAATGAAAAGTTTGGGGGCCACAGACATGTTGGCCACCCAAAATGAAGATTGGGGGTTCCATACCATAAATATACATCAGACATTTTTTTGGGCGAAAATATTTTCCGAGAGCTTCGGGCCCGTACCCGGTGAAATAGATTCGAAATGCCGAGACGAATTCAGAACCGTCGTCAAAATTGATTCACAGGCTATTTCTGATTCCGTATAGCCCCGGCTCCCAGTTTCACCACATTTTTGACTGTATCTCGGCAACGGAGGCTCAGCGTTTGATTTGGTCGACGAATTCGAACTCAGCGCGAAAAATTGAGTAGGAATTTCTTGTTATCTCATCTATTTGGAATTTCGATAATTTTGAAAATTTCTCCATACGTACATCAGGCATTTTTTGGGCGAAAAAATTTTCCGAGATCTTCGACTCAATTGTTTACGATCACTTCGAATTCGGCGTTCAAATTTCGCGGAGACGCTCCGTTCTCAAGATACCCTCGAAAACGTTGGAACAATTGGTCAATTTGGGTGAAAAAATGAGTGTAGCTCAATGTTGACAACGGATATGAATTCGCCTCGAAAAATTGAGTAATTAGCACACGCGCCAACGCCGTAGCTCACCAAAAATTTTGTGGCCCCAAAAAGGACATAATGTATATAGTATGGAGAAATTTTCAAAATTCGAAAAAACCAAAAATCTTGAAATAAAGACTGTTTTTGAACCAATTTTTCACGCTGAGTTTGCATTGGGTGTTCAAATTCGGCAGGGACGCTCCGTTCTCGGGATACACTCGTAATAGTTGGAAGTATTGGTCAATTTGCGTGAAAAAATGGCTGCAGCTTAATTTTGACGACAGATTCAAATTCGTTTCGAAAAACTGAGTAACTAACACCAGCGCCGACGCCGAATCTCTCCGAAAATATTTTTGCCCGAAAAAAGACATGATGTAATTTTGAAAAATTTTCAAAATCCGAAAAACTTGGAAATTTTGAATTAAAGACTGTTTTCGACTCAATTTTTCGCGCTGAGTTCGAATTCGTCGACCAAATCAGGCGCTGGTCCTCCGTTGCCGAGATACAGTCAAAAATGTGCTTACACTGGGGGCGGGGTCTATACTGGGTCAGAAATAGCCTGTGAATCAATTTTGACGACGCTTCTGAATTCGTCTCGGCATTTCGAATCTATTACGCCGGGTCCGGGCCCCGAAGCGCTCGGAAAATTTTTTCGCCCAAAAATGCCTGAGGTATAATTATGGAGAAATTTTCGAAATCCAAAAATACTGAGACAACTACCATTTCCTACTCAATTTTTTTTCGCGCTGAGTTAGAATTCGTCGACCAAATCAGGCGCTGAACTACCGCTGCCGAGATTCAGTCAAAAATGTGGTTATACTGGGGGCGGGGGTTACACTGGCTCAGAAATAGCCTGTGAATCAATTTTGACGACGGTTCTGAATTCGTCTCGGCATTTCGATTCTATTTCGCCGGATTCGGGCCCCGAAATAATTGGAAAATTGTTCACCCAAAAAAATGCCTGATGTACATATGGAGAAATTTTCAAAATTATCGAAATTCCAAATAGATGAGATAACAAGAAATTCCTACTCAATTTTTCGCGCTGAGTTCGAATTCGTCGACCAAATCAGACGCTGACCCTCCGTTGCCGAGATACAGTCAAAAATGTGGTGAAATTGGGAGCCGGGGCTATATGGGATCAGAAATAGCCTGTGAATCAGTTTTGACGACGGTTCTGAATTCGTCTCGGCATTTCGAATCTATTTCACCGGGTACGGGCCCGAGGCTATCGGAAAATATTTTCGCCCAAAAAAAATGCCTGATGTATATTTATGGTATGGAACCCCCAATCTTCATTTGGGGGCCAACATGTCTGTGGCCCCCAACTTTTTCATTAAGATGTAGACCCACGGGAGGCGGCACAAATTCTGGGACTTCGGAGCACAATTAGCACAAATAAAATACAAATTTGTGCCACCATTTTTTAGACCTCACGTTTGCTTGGGGGGGGGCTAACATTTTCACTACCAATAAAAGGATCCCGTGCCATTCAATGCTATTTTTGCAGACTGTAAAGTTGATGGACTTAGAGGGTTCTCGACATCTCAAGCAACCAAACCTCTGCTCGAACAGTTTTAAAAAACATCAAGTTTTTAGTTGTCTCAAACGAACCTAGAAATCTTTGAGAATCCCAGATAGGTCTAAAAGAGTTCTCAACAGGTGAAATTGATGAGCACCAACCATTTTTCACACTTTTCAGGAGAAGTAAAAACTGATTTATACAGAAAACAAAAACCAAAAATTCGTCGGAAACATGGTTCAGAAGAGTGAAAGAGGACCACAAAAGACATTTTTGGCGTTTGAACGCCAGTGTCGGGGATGAAAAAATGATCGGGGTATTTTTACCATAAAAAACAGACAACGATCACGCAGTACAACAAAACGATCCCTAAGCGTGGCGCAAAATAACGGCATGAACCGAACCCAACCTGCCCATCCAGGCCCGGTCAGCCAGGGCAGCCAGACCAAAACCCCCCAACAGGTAAATCACTCAAATTAAATAACATAGATAACGTAATAAAGAAAGAAATCAAAAGTAAAAAGCATAGAAACAGAGGTAGAGAACTGAATATAGCCAGCCTAAATGTCAGAACCTTAAAAAACGAAGAAAACTTAATAGAACTCGAACACGCGCTAAAACAGACTAAAATTGATATCATCGGACTGGGAGAGGTCAGAAGAAACGGAGAAGGTATTATAGAAACTAAGGGAAAAAATCTACTCTGTTATATAGGCAACAATCTCGGCCAAAGGGGAGTAGGATTTTGGATAAATAAAAAATTCAAAAAAGACACAATAGAATTCAGAGGCATCAATGATCGTATCGCAGTGTTAACAGTTGACATAGATTATAAAGAAACACTATCCTTAATCCAGGTCTATGCTCCAACGGCTACTTCAGAAGAAGAGATTTCTGACAACTTCTACGATCAACTACTACATACACTCAACGAAGTTAAAAAGCTTAAGAAAACAAAAATAATCATAATGGGAGACTTTAATAGCCAAATAGGCAAACGATCTAAAGAGGAAAAAACGAACGTAGGACCATACAATTTTGGCGAAAGAAACGAGAGAGGCTGGAAATTAATCAAATTCTGTCAGGAAAACCAACTAAAAATCATAAACACTTTCTTTAAGAAAAGGAATGCAAAAAGATGGACTTGGGAATCCCCCAATCATGAATTTAGAAGTCAAATAGATTATATGTTAACTCCTTCTGGTACAAAAAATATTACTAATTTCGAGGCAATGCAAAAATTCCCCTACAATTCAGACCATCGAGCTATATTTTGCTCTCTTCATTTAAACAATCGACGCGCATACTATTATAAAGAAACAACACCTTACTTTGGCAGACCAACAAAAGAAAATGAGCGGGATTACCAAGCCCAAATAAAAAAAAAGCTTTCGCAAAAGCGAAACCGACTTTTCCGAGCTACGTATCATTGAACAAATATACTGAGGAATAAATAAAATCATGTACTCTGTAATCAAATTACGAGTAAATACAAATAGAACAAAAAAAAAGCAGGGATGGCAAACGAAACGAAACGAAATAACGATTGATTTTTGTCTAAAATATTGAAACGAAATAACAAAACGAAATGAAAATGTAGCAAAAAACAAAATGAAAAATAGAGCAAAAGAAAAACGTAACGAAAAAACTAAACTGAATCATAGAGAATTTCCAACGTTTTTACTTTTTATCATATAATAAATTAAAATTAATAATTGTGAATCTTATTACTGTTTTTCACGAATCGTGACTGAAAAGTACAAAAAATGAAAGATACTATGAATGAAAATTAAAATTACATCAGTTTCTGAAACGCTGGGGAATAATTAATCCTTTGAACTAATATCTGTATTGTACCCAATGACATGAAAAAAAAAACAAAAAACGAAATGATAACGAAATGATTCAGTTTCGTTATAAACAAAACGAATGAACACCGGTCTGAAATAAACGAAACGGAAAACCAAACGAAAAAAAATCGCTCATGAAAAACCGAAAATGTTGAAAATAACGAAACGATTTAACAAAACGAAAAAAACTGTTTCGTTTGCCATCCTTGCAAAAAAAATAAAAAATTATGAAATCGTATTAGAAATGAAAAAAACAGCTAAATTAAAATTACGTCAGTTTCTGAAACGCATGAGAATCATTAATCCTTTGAACTAATATCTGTATTGTACTCAATAACATGAAAAAATCGAAATGATAACGAAATGGTTTAGTTTTGTTAGAAACGGGGCTGGCAAACGGTAACGAAAACGAAATAACAGAATAACGGAAAATTTTGGGCAAAAATGAAGAAACGGTAAACGAAAAACGAAACGAAAAAGTCGCGATTATTTCTAGGTTCGACAAATGATAATGAAATGGTGGATTAACACTAAAGTTATAAGCAAACTTGTTAATTCTACCTTCATATTTTAACTGTAACGTACTTGTCACTAGCATTATGCTTATAACTTTGGTGTAAATCCAGCGTAACGGTAACGGAATAACGGAAAATGTTGGGCAAAAATGAAGAAACGGTAAACGAAAAACGAAACGGGGGAAAAAATTGGGATATTGAAAAACCGAAAAATGAAACGGAAAAAAACAGTTGAAGTATCGAAAAACGAAAAACGAAACGAAAAAGCCTAAAAAAAGATTTCGTTTGCCAGCCATGGTTAGAAACAAAACGAGTGAATACCGGTCTGAAGTAAATAAAACGGAAAACCAAACGAAAAATCGCTCATGAAAAACCGAAAATGTTGAAAATAACAAAACGAAAAAAAATTGTTTCGTTTGTCATCCCTGCAAAAACTAAAATAAAAAAATTATGAAATCGTATCAGAAATGAAAAAAACAGCTAAACAGGTTCAAAAAGAACGTCTAAGAATCAAATTAAATACAAAAGGGAAAAATTATTGTGAAATCAAATGAATAATGAAAGCGCTGGAGAAATTAAAAAAAAAAAAGAGAGTGGATATAACAATAAAGCAAAACTTATATCTCCCAAAAAGAAATCTTATATAAAAAAAATATAATATCAAAAGAAGTAAACGAGAGAAAAAAAAAAGAACGAAAAGAAGAAAACAGCTCCTTTTCTTTGTAAAGTCGGTGAAAAGGTATATCACATTGTACAAAGATAACAAAACAAATGGATAGCAAAACTTGGTGGAATGTGGTAACACTGACGATTGAGCGACTTATGAGTGACCCTGTAGTACACCTACAGTATCGGGTCCAACTAAACGGAGCGCACCGCGTTGTCAATTCGGCATCTACGGGCGCTCTTTATTCTGACCTTAAATTGAGGAAAACTCATGAACGACTCGACCAATTATCATCAAATTTCAACGGGCACAATTTCAGGTACTTCTCCGTAATATACCAAACTTTGGAATTAATTGATTCATTACTTTTTGAGATTTTCGTGCTACAAATTTTGTCCGTACACACATACATACACACATACATATATATAAAAGGAAACCTGAAATTCAGCCACCATTACAGTTGCATTCTACACACTCTGAAACGTAAAAAAAACATTGCCCCCACCCCCATATCGACCTGACTTTTCTGTAGAAAAGTCGGTATAACCTAAGCAAAGAGATAGATGCGAAGCAGGATATAGATCAAATAAATGAGATTTTAAACAAGTCCTTACTAAAGGCCAATATAATTCCCCAAAACCAAAAAACTGTCTCAAACAAACTACCAGATAAAATCCTAAAGCTTATCCAAAAAAGAGAAACGCTTAAACTAAAGAAACACAAATCAGAAAACGACAAAATAGAACTAAACCTGCTAAGCAAGCTAACTAAATCAGAACTGAGGAAATTCAACAAAGAAAAAGAGGAAAATTTCATCTCCGAAATCCTTAACTCCACTGGAAGTATGAAAAAAATTTAAAAAAATCAATCTTTAGGGAAACGATACATAACCTACATAACAGATGAAAAAAATAATAAGGTATACGACAGAATCAAAATAAACGAACTTGTAACTACTTTCTACTCAAAAATATACAGCGATAATCCCTCTCCAAAAGAACTAAAGACTCCGAACTCCCGTCCATCCTATGAAGAAGAACCAGAAATCTTAGTAAGTGAGGTCGAACTTGTAATAAAAATACTAAGAAATAACAAATCTCCAGGACACGACAAAATAACAAATGAACATATCAAATTAGGGGGGAGGGTTACCGCGGAACTACTTACAAAACTTTTTAATAAAATACTCAAAGAAAGAAAAACCCCAAGCGAATGGAAAAACTCAGATATAATTTTGATCTATAAAAAGGGAGAAAGACATAAAATTTCTAACTACCGTCCTATTAGCCTAAGCCCAACAACCTCAAAAATGTTTTCGCAGATCCTGGTAAACAGACTAAAAAACTTACTGACCTTCCAACAACCCAAAGAACAGGCTGGCTTTAGATCGGGTTTCTCTACGTCTGATCATCTACACGTCATTAGACAACTTATAGAAAAATGCAACGAATATCAGATCGAGCTCCACCTGGCCTTTATCGACTTCACCAAAGCTTTTGACCTGCTGCTCCACGGTTTTCTGCTATCAGCAATGAAAAACCAAGGTATACCAAAAGTATACGTAGATATAATCGAAGAAATGCTATCAAAATTAAAGGGGAGAATAATTACAGATGTAACAGGGAAATACTTTGAAATACAAAGAGGAGTGAGACAGGGAGACCCCCTGTCCCCGTTCGAATTTAACTGTGCTTTGGAGGAAATATTTAGAAATTTAAAATGGGAAAAAAAGGGTATTAAAATAAATGGGGAATTTCTTAATAATCTAAAATTCGCGGATGACGTAGTACTGATAGCGGGAGACCGCGCAACATTAGACAACATGATACGTGAACTAAATGAAAAAGGAACTACAGCAGGATTTTCAATGAACCTGACAAAAACTAAACTGATGAACAACAGAAACGAAATATACGACATAGCGATAGGAAAGAATTTAGTGAGTTGGACGGAGAGAACCACCTATCTGGGGCAACTCATAACATGTGAAAATAATTGGAAAGAAGAGGTCGAAAGGAGAATTACCTTGGCATGGAATAAATTCTGGTCGCTAAAATTCATCTTAAAAGGACCGTTCCCACTAAACGCAAAAAGCAAAATTTTTAATACTTGTATTCTTCCCACCTTAACATATGGATCAGAAACTTGGGCTTTAATAAAAAATCTTGAGCAAAAAATTAGGACCACGCAAAACACAATGGAGCGTTCGATAATGAATATTAGGAAAAAGGATCGAATAAAAATTACAAAAATCAAAGATACAATAAAAAATAACATGGATGCGGTAAAAATAATAAAAATGAAAAAATGGAAATGGGGAGGACACGTTGCGCGGATAGGTGAAAATCGATGGACAAACAAAATCACTTTTTGGTTCAACACGGGAACTAGAAAGCGAGGTGGACAGAGGACCAGGTGGAGAGATGATTTTAGAAAACTTCGGAGGCATGAAAACTGGCAAAGAGTCGCCCAAGACCGGGCGGAATGGAAAAGGTTGGAGGAGGCTTTTGCCCAAACCTAGGGCCACGTAACGCGATGTTCCATGTTCTTAGCAATTATACCGTGTACACATAGAGAAAATTTATTATAGAACTAAGACCATACGCCATGTAAATAAAAGCTTTGATTGAATACTGAATAGCAAATTATTATTTTCCAGACACATAGACCTCATCACCTCAAAATGTAAAAGAATAGCCGGTTCAATCAAAAGGAACAGCGTTGATTACAAGAAATATGAAACTAAGAAACTATGATTTTTTGCTTTGATACGATCAGTTTTGGAATTTAGCGCAATTATCTAGGAGGTGCACGAAAAAGGTAAGTTTGGAAAAATTGAAAAAATCCAAAAAACATTTTGACATTATCATGTCTTTACTATGGCACACAAACGGGAAAAACGTTACGTTTTACGCGTTACATTTGAGGAATGAAATAATCATTTCCATGGAAATTAATTTTGGCATTTTCATGTCTATACTTTGGCACATTCCAGCGATGGGTGTAACGCTTCCCTGACACGAAGCCAATCCGTATGATTTAGCTCTTTTCCACTCTTCCCCATGGAAATTTATTCTGACCGTCTTATGTCTTTACTTTGGCACATAACGGAAAAAAGCGTTATTTTGGAGCGTGACTAGACTGACTGAGCATTCGAGTACTACGCTCCGCTAGTGCTTGAAGGCTCAGTCAGTCAGTCAGTCCAGTCACGCTCGAAAGTAACGCGTTTTACCGACTTTTCGAAGGAAATGGAGGTATTATCAGTCAGTTTTCAGCAATTTCTTTCACGTTGGTAATTAGTCAGCGAACACTGATAACGTTCTAGTTTTAATCTTGGTTTTGGTACTATAAGTTTGAGTTATGAAGTAATATCTCAAGGTGTCGAAGTTTCAGTGTAAGTATGCGATAGGTGGGTACCTACGTCAACAGCAATAGGTATCGTTTTTACAACAAAGGAATTTTGTAGTGCTCACTTGAAATAAGTACGCCAAAGACGTCGACATTCGTTCGATTTATACAAATCAAAGGCTACAGCTGAGTAATCTAACGTAAGAATGTTTCTAACTGGTTTAATTTGCTTGATAATCATTATAATGTGCTATCTGCAATATTTACATGCAATGCCGATGCGAACAGCAGATTGTAATACGATTTCAATGGGCTAAGGGAATTCCGACACCAGGTACACAACTACATATAGTTATGCACGGCGAGCAAATATGACAGGTATTTTTATCTAATAGTACTCTTGAGGTAAATATGAGGAAAAGTTCTTATGCAATCTTGACATTGTTTCGAGGTACCCACATGCAGAGGGAAAATTGACAACTTTTTCATTGGAGTTGTCTACCACTTACATTCCACCCACCGAGTAGAACAGATTCGTTATTATATTCTCCAAGAGAGTGCGCTGAGTAGCATCTCTCAGGATTGAGAGGTGCTACATCAGATATTGTCAGTAGTGTAGTAGTACACCATTCTTGCATTACTTTCAATATCAATATGTAATTGTAACTTTTGGTAATAAATAAATCGTTATTCTTAATGTTCACTGATGCTCCGGTTTGGAGATAGACCTAATAATCAGTATTTTGGCATAATAATAATAAATGTAAATTTATTTTTAACTTACAGCATGAAGGGCGTGACGGAATAGTTTCCTGCTATCCAGTTTAACTTAGTCATCAACTGTAAGAACAAACAAATGGCACCGGCTTATTGAGTTATCATATTTACCAATGTGCATAATATGTATTAGCCTTTATGTATAAGTTCAAATAAACTGATTTTATTCTATCTCCATAGTAAATGATAGCTGTCGCGTATTATGCTTTATTAAAAATGGATATTGTACGTTTTCAATAAACATTTACCTATTATGACTTGATGTACATATGTGGACGTACACGAGAAAAGGGACATAGTTGTCGGTATGGAGTTAAGCACAGTACAATAAACTAGAGAGAAATTACCTTTCCAACACGCCCTTGCCGCGTCTGCTAGGTGGAAAACTCGATGGAGAAGAGGAATTGAGTACTCAAAAAGTTTATTTTAGGGAAATGAGGTTTAAAGTTTTACAAAGTGAAAATGCAAATTTTGGGCACAACGAAGAGCTGAAATGAAACGGGAATGGTTGGAATGATCAGGCACCATCAAAAACAGGTAACCGCATTGAAATTAATCATCTTGATATTTCAGGACCCATGTGAAAAAATATAGAACAAAATCGTCATCTATGTACCTTTTATACAAAAAGTTCAGTTTATTTACAGGGTTATTCAATTTATCGCGCAACAGAGGGCTACGCTGCATGCAGGGATGATAAGCCAATCAATAAAGCTTAAACTTATGGCTTTTGCTTACGACCTTGAAAATATGGCTGATGCTTATAGCTTATAGTTTATGAATTGATTGGCTTAAGCTTATGGCTTATTTCTATTTCCAGCAATTGGTATGAGCGCTATAGTCAGGGTAAGTTTTTCTGTTATCAATTTTGGAAGAAATGGTGATGAATGCCCATTAACATCGTGTGTGGGATATTGGTTTGAAAATCATAAAATAAAAAATGTTAAGATCATATATTTAAAATTTTCAGATTTGAGAAACAAACAAAAAAATCATAAGTCAGCCGAAAAAATATGGCTTATGCTTATGGCTTATAGCTTACAGAACATTTGGCTTAAACTTATAGCTGACTTAACTGCCCAAAAACCTTCAGCTTATGGCTTAAATCTTATAGCTTATGGCTGACTTATCATCCCTGGCTGCATGTTGCATGGTATGGTGATATGAATAAAGCCGGCACAGAATGGCCGTCTATTCAAATTAAAACGCAACATTACTCTGGGCTCCTTGGCACTGTTACGGACAACAGAAAATGTAACGAAAAATTATTCGGGGGGAAAACCCCGATAAGTTCCAAAGCATTTCTTGAGAAATTTTCAAGAAAGATTCCTTTGATGTTAGGAGAAAAAGCCCACATCGAAAATTATTAAGAAAAAATTTGCGATTATTTTCAAAGGATTTTATCGGACCTCATTGAAAAATTCTCCGATGATTTTAGGAGACTTTTTTTGGGAGATTTTAGGGCGAATCTGCAATCATGCCAAAGGATCTTATTAGAAATTACTGAGAAGTACCTCTGATGATTTTTAAAGGATTTCTTCATAAGATAATTTGTAGAGATTTTCATCGGAAATTTTTGGGATGAATTACTGATAATTTCAGAAGAATTTCATCAAAAAGGTCGGGAAAAATCCGAGAATTTTCAAAGAATTTTATCGGAAATCTTCAGAGAAAATTTTCCGATAATTTTTGAAATTTGGTGGAAAACTCCATCAGTTTTTGAAATTAATCAAAAATTTTCAGGGAGTATGTTCGATCATCTCCAAGGAATTTCATCTGAAACTTCGGGGAAAATCTCCTGAAGATCTTTTAAAAATTTCATCAGAAATTTTTCTGGAAAAAATTCCTACAGGTAATTTTTGAAGAATCTCATTGGAAATTTTCGGGAAAAATCATAGAAATACGTGGGAGATTTTCGAGAAGATTCCTGTGATTTTCGATGATAATTTCCGAGGAAGTTGGTCGAATATTAAAGAAAAAATTCCGATCACATTTTCAACAAGTTCCATCGGTGGACCTCATTGAAAAAAATCTCGGATAATTTCAAAAGAATTTCTCTGGAAATTTTTGAGAAAATCTGCAATCATCTCAAATATTGGAAATCACTGAGAAGTATCTCTTATGATTTTTTAAGGACTTCTTTAGAAAAAAGTATCGATGATATCCAATCGGAAATTTTTGGGATAAATTACTGACAATTTTCGAGGAATCTCATTAGAAATTTTTGGAAAAAATCTTCCATAATTGCCAAAAAATTTCATGAGAAATTTTCGAGGAGATTCCTTTGATTATCCGAGATAATTTCCGAGGAATTTTATCGAAAACATTAAGGAAAAATTTCCTATTAATTTCAAAGAATGTTATCAGACATCATTGAAAAACAGTATCCGATAATTTTAGGATAAATTTTTTGAAATTTTATCCCCGATGATTTTAGCAGAATTTTTTTCGAAGTTTTAGAGAAAATCTGCAATTTTTCCAAAGGGTTTTATCGGCAATCAGTGAGAAGTACCTCAGATGATTTTTGAAGAATTTCTTCAGAAAAATAAGTCGATGTTTTCCAGAGATCTTCATCGGAAATTTTTGGTATAAATTACCGATAATTTCAGAAGAATTTCATCAGTAAAGTTCAGGGAAAATCTCCGATGATTTTTAAGGAATTTCATTGGAAATAACTGGGAAAAAATTCCGACAATTTCCAAAGAATCTCATCAAAATTCTTCGAGAAAATTTTCCGATAATTTTTGAAGTATTCCTTGAGAAATAGTTGGGGGAAAACTCCGACAGTTTTTGAAGGATTTCATCAGAAATTTTCAGGAAAAATGTTCGAAAATCTTGGAAGAATCGAAAACTTCGGAATAAATCTGATAACTTTAGGAATTTCATCGGATATTTTTGGGGAAAAAACTCCGATAATTTCCTTAAAATCTCATTGAATTTTCGGGAAAAATCTCCAAGAATTTCCAAAGAATTTCTCAAGTAATTTTCGAGAAGATCCCTATGATTTTCGAAGATAATTTCCGAGGAAGTTGATCGAAAATATTAGGGAAAATTTTCCGAGAAAATTTTATTTGTGCTAATTGTGCTTCGAAGTCCCAGAATTTGTGCCGTCTCCCGTGGGTCTACATCTTAATGAAAAGTTTGGGGCCACAGACATGTCGGCCCCCCAAATGAAGATTGGGGGTTCCATACCATAAATATTCATCAGGCATTTTTTTGGGCGAAAATATTTTTCGGAGAGATTCGGCGTCAGCGCTGGTGCTAGTTACTCAGTTTTTCGAGACGAATTTGAATCTGTCGTCAAAATTGAGCTGCAGTCATTTTTTTACCCAAATTGACCAATACTTCCAACTATTACGAGTGTATCCCGAGAACGGAGCGTCCCTGCCGAATTTGAACACCCAATTTAAACTCAGCGTGAAAAATTGGTTCAAAAACAGTCTTTATTTCAAGATTTTTGGTTTTTTCGAATTTTGAAAATTTCTTCATACTATACATCATGTCCTGTTTGGGGACACAAAATTTTTGGTGAGCTTCGGCGTTGGCGCGTGTGCTAATTACTCAATTTTTCGAGGCGAATTCAAATCCGTTGTCAAAATTGAGCTACACTCATTTTTTCACCCAAACTGACCAATTTTCCCAACGTTTTCGAGGGTATCTTGAGAACGGAGCGTCGCCACGAAATTCGAACGCGAAATTCGAACTGATCGCAAACAATTGAGTCGAAGATCTCGGATAATTTTTTCGCCCAAAATAATGCCTGAATCCTACTAAATGTTTCGCGCCGAGTTCGAATTCGTCGACCAAATCAGGCGCTGACCCTCCGTTGCCGAGATACAGTCAAAATTGTAGTTATACTGGGGGGCTGGGCTATACTGGGTCAGAAATAGCCTGTAAATCAATTTTGACGACGGTTTTGAATTCGTCTCGGCATTCCGAATCTATCTCGCCGGATCCGGGCCACAAAGCTCTCGGAAAATCTTTTCGCCCAAAAAAATTCCTGATGTATAGTATGGAGGAATTTTCAAAATTTTCGGAATTCAAAAGTACTGAGATAAGCAGCAGTTCCTCCTGAATGTTTCGCGCCGAGTTCGATTTTCTCGACCAAATCAGGCGCTGACCCACCGTTGACGAGATACAGTCAACAAGTGGTTATACTGGGGGCTGGGTCTATACTGGGTCAGAAAGAGCCTGTGAATCAGTTTTGACGACGGTTCTGAATTCGTCTCGTCATTTCCAATCTATTTCACCAGGTCCGGGCCCGAAGCTCTCGGAAAATTTTTTCGCCCAAAAAATTGCCTGATGTATGTATTGTATTGAAAGATTTTCATAATTTTAGAAATTCTAAATAGATAAGATAACAACAAATTGCTACTCAGTTTTTCGCGTTGAGTTCGAATTCGTCAACCAAATCAGGCGCTGACCCTCCATGGCCGAGATACAGTCAAAAATGAGATTATACTGGGGGCGGGGACTATACGGGGTCAGAAATGGCCTGTGAATCAATTTTGACGACGGTTTAGTATTCGTCTCGGCATTTCGAATATATTTCACCGGGTCCGAGCCCCGAAACTCTCGGAAAATTTTTTCGCCCATAAAAATGCCGGATGTACGTGTGGAGAAATTTTCAACTTTGGATAGAATGGGTGTACCTCCCAAAATTGGGGTAGGATATGAGATACCGTGAAAAGAACCTGAAAAATGAATTCGATGACAGCAGAAACCAGTTAATCTCTCCTTTTGATGATCGTTTTTTTAAAATATCATAATTTTTCCAGCCCCCCCCCCCAAATTGAGCACTGGACTGTGAGCCCAGAAAATGCGGCACAAATTCTGAGACCTCGGAGCACAATTAGCACAAATTATGATAAAATTTGTGCCGCTAATTCCAACCCCCCATCTTCATTTGGGGGGGGGCAACATTTCTCTGCCCCCCCAAACTTTTCATTAAGATGTAGACCCACGGGAGGCGGCACAAATTCTGGGACTTCGGAGCACAATTAGCACGAATTACAATAGAATTTGTGCCGCTAATTCCAACCCCTACCTCATTTTGGGGGGCCGTAGAAATATAGCCATTAGCTTCAATCACAAGAATATACATAATAACTCATCATACAGCGAGTTGTTTTTCTCAAAACCAAAATCGCTGACAAGGGCCCTTTTGACAGATAACTATCCTCAAATACGGCAAACATTTTTGCAAAAATAATTAATAGGATCAAAGATAAACTAGAAAGTCAACAACCAAAAGTACAGGCCGGATTTAGGAGAAATTACTCTACTATTGACAACTTATACGTGGTGAGCCAAGTTATAGAAAAAAGTAACAAATACCAAAAAAGCATTTACTTAGCATTCATAGATTACACAAAAGCGTTTGACTCAGTAAAACATAATAGTGTAATATCAGGACTAATTAATCAGGGAGTGGAGAGAGGTTATGTAGAGGTAATTGCAGACATGTACAAAAAGTTGAAGGCAAGAGTAGAAACCGATAAGACAGGTGAGACATTCAGAATTAAAAAAGGTGTAAAACAAGGAGACCCACTGTCCTCACTACTGTTCAACTGCACATTAGAAAGCATATTCAGAGGGTTGGAATGGAGAAACAAAGGAATAAATATAAATGGAGAACGCCTGAGTAATCTAAGGTATGCAGATGATATAGTGATACTGGCAAACACAGACTATGAGCTGAAGGAAATGTTGGACGAACTAAATGAGAGAGGTAAAGACAAAGGGCTAAACATGAACGTAAACAAAACTAAAATCATGTACAAAGGTGAAAGTATGCCGAAGATAGTGATAAACGGGAAAATAATTGAGGTAGTGGACGAAATAGTATACTTAGGGCAAAAAATAGCAATAGAAAAAGGAACAAGTAAAGAAGTAGATCGCAGAATCACAATAACATGGAGGAAATTCTGGTGACTAAAACACATTCTGAAGGGTCTATTTTCGATTAAAGACAAAAGCAAAGTAATGAACAGTTGCGTTCTCCCAGTCATCACCTACGGAGCACAGACATGGGCCACCACCAAAAAAGACGAAAACCAAATAAAACGGTACCGCCAAATTGCGGCCCAATTTCCAGTTTGCATCCAAATTGCGGCCCTTAACACAACCAAATTGCGTCCCATGAAAAAAAAATAAAACAACTTAATTGCGTACCGAAGAAATGCCAATTAATTGCGGCCAATTATTTTATTAATTCTTGACATATTATATTATTTTTTCGGCTGAAATTTACGTGATAAATGTTTAACAAAAGTAAATTTATCAATAATACAAAGTTCTAAATCATTCATAGCGTCGCGAATGACTTCTTCTTTTTATCGATTCGTTTCTTACTCGGTTTTGTCGTATTGACTGATAAAATTTTCGTGTAGGTTCTTTCTTGGATTTCCAAAAAAGCGTCAATTAGAAGAAAAATATTAGGATGGCTATGATAGAACATTCCATTAAGTTTACTATTAAAAGATTCGCAAGCGTTCGTCGTCCGCCCAATGTCAGCGCTGTACTTAGCCCATATATGAGGAGGGAAGAGAGAAGTTCGCCGAATATAATTATTGTGTACGTACGTAGTTAAGCTCCGTACTTGAGGATTGCTGGGTTCCGTCGGCGCCAAATCGTTCACGAAGAACTCCTCTACATCTTTAGGCGATAAAAAAGCAAGACCAAAAAATGTACGTAGGTACGATCCTTCTGACATCTTCGCTAGACCGAGACTTTGAATGCGTCTAAACCAGGCCTGCACAAAGTGAAAACGACATCCTCCGATAGCAGTAGAGGGCCACACGTTTCCAACAGCATTATGTATTGCCTTTTCAAAATCTATGAAGAGCATTCTTCGAGCGTAAGCTGCAGGCAGGAACGTAGTCAATTTGCGGAGTGCCTGTTCGTAGATTATCACTGTTTTCGCGGGAAGAAGAAAAAAAGCTAATGGAACGTGAACATTTTTCTTCTTACCAAATATCACGAATATCTGAGAGAACAATGTAGGGCTTGAATCAAATGTACCATCCGTGAGTAAAAATTCACACGAAGTCAAAAATTTCAAGTTCTTCTCTGTCGAAAACATCACAATGTTTGCGACGTCATCATGCACTAATAAAAATTGTTCGCCTAGTTTCGTCAGTGATGGATAAGTAGGCAAAATATGGTGCAATTCGTTCAACGTTTTAGGCAATGACGGTCGTAGTTTCGTCCTGGCATTGTGCACAGCTTTGCGAATTTGTTTTCGGTCATCTTCTTGCAACACTCTCAGCGTCTCTGTTGTCATCTCCGTTCGTATAATCTTACTTGGTCTGTCGAATAAGTCGTCTGTTGCTTTCCTTTTGCAGGCATTTGAAACCACTTGACGCAACAACCTCCTCTCTGGAATACACGGATGATTGTGCTGTAGAACTGAATCGATAGTGCGACCTGCTTCCATCTTAAAATACTCCTTACACGACTTATGCGTGCAGGTCCACCTTTGCACATCATTCACCAGAAACTTTTGAAATCGGAACTTGTACCCGTCGATCACTTTCAAGTCTGCACCCCGTTCACTCAACATTTTCGTCGCTAACATAGGTACACGGTCAAGCGAAGACGTACGAAACAGAACTGACTCGTAGTGGAAAAGAATAAATCGAATGAGAATGAAAAACCTGGTCATGAACTCGACGATCAAAATTCGACAGGTTATATCAGGTAAGGAAACGTAGCATCGACCTAAGATGCCTATCGACGAGAGTCTAATTTCAGTCGGAAGAGTGGTATATCTTCCTTTCGAAGGGGCCGCAATTAAGATGTTAAACTTTATTTTTACGGCCGCAATTAATATGTCTAATTTATTTTTCTGGCCGCAATTGAGATGTCACATTTGGCCGCAATTTGGACGCAGCCAAATAAAAATCAACCAAAATAAAATGGAAAGAATAACATTAGGTATAAAAATTAAAAATGAAAGACAAGAGTAAAAATTAAAACAATAAAACAAAAAATGAATAATAATAATTTTGTATTTACGGCTAAAAGACTAAAATGGGACTGGGCAGGGCATGTTTCAAGACAAAATGAAGACAGGTGGACTTACAAAATTAAGAACTGGTTTTTGAAAGAGGGCAGAAAGAAAGGAAAACAAAATACCCGATGGGACGATGATATTATTAAGTTTCTGGGCAATAACAAATTGTATCATAGAGTTGCATATGACAGGCAGGAGTGGACGAGGCTGAGGGAGGCCTTTGCCCGAAATACGGGTCACAATATGTAAAAGGCTTATAAATAAAAACTAAATAAAATAATAAAAACATCGGGAACGAATACTAATGAACAAAACAAAACTCACGACCAATGTTGGAAGAACGAACGAGAACAAGAAGAAAAACGGCATGTTCTTGGTTCTTGTTCTCAGAACGAGAACTAGAACAAGAACATGATCGGATTGAGAACGAGAACAGGGACAGGAACAGGACCAGGTTGGAAACAAGAAAGAGAACGGGAACGTTGGTAATTATTGGACAAGGAGAACAAAAAGCATGAACGAGAACCATGCAGTTAGAGAAGAACGATCAAGAAAAGGAACGAGATGATTTTAACGTTCTTCCACACGGTGTCTACCAGAATTAAGAATCCAAATTTCGGGACATTTTCCAGGTCACGCAGGAGCTCTCTATCCCCCCTTGATTTTCATTCCAATAAACCAAAATCTGGGATCAGGGAACAGAACACGGAAATGAAAAGTAATGGTAGGTATAGAACAATTTATAAACATTCGACTATATCTATGCATTAATTGTTACAAATACCTATTTATGAACCTGTAAATGAAAGGATCTTGAGAAGTAGAATCGTGTCATAAACAATTTTCCAATTTTTTATCCGCCGCTTCCCACACAAATGAGAAGTTATCTGTCAAAAGGGCCCCTGTCAGCAATTATGGTTTTGAGGGAAACAACTTCAAAGTTTTCAAGCTGAAATACTTCTTTCAGATTAATTTAATTGAAAAATATGTTATTATAAAAAGTGTTTGCTGTGATTTCATTAATAGAAATGACTAGCTGAAAACAAACATGGACAAATTAAGAAAGGAGGATGATAGGTGCCCTTTTTAGAGCGATGGGAAAATTGGTGTGGTGAGACATGTTATGGTTATCAGTAGCTGTTTTCCCATAAGATAATATCGGTGAATTTCATGTATTACTCTTCTATTTTGCTTGTTTATGGAACAAAATACACAATTCTAACTCGCTGTATGATGAGTTATTATGTATATTCTCGTGATTGAAGCTAATGTAGTAGTGAAGATGTCTCTCCATGCTGATAAGGCAACTGAAATGTGTAATTTCTGAGGCATATTATTGTGGAATGAGTTGCTCGCTTTTCACCCTTTGATATAATGTAATGTATGCTTGGTTTTATTGACTGCATGGTAAGTTTGCACACATCTCAGCATAGAATCAATATAAATTCAATGCGTTTGTAATCATTTATTGTTGCCAATTTTACTGAATATATCATCCTAAAGAATATGTATTTCCAGTGGTGTAGTGGCAAATTTTCTAGTGTGAGAACGCTAAATATATTTGACAAATTATAAGGAAGTCCGAAAGTCGTATTTATATGATTTACTATCTGCGGAAAACGTATACAATGTGAACGGCTACAAGAGAGTGACGTATTTAAGACAGCATGGTACGTTGAATTCGGCAAACATTTCACCTGATTCCTAAAGAGTAGGACACGGACAATTCGAAAACCAGCATCTCCGCAAAAAGGGCACCTATTTGTGGGGCCCTTTTGACAGATAATCCCTCAAATGTTGTTACTCTGCAAAGTTCATTCAACTCAGCTCTGAAAAGTCAGACCACTGAACAACTACAACAAACAAAAAATTGGAATGCTAACTGCCACCCCAAAAAATTTACCAACAATTTGCTCCACTTTTTTAACACTAAAAAACAAAGTTAATGAGAAAACAATAGAATGCAACCGCCCCATTCTAAATACTATATGACTAACATTCTGTAGACTATTCAATAGTATTTGAATTTTATTCCAAACAAAAAAATATACCTATATAGAAAGTTATCTACGAGAATGATAAGATCTAACAGGCTAGTTCATAATACTTTAATCTAAGGTAGGTATCCAAAAAACAACAAACAAAAAATTGGAATGCCAACTGCCATCCCAAAAAATTTATCAACAATTTGCTCCAATTTTAATCTTAACAATAAAACAAAATTAATGAGAAAAAAAAAACAACAGAATTATAGTGAAGAATAAAGTAGGAATACCTAAAATTACGTTTAAAAAATGTGTTCTTTTTTTTTGTTTTTTGAGATCACCTAAAGAAAGTGCAGAGTATATGTGGCTTAGGTTACTTTTGTCTTTGTCACAAACTTTGCACTTGCTGTAATGTATAGACACCCACTTTCATTATATCACGGTTAGTAATATTGATACGTTTATTTTGATAATTCTTCCTTGAGATGATCAATATTTTCACTGAGCATACTAAGCTCTTCATTCTTTACTGCAATCAACTTAGTTTTCTTAATTTCAAGAATACAAAAATTACCTTAATGAAATCTGAGAAATCTTGTGGTAAAGGATAAATTTCATCAATACATAGTAAAAACTTGGATAGATCATCACTATTTTTGTTAATTTTTAAATATTTTTGAACATTACTGTCACCACAAATAGCTAAGTAGTCTCTTTTGACAGCATCAGCAGTATCTCCTAAAAAATAGTGTTCGAGAAACTTACTCAAAATTAACTCAATTCTTTCTTTCCTTTGCTTAGCATGCAACATAACTTTAGGGGTGATACAAGATGCACCTTTTGTTACATTATTGTTGTATGGTAATTTTGTTATCAATTTGCAATACAAAGCTTTCAAGTATTTTTGTCATTCCTCTTTAAGTATGTACATGTCGGACACTTTCAATTTTTTGATCGCTTCCTTAGCACCAAATCCAACGTCTGTTTCATTGACACATTTAAGAAAATCTTTTAAATCAATCCCGTAGACAATTTTAGTCAAGAATCTATTTCCTATACTGGAAATCAAATTGGTCATATCTTTATACAAGAATGGAAATAAAACTTTATTTGACTGATATTTTATGAAGAAGCACTGCAACTCATCGCATACTGAGATCATAACATGCATTTCTGCAGTTAGTAATTTATCTTTCAGGACTGATTCAACTTTATCTTCTACACCTTCAACATACAATTTGAGAGAGTCTATATAATCTCTACAGTTCTCTTTAGAACAGCTTTGTTTTCCAAGCGTAGGTACTACACAAAATTTAAGTGGAAACACTGAACTTTTTGAATTAAACTTATAATCCGCGCACCTGGAAGGAAAATTTTCAAATAAATAGTAAATATTAAAAAAAATAGAATTCATCAGCCATCCAGCTTCTGTGTGACCTATTTTATAAGCGTTGTTCACAATATGAAGGGAAGGAGTCCCTACATCCAATAATTTACAAGGTGAAATTGAGTTCAAATGATTGCGGAGCTCTCTGAATAATTTTAAATTTACACTGGGCCCATCTAAAGCCAGTTGCTGAATGTTGAAGAGATTTAAAGAAAGATTTGTGAGACCATCAATAATGGTATTTTGCAGTTCTTCAGCATTACATTTCGTTGGGAAAAAAGAACATAAATATTTTGTTTCAACTTCTTGTTTAACAGCATCCCAAAAACGTACTATTACATCCATTTGAGATTTACTAGCAATTCTATTCACACTTTCATGCACGGAGATTGCATAATGTTTTAGATTCTTTACTCTATCAATTAACTGGTTTTGAAAATATGGCCCAAGACCATAAGTCACATAATATGCGGCTTTGTCTGTACCCATTGTAAAGGTTTTTGCAATGTCACTATCTGGGAACATTATTGGAAATAGAGAACTACTACAGAGTCAGCTCCACGCAGAGACATAAATATGAGGAATTATCTGTCAAAAGGGCCCCTGTCTAACAGGAGCCCTTTCTGCGGAGATGCTGATTTTCGAATTTTCCATGTCCTACTTTATTAGGAAACCCCCGCTCTATGTAACAACATATGATATTCAGCAAAATTGGCGCCAATAAATGACTATAAACGTATTGGTAGGAACGCGTCATATACATAATAGTCAATGAAACCGAGCATACATTACACTACCCAACAGCCAAAAAATCGCAAGAACGAGAGTAGCCGATTCTAGAAGTATTTTTCACGCTGAATTCAATGCCGCTTTTTGTTTTTCTTAATTAGCTCTCCTTTCTCGTAAATTCATTCTGAATTATTTCCCGTAATTTCCCTCTCGTGTTAGAAATATTAGTGAATGTGGCCACACTGCATGTATCACAAAACAAACTCGCCAACACAGTGACGCGTGTGAACGTGTGTTTTGATGTATTGATATCGAAACGATCTAAACAGTTTGAACTGATTCTAAGATTTTATCATTAACGATGAAGTGATGGAACAACAATTTTAAGGAAGGCGATCTCTTCAGTGAAAAAATAACGCCTTTTCATTCCGGTATTACAGTTTATTGTTTCTTTTACAAAATGTAAGTGAACTAGATAAATGTGTTCCGACAATAAATTTGATCAATATGTGTTCAATGCCCGAATATTCATGATAATCACAACGCTCGTTGTTGAATTGGAATAATATTTACGGAACACAGAGGGACAGAGAACAACACGGAACGAAAGTTTTCTACTCAGTAGATCAGTAGGTACCGTCGAAGACGAAGCTTATCGGTAATATCAGTTTAATACAACATCAGTGTCGCCACATAAAATAGAACAATTTCTCGTAATACACTATTAAATTTCCCAGCAAACGTAAAAAATGATTAGCTAACTCAGCATTTTTAATATCATATTTGAATTCAGCGTGAAAAATACATTAAGAATCATCTATTTTCCTTCATGCGGTTTCCAAAAAATCTCAGTTTGTTGTGTAGTGTTATGTCATAGAGTGAAAAACGAGTGACTCCATCCAGGATAATGCACCTCAGAAATTATCAAATTACACATTTTGGTTGCATTATGAGCAGGGAGAGACTTCTTCACAACTACATTAGCTTTAATCACAAGAATGGACAATAACTCATCATACAGCAAGTTAGGATTAGGAATTGTATTTTTTCATAAGTTGTATCAATGTATGGTAACTAGCAAAGTAGAAGAGTAAATGCATAAAATTCACCAATATTATCATGGGAAAACAGATACTGGTAAACCATGACATGTCCCACCACACTAATTTTCCCATCGCTCTAAAAAGGGCCCATGTCATCTTCCTTCTTTCTTAATTCGTCCGAATTTGTTTCTGAACGAACTAAGCAATTAATCAGTCATTTCTGTTAATGAAGTCACTGTGAACACGTTTTATAATAACATATTTTTCAGTTAAATCAGTCTGAAAGGATTATTTCAGCTTGAAAACTTTGAAGTTGTTTTTCTCAAAACCATAATTGCTGACAAGGGCCCTTTTGACCAATAACTCCTCATATGAGCTGCAACCCGCTTAATAGCCCATAGCATCTCAGCCTTTATGACATCTGAATTCCAACAGGAAAGTAGCATTGGTTTCCTAACACTAGGCTTAACAGATGACAAATTATTGGAAGCAGGCTCAACAGGTAATGCTAATGAACACTCAGAAGTACGCTGAGCCGACTGCTTCAGATATAAATTACATTGCATTTCAATTTTAACAAGACCCTGATGAATTTTACCAATGCCTGAATGTTCAACAGTAAATTCCTTTTTACATAATTTGCAACATACTTTCAATTTATGATCACGCACAGGTGCAATCCAAACTTTAAACTATGGATCCGAAACCCATTTTTCATTGAATGAACATGAACCCCGAACAAGACAACCAACCATTTTTGTAAACTCAATTAGTTTAGTAATATTTTATACACTCACTTGAAAGGACATGGATACCTATACCAAAACATTATTCAGACAAATAAATTAAATAGAAGAGATGATTGGAGCAAAGTTCAACATTGTAAATTATACTATAAATCACAAGTAAAGTTTCCCAAAGCGAATAATCCTTTATCAGATAGCCAACATAATTCATCAACTGCGAACGTGATAAGCATAGTTGCGTTACTAGCGCGGTCCGGTTGTGGCTGCGATTTCTCTCGAAAGAACATCTAAGTTCGAATATTTTTCTGTACTTAGAAGAAATCTGTATTCTTGGACTTAGTCGTTTTTTCAGGAGAAATCGCGAAAATATTCTAAGTTCCCGAGCACCTCGCATGCTGCCGCGATTCCCTTGTCACTTATTTCCTTTCTCACAAAGAATTTCGGGACATTTCAGGTACTTTGGGACATTTCGGGACAGGTAGACAGAGGTAATTATTTTTTGACTTACTAGTATCACATGCTTTGAGGCGTTGACCAAATAATTAGGCATACGCGTGGACTTGGAATGATGTTCACATACTGTCCACACAGGAACTCAGCAGACAAATCAACAGCTCGATTTACAAAATTCTACATTCACAAACTACGCATCCGTGAATTGACGGGGAACGGCGGCCCCACACTACAATCCGGCATCTGGCGTCTACAGAAACCAACAAAAGAAAACGTAAATATTAATTACTTTACAACGCTTAAGTCATTGCGTACTACACATAAAAACGCTAAACTAACAACGCTTGTAATATTTACTCGCTTCCGCTTTAGACCTTCTTTCTAAAATCGGTGGTGCGTCGCGTTCTAACATAATTTCTTTCCTTCTTCCCATCCCCCATCACCCACCACAAATCTTATGGTTACCCCTGGGCCTGGACTTCCAAGGGGGCCCAATATTTTTAAAAGGCTTGTATTTCAATCATACTGTACATCAAATCAGCAATCACTCCTGACACCATGAAAGAAACCTTTCCCATTTAACAAAAGAACAAATTGAACTGGAAGAATGGGGGGTGGCGAGAAAATTTCCCCAGGCCCTCTTTTTCTCTGCAGGGCTGGTTGAGAACAAACTAAGCGCTGTAACACGCTCTTCTACTAACACACAAGGCCAGCTTGGCCAGCAGTTCTTAAGATAAATTGCTGTACCATACTTACCCATTGAACGTTTTGATACATTAGAGAGATTATTTGGATATTACTTAATTTACCTGTTTTAAAAACACTTGTCCTAATTGAAGAACATTCGGCATTATGCGAAATGACAGTAAAAAAATAATATCTTAATTAGGATTGTATCATTTATGTTCGTCCTGGTTTCCGCCCTTTTGTATCTTGATAACAAAACAAAACAAGCCATGCTAGCGCGTCGCCGCTTTTGGCTTTCCACTTATGCATTTTCCGGCAACCTTTTTCGAACTCGCGAGTCCTGAAAGCAGGACCTAAAATTAGATATAACTTAGGTACTTTTTTCTGGGCAGTTACACTTGTGAGTTCTTATCACATATCAGATGATATCATCTCATCATGTCCATCTTTGACTATATATAACTATATGGACTGATCAAGACGACACTACTACAAGGAAATCTTGCACACGACCCTGTTTCAACATCTTTTGTGCTATAATGATTAGAGAAGACCTTGTTGTGATTTCTGGTTATCAGTTTGTTCTGTTTCCTAGATCCTAACGTTGTAATGTTGAAAAGATGCGATTTATTTACTAAAAATCAGTCCACTTTTGAGCCTATACATTAACCAATGTATTTTTCAATCATATATACCGTATTTCTCTATTGATACGGCCAAATATTTTTGCACAAAAGGAAGCATGAGAAGAAAAACGGAGAAAACAAGGCAAATCAATACGTCTTTTATTCCATAGCCTGCTTCAGCGTTTGTTTTACAGGAACAATTCAACCGCTCCCAAATTTAAGTTGGAAAAGTCTGTAACAAAAGCAGCCGTAAAATTGTATCAAAGCACAAGTTTTCTTCACAAAACAAGAGTTCCTCACGAATGTTGTTTTAGCATTAAACGCCACAACTATCGTTTCGAACTCAGTAATTGCTGTCAATGGGAAACAACTAATTAAAAAGAGACTAAGAATATTCATCATTAACATCAAAAACAATCCTTTTATGGTGACAGGAATTATTTGAATCCTCAGATCTTTGTATATGTACATTACATAAATTACAGGTTATCACCTGTTATCATTCGCTTAATCATTATAGCACAAAAGATGTTGAAACAACATTTTATCAACTTGATCAGTCCATATAGTTATATATAGTCAAAGATGTCCATCAAGTCCATCACATGCATCGCATCACATCAATCGTCTCACCCTTCCCCTCCGAGATCTGGCGACCGTCAACGTCATCCAGTAGGTGTAGTTTCTGGTGAAAACTCGATTCCGAAAGTGCGCCAATTCAAGTTATCAACTAATCAATAAAAAAAATATCAAATTTTAAATTCGTTTCTCTAATAAGATTTATGAAAAGAAAATCCAAGATGCCATAACGCCCACCATCTAGGCATTAAAATGAGCGAATATTTTGTGTACCGCATAGTGAAAGATTTTGTCAACTATTGGAAGTAAGCACTCTTTTCCTCACTGGAAACTGGATTTACGATACATTATAGTCTGATCTTTAATTTCTCTATGTGCATTATAGTAACGATGCATCGCCGGACGAGTACTTACAACAGTTACTGCACTATCAAGCCCGATACGTCGAACGTAATTTGATTACTGGACAAGAACATATCCAAACTGTGGCCAACCGAAGCCCTAATCCGGAGCTGTTTCTCCAGAAATATGAACAGCTAGACTCCGGAAAGTAAGTGCAATCGATTTTCCTTTTCGCTGTTGTAGTTTCGTGATTCTATTCGACTGGTTATTGCAGAACTGACTTGCTTCCAAAGTACATGACTTTGTTATCGTTACTTCAAAGCCATAAAGGACTTATCGAAGAATTTAAGAGGAAAGAAACTGACAGCAAGAAGACGGTTGAGAGACCCAGTGTAAGTTCTACTCAGGCGTTTGAATCACTGGAAGATGTTGAAAAGGTACGTGTTCCGCTGACTGTTCTCCTATGTGCTTCTAGAATGTCGTTTCATTGGGTTTTATTTTTCTAGATTTGCGTTCAGTTGCAACACGCTGCTAAGGAAGTAGAGGAGAAGAAGACTAGACATGCGAGTATCATCGAAAAGAAAGATGCCCAGCAGAAAAATTCGCCGATTCTGGCGGAACTGACTATGTGGAAATCCGTTCGTCCTTTTATGTCGGCTGATTTTTCAAATAACGTTGTTATTTGTAATCTGTCACCCATAGGTGTGTTTCGCAATGGATTTTTGTAACTGGTACTATTGGAGAATGATTGATAACACGCGTGTTGCGGTTCTTTAGGAGCTATACCTCGTTCATCGCAAGAGAAATACCTGGTCAGAGACGTTCTACAGTGTTTGTTAGGATTCCATGGGAAGTACATCAATGGCACCCGTGCTGATGACAAGGATGGTGTGAGAACGTTCATCTTGGAACCATCTATTTGTAAGTATAATGTGCTCTATTATAGACTAGGGAAATCGGTTCGCCTAGGTAAGATAATTTTTCTGCCTACAGATGCTCCATTCAAGAGTATTGTGTCGGAAATCCTAGTACTGGCTGAATATTACTCGACAATAGTGCGTTTTATCGAAGAACGACAACAGTATAGCAGTGGCAGAGTGAATCAAGCTCTATGTGCTGTTTTAGAGGAGTTGATGCAGGATTACCGGGTAAGATTCTAAGATTTCTTTCAGTCTACATTCTTCCCCATCGCCAGCCTGAGCCTCAGAAAGAATCTTGGGTCCGTCTACATCTTAGATTTTCACCTAAGATCTCACTAATAGAGATTCATTTCAGGTTTCTATTATTCAATTAGAAATGAAGCACCGAAGAGAATCATTGAGTCTGCAAGGCTTGTTATACAGTGTTCAGGTGTACTTAGAAACAATGAGCTGCCTATCACGCATCGTGCACGCTGTTAATAAGGTAAGGTTGCATATTGGCACTTGTTATTTTCCACCGAATGCACATTCTTGACTAGTTGTATCGTTGCAGGCGGAAGCGCGTGGAGGTCGAACGCTGAGTTTGTTACATGATGCCGGGAAACATTACGCGATAGAGCATAAAGCAGTCGATCTGTTGGTGGTGCTGATTCGAGGAGCGTCGATTCCATACTTCGAAGCTTTGGAACAGTGGATTCACACGGGTTACGTTTACGATCCGTGTGATGAGGTAAACTGGATAAAAGTTGCCCTGAACTAAATTTTACAGAACATCGGCATTATGTGGTACGTGTTGATTTGCAGTTCATGATCGACGACAATGCCAGAATGGATGAAATCAACAAACTGAGCAAAGGCGAATGTCCCAACGAGTACTGGAAACGACGTTATCGCATTAAGAAAGACCACGTTCCTACATTCTTACAGCAGTACCAACAGAAAATTCTGCGCACTGGCAAATATTTGAATACAATCAAACAGTGCAGTACGTATACCTTGAAATAGATAAAGTTGTGAAACTGAGTTGAGTTGACTGCTACAGTAATTTAATTTCGCAGAAAACGTGTCTCTGCAAGAGATGAACACTATATTGGCGAAGAAACCAGCCTGCAAGAAAATGTGTTATACTAGTCTAAATAGTCATGAGTTCACGCAGACCATTGAAACTGCGTATACATTCGCCAGCGATACTTTGCTGAATTTACTCATGAACGAATACGACATAATGAATCGACTCAAGTAAGTTTATGAAGTAATGTTGTTGAGGCTGGACTGTACGAAGAATTAACTTTTATAAAAATCGGAATTTAAAACTATCAGATAAGCCAGTGACTGCGATTCATGTGATTATGTACCAATTATCCTGGAAAGTTGAGGAGCTTGGCCCGTTGAATACTATGTTAGGATTCGGTTAAGACTTGATAGTAAAGACTCATTAGTATTCGGTCAAGACTGCTGAAACTCATTAAGATCCTTCAAGATCTGTCAAGACCCTGCTAACTTATTCCAAGACACTGATCAAGACCCTTTCAAGCAGTCCGTCGATCAGGGATACCACACTTCGTTTAGTTACTGGCAGACTGCAGTGGTTTTATTCTTGAACCATTTTATCGAAAGTTATATTTTTCATTCCATGTCTAAAAGAGTTAGCACTGCGGTAATTTTTTGCGGTTATACAGTCGTGAGACTTCGTTTTAGTATGAGGAATGATAATGATACAGTTTGAGATTGGGAAGCTAGATAGACATAACTTGATTACTTAACTCTTGTTCTAGTGAGGTGACTACATAAGACTTCAGTACTGACAGAGATAGGAAAAGAACTGGAGAATGTTCTTCCTCGGCTTAGTTTTTTTCTTTCCCTTCGAAGAGCTGGCCTCACCTCGCCTAAAGAGATTTTTCTGCCCGTGAAACAAATATTTCAGTGGTATCCTATATTTGCCTTGTAACTTTGCTAAATATACCTTAAAGCCAATCTTCTTACTCCATCTCTCTTATGACAGCGGAGTTCAAAAGCACTTTTCGTATTATTTTACCTAAGTACAAAAATCTGCCTCCTGATCTGGGTATGGTGTATTACATTATCAATGGATCAGTGCATCAAATTCAACTTTCTTCTTCGATGTACTTGAACGAGTAAGAGTAAAGATATCATTTGGTCCTTAGTCATCATTTTCCAGTCGACTACTCTGGGAAATTTACATATTTCTTTTCCCTTTCATGTAAATCCAATGCTGTTTAAGGCTCTTAAGACTCTTGCAGAGTTCCTTGAGACTCTTGAAGACTTTTCAAGATTTGCTTAAGAATCGTCACGACTCCTCTAGTCGTATTAAGATTTTCTGTAACTCTTCAAGTTCATCTGAGATGCTTGAACTTTTATCACCTCTTCAAGATTCTTCCCGATTTGTTTAAGGCTTGTGAGGCTCTTTTATAGCTATTCAGTACGTTTATGAATCTTTTTAAAACTTCCATACTTATTTCAGACTGTCCAAGGCACTAAGACGCGATGAAGCTTTTCAAAATTCGCTTAAGACTCTTCAGAAATTATTTGAGACCCTTCAAGATCCTTCCAAGCTGGCTGAAGACTCTTCCACACTTTGGTGTCTTGACATGTTGTTTCAAGACTTATCGAAGTCCTTCCAGAATTGTTTAAGATTCTCCTAACTATTTCAAGACTCAGTTAATGTGCTTAAAAACTAGTTCCGGACCCTTTAGGACTCTTCTAGTTTTATTTAGAACTCGTTACAATTCTTTTAGATGTACTTAAAACTATAAAATCCTTCCAGGGGTATTAAAGGACAGTTAAGGCTTTTACAAAGTGATTAAAACTCGTTCAAAGTATTCGAGACTCAAGATTGTTGAGAACTCGTTTGAAGCACTTCAGAATTGAAGATTTTCTCCAACTTGTTAAAGCGTATTCAAGGCGCTTCCACTGTTACTTAAGGATTGTTAGAATTCTTCCCTGACTTAAAACTCTTCCAGATGTGTTGTAAGCTACTGAAGACCATTCGAGACTCGTTAGAGACGATTTTAAACTTTAAAAAGCTTGCATAAGCCTCTTTAGACTTTGTCTAGAACCATTTAATACTCATCGAAGCTTAATTAGGACTCTTCAGCGCCCTTCTCGACTGGTTTCGGATTCTCTAAAACTGTTCAAGACTCATTGAAGATCTTTAAAAATTTAGGACTCATTGAGATTCTTCCAGGTTTTACTGAAACTTTTCATAACGATTCCTGACTTACGGCTTTTCCAGATGTACTCACATATGGTTAGCATTTATGGAACTTCATTAAGTTACTTCCAGTTTTATTTCAGGCTATTCAAAATTTCTTAAAAGGCATTTCAAGACTCTTCGAAGTTTGTCTGTGACTTATCTACGTTTCTTGATCTTCAGACCCTTCCCGACTTGTTTGAAGTCTTTCAAAACTCTTTCAGACTTATTTAAGACTCTTTGAAACAGGTTTAAGACTTGTTAAAGTTCTTCCAGGCTTCTGTAGGGCGAGATTCTTTTCAATCTGTTTATGACGTTAAGAATTTGCCAAATTTATAAAAAAAACTTTTCCAGACTTTTTTTAAAGCTTTTCAAGACCCTTTGGAGATTTTTGAAAATTCTTCAAACCATTTCCAAACTTGTTTTAGGCGTGTTTAATAAACTCTTCTTTGAAGTAGCTCCGAAGCTTGAACCGAGGACATGTGATCTAGACGATTTCCTCTTGAAAGTTAAAGCCCTAAATTGCTTTACGCCTCTTCCAAGCTGGTTTAAGAATTCCTGATACTCTTCTATCCTCGTTTAGAATCCCCCACTGCTCACACAGCTCATAAACTCCTATCGATGGCTATTTCACTGGACAATTTTCGAACCGAACGTTCAATCAATACGGGTGGATTAGAAATCAATATAGATTCTTATTCCAGATCGCTCAAGCGGTACTTCCTCATCGAGCAGGGAGATTTCCTCAGTCTTCTAATGGATCTGTGCGAAGAGGATCTAGAAAAGCCAGTCAACGAAATATCACCGACAAGGTTGAACTCACTAATCGAGCTGGCCATCCGAACTTGCTCTTGTAGCAAAATTGATCCGTACAAAAATGACATATATTTGCAGACGGGGCAAGAGGAGCTGGCGCTACAAATCTTCAAAATAAATTCTATTAATACAGCTCACGAGAAAGGTAAATACGAATCACATGTTCTCGTTGTATGATTTTTGTTTATCGGGAGTATTTTTCTAACTTCGGTTGTTCTTTTCATAGAATACTGGAAGAAAAACTCCGATAGGAATTTGTACGGTTTGGATGTGGTAATATTGCGCCTGAGAACTGCATGGCCAGTGTCTCTGATTTTTAATGAAAAAGTTATCGGATGCTATCAGATGCTGTTCAGACTGTTACTTCATTGTAAATACGTAGAGAGGTTATTATGCAAGTAAGGAAATTTACTTGTTGCTTTGATAATCAAAATACTCCAGTTCTGGTGCGATCGATTAAAGATGATCAAAGCTGGTTGTACACTGAAGCCAGCTGACACAGGAAGCAGTCTTTCAATAATTAGTCATATTTGTACGAGCAACTAGAAAAAGTAAAAACATTATTTTGATTTTACTGATTGCTGGGCTGGATGAAACGTTATTTGATGGGTCGCTTGTTGTGTTGTCTGGCTATTTTCGAACTTTTATGAAAAGACCAAAGTGTGCAGTTCACACCTTTCAACTTACAGAGTGTGGATATATGACCAACAATTCAAAAATCTGGAGAAGGAATCTCGGAAACATTACATGAGAGCTTTTCTGCTGAGGCGGAAAATGCTATTGTTCATTCAGAATATCAGCTATTACATGACAAACGAAGTGATCGAGCAGCATTGGTACACGTTCATGAATGTAATAAAAAAAGTAAGCAACTGAACTAGACAGTCGATCTCCTTAGTCTAGCAAATTACTCTTATCGAAATGGATTCAAAATTAATTCTGTGTTTCTATGAAGAGTCAAAATGTCGATGATGTTATGAATCACCACTGGGAGTACCTGAACAGTTGCATGAACGATTGTATGTTGACGTCTTCCCGCTTGATAAAACCGCTTACGTGGTTACTAAAGAACTGCAACGATTTCTGTCGTTTCATCCAGGTATGTAGATTGTCGAACCTAATTTAGTTTCCCAAATACCTCCCCCTAACGTCCGATTAATATTGTTTGATTTTAACGCTGCATCCGAAAAGGATATGCGGATTTACTTTATGGACGCTGAGTTTACGTCTATGCTAAGTCCAAGTGATTTCTTGGATTACAATTTTGGTTTGACCAGGGTAACTCGACTGCAACATTTTATTCGCTTCACACACTCATTACACCTGATTCGCTCTCTTAGCATTAGATTATTCCGAACTGGTTATTCATCAGTTTTGTCTCTTACAGAACCACGAGAATGCAAGTCACTCGAAAAAGTCTTCCAGTTCGTTCGAGGAACGAATTAAGATTTTCGAATCCGAATTCAACAATAATTTAGGTATATTGTTGAAATTGATTCCGCTATCCGGAGTTACAGAATGCAGTAACCAGTTGTTGCACTTCCTTACAAGGTAACCACTAAATTTTTATTTCCAGCTATGCCAAATACATTACTAATCATCAGCGAGGGGCTAAATTGTAAGTCATTACAGTACTTGCACATCGTTCAAAGGATTTTTATTTTTTTAAAGTTAAAGATCAGAAGATATTATTAGAAAAAATACATTGGATGATCTAATCTTAGATCATGTTAGAAATCTGAATATCACAATCAAAAGACGAATCAAATAATCTTTTGATCGTTTTGATCTGCAGATCATAATCTTAGCCATTACTGCTCATTGTAATTATTTCTTCTGTTCCAGACAAAACTTCAACGGTTACTATACAAACCTCATGGGCTGCCCCGTCGCTGAACCAGACCAAAAATCAACTAAATAAACTCAGTCAACTTGGCATTATTTATTGTACTATTTTTTTCTTATTAATTAAAATAAAAAAAATTATCGAATAGTTGTTTACAGGTTTTAGAAAAATAATCCTCTGACTTTTCTGCCCAATCCTTGTCGATCATGCAAGATATTGAACTTATTAACGAACTGATTCATATTATTACAGCACTTGGTAATCGAACCTAAGTACGTGATTAAGGCGACGTCATTACATTGCGTATAAAATTCGGCATTGAACTTCGGTGACTGCATAACCGGTAGTCGATGTGTTAGAGAGTACAACTCCCTCAAGATCTCATGGTTCTGAGGAAGCTCTTTGTTCTGCACAGCTCTGACATACTCCAAGAGCATTTTCACTCGGGTGTGTAACATTTTAATCGCGTTATATTGAGCAGTCAGGTGTTCGGCAACTAGGGAACTTTCACCGGTTTCGTTGCTTGCCATTCTTGCGACGTGGTCTACGCCTATACGCTCGGCTTCCTCGGTAGCCAAAGTGTACGGAACTTCAACGAATAACATGGTGGGCTCGCCGTTCACGAGATCGGTAACAGATTCGTACAAAGTGACGGGTAAATCTGTGTGCCCTGCATATGGGTTCAGTTTCAACAAAATTGGACTTTCGTTTATGGTACACGCTTGTTTGTGGTTTTTCAAATCCGATTCGTTCGGATTATCAACGCCAGTCGTATACCAGCCAAGAAAATCCATGTCACAGAAGACTTGTTTGAACTGCTCTTCTTTAGTCGTGTAGTATGGTTTGTCGATGACCATATCATTATCGACCGGTGTCAATAGCAGCTCGAACGAATTCATAATCTCCAGCTTTCGGCCGGTCTGTTTTCCGATTAGAGCACCAACTACTTGTTTCGCTTTGCCTTCTTGAGCGCGTACTCGGGTCCAGTGTTCAGATATGTTCATGATGACCAGCGGATGCAAAGATACTGTAACACTAGGGACACCGTTGGGAGCCATGAATCTCTTGGACGAATCGTCCACATCCATTTGGTCCGAATCCATGACGATAATGGTTACTGAAATATCGAATCTGATTACCGTGTCGATGAGAACACAACAATTAGCGCATTTTCCACTTACTGACGTTTGGTTACGGGACCCTTCGTGAGTCGGATGCACGAATATAGACACTGGTCACTCAGCGTACACGAATGTAATAGAAATCTGGGAAATAGAATGCTGAGACGGTAAAGTCCACAAAATAATCACGGATTATTGCGCGAAAAAATGAATTCGAAACAAATCTAAAATTTTAACATATAACTTGAATCTACGTTTTGGTTGCGTTTTGGATGAGCATCGAAGAAAGTTGATACCGCAAGTTTATCCGCATCTTCACAAATGAAAATTAGAAAGGCCCTAAGATTCATAGATTTAAAGATCCTTGTAATTTGATAACGTTGTGACCGTGGTTGTGAAATGAAAACAGACAAATATCGCTCCTAGCGGATTTGTCAGTTTCTTCATGAGAAGAGAATGCAGCTGGGATTGATCTATGAGAAAAAGCCTCACAATTATTGAATTGTAGGTCCTCTTTTCTAGACGTTTAGTAATAAATATTCTTTTTCGTCATCCAGGATTCAATCCATGAGAACGGCCTAATCCAAGGTTCGACATCAGCCATTTGCCATTTCGTAACGAGGGCCACTGATAGGAAATCAGAAATGACAAAGGCGTATTTAAATTTCTCATTCCCTTTTAATCGATTAAGTACTAAATAGTTCATCTATTTAAAAAGTTCATGTATCTGAAAATGTAAATTTCTATTCTCGTGTACAAGTTTACGACATACCATACAGTATTAATCTGAAGAGTTGTTGAATCGTGGATTCGTTACGGTAATCCTCAATGAGCTTGCGGTAAATTGGGATCTTTGAAATGGATGCTTCCACCGATCAGAGAATCGTATCCAGAAATGCAAACTCTTCTCAGGTAATTTTATTTTCGAGTACTCAAGTTCATAATGATGGATTCCTTATGTAGAGATTAAGGAGTGAGAACTACACTTGAGATTTTTTATCTGTTGCGTCATTAATGCTGCTATTAATGGAGGGTGTCATGTGAACGTTTTCCAAGTATTTTTGTGCTTTGCAGAATAATAACCAAGTGGAACCTGCCCCACCGCCTGATAACGAGCAGGCTCAAAGACCACCCTCGAGATTAGAGACTTTCATTTCCACCTTCAGGACTTACATCGTACGAGCTCTAATTATTTATTTCATCACGAATTTATTTCGTAACAAACCAGCGCCTGTTTCAGATAACTCGACTGATTCTGGTCATTTGACAAGGTTACCAGCTTCCAATATATTTAGCAATGGCACCATGTTTGTAAGTAAAGGTTCATTTGTTGATTTCAGAATAATCGAGTTCAAAATATAATTTTAAATGTCTGTACCTCCCAGGATATGTTCGTATTCATTTCCGAGAACCCCTCCTTCGTTGATTTCAATGATACTAGTGCCCTAATATGGGAAAAGAATGGCTTGACCTATGGGGACTGGAATGCAGGTATCAATGGTGATGGTACATTCACAAGCGAAGTTGACTTCACAGCTAGTGATGTAAGTACAGTTTTAACGGTTTTATCGGCACTATGTGCTGGAGTATTTTGTAATCAAATTTCTCACAGGTGGTCAAAAACAACGGCTCCATTTATATTCATACGTACCTAGTACAGTGGGATAAGCCGAGAGAGAATTTGAAACAGTTGCTCTCACCTAGTGATACTTCAGTCATTCATGCGAGTCGAAGATTGAACAAATTTAAGAAACGATTTTTCGTAAAAACGCAGAATTTATTAACTGGAGAAACCGCTCAGTCGAAAGAAGATATAGAGGTGAGTTGAACAACTTCTAAGACTCTGTTATTTGTCGATCCTCAGTTATCGGGTATCTTATTCAAAGTATTTTTACAGAAAGCCAAACGTATGAATTCGGAAATCGTGTCTCACTGGCATCCTAATCTTACCATAAATTTAGTTACTGACTGGACCGACTGGGGTGCCGGAGTAGTGCCCTCACCTATCAACGAATGTTAGGTTCAAGTTTGAATAATGTTTGAGAAACGTTCACCTCCTTTCAAATGAGTGTTTGTAAAATAACATGCATACCTTGTACTTGTTACAGATATCGAGTTTACTCCGGACAAGCGTTTCTATAAACCGGTAGTATTCTACAACGATTTCTGGAACATGAAGCGAGACTACTTCCCTATCAATGACACCATAACGTAATATTTGTTGGATATTCTTTCTTTTTATAGTGTTTTAATTCGTTAAACCTCTTTCAAAACTTTGAATAGGTGATTTGGAAAGACGAGTACACTTTCATTATGTACTTCGAGTGGCACTTTGCAAACTTTTTGAATCACTGTGTATGCGGAACGTTATCTAATTGTGCTAAAGTTATGATCTCCATTCCACAGCACGCTGCATCTCTCTTTGACGTACCAGCCGATTTCGTTGTTCAAGTGGCAAATCTACTTGGCCCAATCCACGCGGTCAAAATGGTCAATGAATCAGTACGTGGACATGGGAAGTGCCGAAACCGACGACGAAGAGCAGGATTCGCTGAAGGAGATGTTGCTTGAGACGAATCCGTACTTAATCGTAGCCACTGTGATAGTTTCGATTCTTCATAGCGTATTCGAATTACTCGCTTTCAAAAATGGTTAGTGAGGTTCTAATCTGTGATGATTGCTTTTCGTTGGCCTGCTCTATTCCGATGTCTCTGACCCGCAGATATCCAGTTCTGGAACAATAGGGAATCGCTGGAAGGCTTATCCGTGCGTTCCGTTATGTTCAATGTGTTCCAATCAGTCATCGTCTTCCTCTATGTGTTAGATAACGAAGCGAACATGATAATCACAATTAGCTGTTTCATCGGCCTGTTAATCGAAATATGGAAAATAAACAAGGTGGGTGATCGTGATAAAAAGGATTTCTACTGCATTGTTTTCAGATTGATAACTGTGCGTTCGTTTCAGGTCGTTGATTTCCGTCTAGATCGAGAACAGAAGGTACTGGGACTGTTTCCCAAAGTGATCATGACCGATAAAGGGTCTTACGTGGAATCTAGTACGAAGCAATACGATCAATTGGCTTTCAAATATCTGTCTTGGCTGCTGTTCCCGTTGTTAGGCGGATATGCGTGCTATTCGTTGTTATACTTGGAGCATAAGGGATGGTATTCGTGGGTGCTGAACATGTTATATAGTTTCTTGTTGACATTTGGTGAGTATTTCAGACTAAGATCGTATCCCAGGTATGCCAAGTGGTTTACTCTCTTGTTCACCCTGGCGGCACATCCTTCCTTACATCACAGATAACCAGTTCAAAGTCGCCCTCTGCTTACAGCACTTCTAAAGGAGATAGTTGTTCTCTCGATTTCTTCGGGTTTTGCCAACAGAATGGATTTCAATGCTTCCTGGATTGGATTCCCCACAGCCGTAGTCCCTTTCCTTCTTTAAGAATCGCCCCTTCTTGATTTTTCAAACACGAAAATTGTGCTCTCTGTGCTTTCATACGGAGATCAAAGACCTTTTTTAATGGTAAATTCTTGATTTTCATTTTCCAGGTTTTATCATGATGACGCCGCAGTTGTTCATTAACTACAAATTGAAGTCGGTAGCGCACCTTCCGTGGCGCATGATGTCCTACAAATTCCTGAATACATTTATCGATGATATTTTCGCCTTCGTGATTAAAATGCCGACCATGTATCGAATAGGCTGTTTACG
>CM063112.1:55669843-55882345 GCA_031841125.1 Acanthococcus lagerstroemiae | reverse complement strand
AAAAAAACAACAACTTTCATTTGAATACTTATACTTGCCAAGTAAAATCAATTTCCACAATTGGGAGATTCACCTGAGAATAACTACTGACGACTTGTCGCACCGCGTTTCTGAAACAAGGATCATAATACTTCTTCCGTTACACTAGTCAAGACTATTCAAAATTTTTCATAACTTTCAGAGGTGCATACAAATGGAGTAATTTATTAACACTGCCGAAAGAGGAGCACCATAATCGAATTGCTGCACTACGATCAGAAATAAGTGTGTTTGATGTTTGCGATATTCAGTTCACTTCGGTTAGTATCAATTTAATTAATTATAGCTGATCGTCGAAATTTGATTTTCGATAATTAAGACAATTTCACGCGAACCTACAACGGCTAATTGAAACAGACTGAATGAAGGAGGGGTCTAGGTGCAAATAAGACATGTTCCAAAAACTATTTTTTCTTCAGGAAACGTGAAAAACTGATTCCCAAAAACCCTATCTCTCATTTGCAGTAAAAAGTATTTTAAAACATCATTCAGAGGATTAAAGAATGTTTACAAAAAAGAAAACTGATGAGTCCGCCTCCAGGGGGTTTGGGACCATAATATGTATTGGAACATATCAGTTTTGACTCCAAAGCTAAGTATTTTTAAGGCATACTTATAATTCGTGTAAAAGCGTTGAATATTACTGACTAACGCTTACTGAAATTGAAGTTGCATTGAAATAACCCTTCATCTCTTCATTTTGGCTAAAACTGATGAAAAATTCCAAAGAAATACGTCCACAAAATTCGATTGAAAAATCATCAAAACAGCGACAAAAACATTCGTTCATCTTCCAACAATGTGAGAACCTTTTACACAATGCAACTTCAATTTTATCAACGTATCTGGCATTTGGAATTTGGACACTCCTGTAGGTGCGCTAGTGTAGTGGACTTGGGAAGGGCGTAAAAAGTAGAATTTCTCAAAATTGGGCCCCCAATTCAAAAATGTGTACTCACGTTGAAAGAAGTTTATCAGTAAACGCTGTGTCATATAGTTTCTAGATTGCTCTTGAACTTCAAATCACGTGTTTTCAAAGAGTGGATTCTGCTAGTTTTGCTTCCCTCTTACTGAAAGGCGTCCATTTGACCACTGTTAAGCAAAACAGAACCAAGCGACAATTGTTGACAAAATGAGTTATTGGTATCATTGGAAAGAGCGTAAAAAGTAGAATTTTTCAAAATTGGACCCCCGATTCAAAAATGTGTATTCACGTTGAAAGAAGCTTACCAGTAAACGCTATGTCATATGAACGCTGTTAAGCGTAAGGGAACCAACCAACATTTGTAAACAAAATGAGTTATTAATATCTATCTTCGGAAAGAGTGTAAAAAGTAGAATTTTTCAAAATTGTGCCCCGATTCAAAAATGTGTACTCACTCTGAAAAAAGCTTATCAGTAAACGCTATGTCATTTAGTTTCTACATGGCTCTTGAACTTCGAATCACGTGTTCTCAAAAAATAGATTTTGTCGCCTGGTTCTGTCTCGCTTAAAAACGTCCATGCGTGTTCACGTTGAATTGTAGTGGTGTCGTGTGTGCATACGCAAATTTTCTGTTGGAATATGTTGTGTTGCTACCAAAGTTTGAAAGTTTTTGGAAAACTATAAGTTTCAAGCCGAAAGTAAAACGATTTCTGGACGTTGAAAGCGAAATCCAAAAGCTAAATCAAAGCTGAAAAGCCAAAAACGAAAAGCAGAAGTTTTATTATTTAGGATTTTATTAAGCTTTTCCCAGAAATTCGTAACCTTGTTATTAATAAGAAGTAATAAGAAGGAAAAAAAGGAAAACGTCGAAAGCCGAGAGCTAAAAGCCGATCAATTTCTCGAAGCTGAAAGCAAAATCTGAAAGCTAAATAAAGCCGAAAAAGTCAAAAACGAAAGTTTTATTGTTCGGCTTTCAAAGTCTGGTTGCTGCATTCGCCAGCCGATATTACCGACCACGTTTAATACACAGCGCTTATGCAGCTTAACCGGTCCATATACTGTATGGTCGAAGATGGTGTCACTTTTGACTCCAACTCTGTACTTTCAAGGCCCGTTTTACACTGAACAAAGTGCAGTCAGAAAAAAACCTTTACAACATTCGATTCGGCTTGAAATGTTCTATCCAGTATTGTGCTTAACTCATTTTCGAGAAATTTGGAACACGTCTTGTTTGCACTTAGACCCCTCTGATCGGGAAGTTCACCAAAAGTACACCTATGTTTAGCCCTGCTTCTATAATGAGGGGATAATTGGACGTTATTCAACGAAAGGGAACCAACTAGCAAAATCCGCTTTTTGAGAACACGTGATTCGAAGTTCAAGAACCATGTAGAACCTATATGACATAGCGTTTACTGATAAGCTTTTTTCAACGTAAGTAGACATTTTTGAATCGGGACCCAATTTTGAAAAATTTTACTTTTTACGCTCTCTCCAACGATTCTAATAACTCATTTTATTTACAAATGTTGGTTAGTTCCATTTCGTTGAATAGCGTCCGATTCAACTCGTTCATACAAAAAACGTGTGAAAGGAGTGATCTTTGAACACCTTTGGCGTGTTATAAACATCGGTTTTGAAAGAAAGTTGGTTGAAATCATTTCAGTAATAGCATTGAAAAAGAATTACCTCCATGGGCATTTTTTTAATGAAATTGAGAATCGCGATTTTTGATGTGAAAGAATAGGGAAGCTGAAATAATCCCCCGATGTTTCTGATGTGTTGAACGTTATTTAGTTGTGTTAGTGTGTTACACTAGCGCTACCTATACAATGTTAACTTCCCAATATGCGAACCCAATTTTATTGCTTTTGTGTAAGAGCTGCCTCGTTGTTCTCACACAGGCGCCATAAAAAGTTTGAACTTGTATTTTTCAGGGAACAACTAGCCAACCGAAGGGTGTTATGTTAACTCACCACAATTTAGTCAATAACGGAGTACTGATAGGCCGGAATCTTTTGTTGGGAGGAAAGGTGAGTAGTTAGAACTTGAACTTTAGACTTTGACATGGATCTCTAAAGTGATACTATTTTGATGTAGTTAGGTAAAGTGCCAATACTTGGTCGAGGTATTTTGAGGTCCCCTGGGGGGGGGGTCTATATTGGTCAGAGAGTAAATTTGAAACGGACATACTAAAATTTCATCCTTTAACTACCTTTTAAGGGGACTGAGACTAAAACAAAATCCCCCCTCCCCTTCCCAACTACGTTTGAAAAAACGTCCAAATACCAAGATTTGGCACCATATGCCAAATCTTGGTCACCCCTTCGAATAAAACTTTTCCAAAACGTATAAAAACTAGAAGGCAAATAAGACATAAAAGTGCGAGGCGGAATGTGAAAACTGAAAAACTCAAAGAGATATGGGGGTTTGAATTTTCAAAAAAAAAAGCCAAATCTTGATCGACCAACATTTGGCACACCCAAAAATTGACCAACATTTGGCACCCTGTGAATTTTCGCATTTTTGGACAAAATTTACTTACAGACACTATACTTATAAAGTATGAAAAATCATACATGCACAAAAATTATGTATTAAGTAGGTTGTATAATCAGAACAGTCCTAAAATCAGATTTCAAAATGAAAAAATTTTGGTGCCAAATGTTGGTCAAAAAAGTGGAGTGCCAAATGTTGGTCACTCAAAAAATCAAAAAGTGTATTTGTTGAAAATTTTCATCGAAATCATTTCTACTTCATTACAAAGAGTGTTTCCACTCATCAGAATCGATTTATGCACCATAACATTGCAATAATTCAAGTTTTATGTACAGAATTTTGCTTACTTTCAAAACTAGTTTGTACTACCAAATTTATCAAAACATATATGAAGAAAATCATCACTGTACTATGTTATGGTCATGTAAAAGCAAAAATGTATGCAAAATGATCATAAAATTACTTACCATCTTGATATTTCAACATTTGTCAATTTCCACAATGTAAAATTTTCGCACTTTTAGATCAACAATCTTCAATCACTGATTAAAAGCACTCAAGACACTTATTTCTGTCGGCTAAGCGTTTAAATCGAAGAGGAAGGTCTGCTCTACAAGTTAGGATAGGTGGCAGCACCAACAGACTTTTATCTGTGACGCTAGAGCGCACGGAAAAAATGACCAAGATTTGGTACCCCGACCAAGTATTGACACTTTACCTTTTAAGATTGTTGAGGATTCTTACTCTTTATTGATACGGAAATTCCCACCAGTTACCGGGGAACTAAAGGGGAACAAGGGTAATCTGAGGGTAACCGAGGGTAACAAATGGGCTACTTTTCCGCCGCGGGTAATGAGAGGGTAACTAATTGCGTAGTATCCCGCTAGTTGCCCGTATAACTAAAGGGAAACAAGGGTAATCTGAGGGTAACTCGAGGGTAACAAATGAGTAACTTTTCCGCGGCGGGTAACTGGGTAACTAGAGGGTAACTGATTGCGCATCGGCTTACTTCTTTACAGAGAAAAAGTATTTGATTTGTATTTTTTCTCACTTCTATGTGTTTGTCTGCCTACCTGTGCCAGTCAGTTAGGCAGTCCTGGTTCTTGTTGTTTTCTTTTCGGAAAAAGAGGCGGTGACAGTGAAGGTCAATTTTGGTTCATAGAATAAGAAGTAATAATAATTCGAACGTGTTTCAATAGTGGAAGGTGAAGGTTGAAATCATGTAGAAAATTATCTCCAATAGCCCACATCAATTGGCCACACACTGAAAATCAAAAGTAGTATATACTTACTACTTGGCTTATCCCGGATTGTAGTTACAAACATACGCAGTTCGAAAGGCCCGCAAAACTGGATTCTTTTCTCAAGCGTACCAATCCTGAAATTTTCCAAAATCAGCATCTAGTTAGTTTGCAATTACTTACTTTGTGATAACTTATATTACCTTTTTGTTTCAGTATCATAGACCATGCATCCCCCTCCCATTTTTCCATGCTTATGGCTTGGCTGCCGGCATGATGGCCAGTATCTTCTACGGCGTTACATTAGTAGTGCCGTATCACAGATACAGTCCTACTAAGACGATAGAGAGCATTATTGAAGAAAAGTGAGTCACTTTTGATAGCAGTTGAGGTAGAAGTAGAATGAAATATTAATGACAAACAGATCAGTTTATCGAAGCTATTCCGACTTTAAAATACAGAGAAGCTATACCATCCCAGGTATCTTCCTGAATTCAACAGAGCGGATTGATCACACAAGTAATCAGAAAATTTCCCCAAAAGATATGGGCCGGTATTTTAGAGAGCTATGAGCCGATATATGGCTAGAGTGAAAAGAGGAGAAAACACAGACATGGTCACGGTAAAGGTATAATAAAAATGAAAAACTGCGCCCACGCCTGTCAAATTGAACTCCTATCGCACCTCCGGCTCTGGAATCAACTCTCACTCACTGACACCAAATCCCTACTAATTTCTTAATAATAAGCAATGAAGTAACAGGCAAAAGTCGCATAGAATTGGTCATGAATTGTGCCATAAATTAAGGACGAGCCAATGAGTTTGCCCATTGAGTTGGAATAAACTGTGTACTATCATTACAAGATATTCTCATCCATGACATTCCTACGCTCATTATTGCTACGAATTTGCTTGCAGGTGTACCTTAATGTACGGCACGCCAACAATGTACATCGATATGCTGACCGTGTTGAACCAGAAAATGGCGGAGGACCCAGATATACTGGAAAAGATGTCCTGTCTCGAGAGATTCTATACTGGTGGTGCTTGCTGTTTACCCGAAATAATCTCTAAGCTCAGGACGTACTTCAAAGGCACACATATATCGGTAAATCATGTTGACTCAGCATCAAATATTCCGGCTTTGTTGCATGACTTAGATCGGCAGAAGCTTAAGGGCATTTTCATAAGACCAATTCACTGCTCCTTGGACATGCTGTCCTCAGTATGACGAGAAAGTTCACCAGTTAAGATGTTATTACACTATTACGGCACTAGCGCAATTCATCCAACTAAGTCCAATACTATGCGTAATTTTATATTACGCACAACTTGAAATAGCGTGAGAAACTTATAATAGCTTTTGCAACTTACAATGCCGTGCACTACTTACATCTTTCTCCCAAAGTGCATGGTCTTCGCAAACAGATAGTATTAGGTAGCATCTAGGCTCTTCTCTTCATCAAACCTGAAGAAAGAAAAGAAAAATTGTGATTAATACCAACTATTTTTTTAACAACAGGCTGGTTATGGAATGACAGAAATGAGTCCGACAACGCTACTTTCCCAACCCGGCGAACCAGAGGATTTAGTATTGTCCACTGTTGGGCGGGTTCTGGACCACGTGGAGGTCGAAAATATGGTTTATTTGCAGAACACCGCACCCATGTGTAGTGTGTGCGCAATTTTAATGCCATCTCCGAATGTTTATAGGCAAAAGTCATCGATGAAAATGGCGACACCGTTCCTTTAAATACCAGCGGAGAAATGTGTTTCAGAGGTCACATGTTGATGAAAGGCTACTATAAGAATCCCGAGAAGACGAAAGAGGTGTTGGATGACGACGGCTGGTTTCACACGGGGTAAGCACAGTAGGTTATAACGGGATTTCGGTTAGTTCAGAAAGTAGAGCCTTTTTGGAAACAAGCGAACGATTAATATGCAATGACGAGCTTTACAGCAAATCAAAAATATTCTGTTTCGAAATATTGTGGAATTTGCAGTCAAAAAAGCCAATCTTCGCGTCGAGGATGTGTTGTGTTTTCTGCCTCTCTCTATATGAGTGTCCGACTGCGTTATGTGTTGATTACAACATATTTTCTGAAATGAATATGCTATCCTCATTCAATATAATTCGTTTTGTTTTTATTATGCATAGAAACCAAAAAGTCCAGTTTCATCCAGGTTTGACGAAAAGTGTCAATCCTGAAAACTTGGAGGTCAACCACTAGAACGAATCCGAAAGCGAACAGCACAATGCCCTCAAAACACAGATTTTTTCAAACACCCTTATCGCACTATCTATCTTGTCACACCCGACAGTGAGACTGAGAGCACGTCTTGAACACAACACTAGGCAACATTTCTGACACAACGATCAATGTATTGCGACCTTTCCCAGACAATCCGAATTTTTATTCCTAGAACTAGAGTTTTGTACAACTTTTATTAAGGTTTGATAAAAAGTACCTATCAATCCTGAAAACTCGTATGTCAAAACTAAGACAAATCCAAAATTGAACAGTACAATGTCCTCAAGCACAGATTCCTTTCAAGAATCTGCAACCATACGCTAGATATCTACCTTGTCACACATGGCACTGAGACTTAGAGCACACCTTGAATACAACACTAGACAACCTTTCTGGCACTGCGATCAATGTATTGTGACCTTCCCCAGGCAGGCAACCCGAGAGTTCTCATTTCTAGAACTAGAGGTTTTGTACAACAGGACACAACGTTCCTTCAACAATCGACCACTTGTGTAAGGCTGATGAAATTTCAAAATCTTTTCATGTACTAATTAACTTTTTCAAAGCACAGGGATCGCTTTATAATGAAAGAAAACGGTTACGCTCAAGTAGTGGGCCGTATCAAGGAGACAATCATCAGAGGGGGCGAAAATATCGAGCCTAAAGAGATAGAGGAGGTTATCATAAAGCACCCAAATGTTATCGACGTACAGGTAAGATGTAAGAAGACTTTCGTTGAAATATTACCTTTTAGCTAAGGCCGGTTTTATGAAGTCTCCATCTTCTAATGACTATCCGGAATAGAATTCTTCACAGCAATTCTTAAAAATTGGAAAGTTTTCGCTCACGAATTAAGGTTTTCGGTACTCTCATCATGAAATCCGCCATGTCTCGAATAGCAGTCCTGCGTTCGGGTTTTGATAGTGACATTTATGAAAGTACTATACCTATTCTCAGATTAGTTGTTAAAATGGGAAGTGTCCAAGGGCCATTTCAATTTGTAACATTGCTTTGGATTTACAATTGAATTCTAAATTTATAAAATGGCCAAAGTTTCGTTTGTTTTTTTTTAAATAGAGAAATTCGGATTGCGCAACAAAATGGGCGACATCTAGCGGACGTTTTTATAACAAACGAAAGAGCGATGATAGAACGATACGAATTCGCGAATATTCTTTACTATAGTGTTGTAGTTTGGTTTCTTATCGTTTTAGTTTGGTGTTTCACTTTTCTACCCTTTACTTCTGAGTTCTGCTGAGTCTTTTACTTTTATTTTGCAATTTAGTACTTCCTTGATCACGCTTTCATTTCCTTATCAGTAAGACGACAGCAGCGCGCCACGGGGCCTGCGGAATCCGAATACTCGTCAAACTAGGCTAACAAACGACTGAGAAACGGTATACGTATCTGGTTCCCATTTAAAAATAACATCCGCGGAAGTTTAGTACAGCCATTTCTAAAGTTACAGCGCGGACATACATAGACATCATTTCGCTGTCATTGGCCAATAAATTTACAGAATTTTAATTTTCAGTTTGTGGACATTCCATCCATGGCCAGAGAAAGTAGCTTTGAAAAATCTCTAATCTGATTAAATATTCAGATTTAAATCTCGCGCTCAATTCCTGTATGTTTCTGCAATTATCGTATAAAAGTTGACTTGCTTGGTCATTTATACCATTTTCGTGATTTCTATACCTCTACATAGAGCACGAGACACGGAAAATAATGAACATGGACGATATTCAACGATTAATAAGTTTATACAAAGTTCAGAACTCGTTCGGGCACCAGGGTCAACTAATGTGATAGTCCACAGCCAGATGTAGACGAATTAATTTCAATATTCGCGTTTCGGGTTAAACTGATTGAACTTTTTTCAGGTGTATGGAGTTTCCGACGAAAGGTTGGGAGAAGTTGTCGCCGCCAGTATTCTCCAAACAGAGAATGCTAATCTAAACGAAGATGACATAAGACAGTTCTGTCAAGGCGTTGTAAGTAATTCCTGAAAAAGTTAACAATCTTTCCTACGTTAACTATAGCCGACTTTCGGAGGGGGAGGGATAATTCCCCCATGATCATCCATCCAAAATATAGTTCTGATCATAAAAATGCTTCGAAAACTTTAATGATTTTACTTGCTCTACTTGAATAGGAATCTTTGCTACTACTTTTAGGCCAACAAAATAAAATCCACCCTCTAAGAATTCTAGTTCCACGTTTGGTATGCAGTCCATATAGGGATAACATAGTAGCTGAGTTGGATAACAACATCTGGGTTTGAATTTCTAGAGTTGAATTGACATTACATGTCCTTAACGTCAAAGAACAATTCGGTGTCAGCGGAGTGAGGAACTCGTTTGATACGCACGTCAGATGTCTACTATTAATGGTGTCCTCGATCTGACACAAAGTTCTACTCCAACTCGACATAGTCTCGCAACTCTAAACCACACGTTTTTTTTTTTAAACACTCGCTTCTTCATGACAGAAACCAAACGTTCATAAGCTCCTTCAAATCATCCTGATGCGCAAAAACCCGCCAGTTGACCGCGGAAAAGTTACCCTTTTGTAACCCTTCTATTACCCGAGTAACTGAAGGTTACAAAACGGTGATGTTTTGCTTTGTCTATCCCATGGACTTAGAATGTGCGGAACGTCAACCCTCATTTTCTCAGCTTAGGCATGACTGAGCCCCAAAATTTGTACATGGACTGGCGCGGTGTGAGCCAAAATGGTGTTACATCTTCACTCCTATCTATAGGGCTTTAGTACATATAAGGAACGAGTGTTCATTAGGTACTCAGTATATGATTGTGTGCAAGCACTTCTTGAGCGTTAAAATATAGTTGAAAAAGATGGTGGTACCCGCGGCTGCGAAGACTGTCCCTCTCTGCCAGAAATGCAAGAGAGGTCGACCAGCGCTGGCGAAAAAGGCCTTACTGATTTAAACCTTATTTTACTCAGTCTTATTATTTCGCGTGCCAAGAAATGTCGTTTAATTTTTTTTCTCGTTTCATATGATGACCGTAGCGTTCAATGTTTACCTTTTACTTTTACCGTGAACTTCTTTTGTTTTCGCGTTTATTTAAATTACATGTTGGTGTTTCCCCTCTTTTTTTGCATGCGTTCATTATTCCTTTGCGTGCCGATAAAAATGTAACCCATAGCTAAATAAGATGTTTTGAACTTCGCGCATTCAATGGTTTTTGGTACTTTAATAGAGATTATAAGGGATAACCAACAGAGATGAACTACAGACGCTTCGAATTTGAGAATAATCAGCAGAACTTCGGATCCTGTATAAAAAAATTCGTTATGAACTTATTTTTTCTGTGCAGTTCCCTGACACGAGATATTGCCCAAAACCCAAATTTACTCCCCCTTTCTCCCTGTAGCGCCGTTAACTAACCTCGGATTTTCGAGAAATTTTCGGGGGATCATCAGGAAGTGTTATAAGGAACCACCCTACTAAATTTCACCTCTACCTCATCTTTTGCATTATAAAATCCTCTTTTTTTACTGGACTATGCTGCTGAATTGAATGCACCGAACCACTAAACAGATTACTAAGAATGTTCACAACTGAACTTGAAAGATACACCGCAGCTTTTCTTACCTCAAATATAACGATTATTGGTTCGTTTCAGATTGCAACCTACAAGATTCCAAAGTACATCCTCTTCTGCCAGGACTACCCGAGAACGGCATCTGGAAAAATTCAGAAATACAAACTCAGAAATGCGTTAGAGGCGAAACTAAAAGAAGTAAAAAATTAGCAAACCAGTAATGCGTTAGTGAAAGAGATGTTCAAACTCATCAACCTTATCATGGTATATACTTTTGTACAATTCGTTGTGTAATATGTACCGAGAACAGAACATTCTTTAATGTACCAATTTAATTATACGAGTAAATCAAAAATGGATCGAGACGGTCTCAATATGTGAAATAGACGAGTAGAATGGTTTATGAATAAAAATGTCTACTTTATTTTACTGTTACTCTGACAATGGAGGACTAATTATCTTTATTATTTTGAATGTATTTGGCATTTGGCAAAACAGAATTAGATTCAAAGGAAACAATCCGAAGTCTGAAGTAAATGGGTTTTCAATGTACTTATATCTGTCAGATTGTAAATCGAATGGACCAGGGATGAAGAAAGGTGAGACGAACAAGTTGAATGATTTCTGGATCTCACAGTTTATATGAGGAGGCAGTAAGGGACCCCCGCCCTAAAATTAAGATTGAAAATGTTTCAAAAATGATAGTCTCAATAAGTCTAATATTAGTCTTAAAAAGAGCCACAAGGACTCCTGAACTAGTGCATAAAAGAGTCTCCGAAAGTCATAAATGGGTTTTAAAGGCATCATGGTGAGTTTCAAACAAACCTAAAAAACGGTCTCCGAATCTTAAATGAGTTCAGAAAAGCCTTGAGCAAGTTATAATCAAGTCTTACAGACTCCTTATGAGCAATGACGGGCTTTGCGGAAGTGCTAAAGGTGCTGAAGATCAACTTAGCCTCCACTAGAGAAGTTTTAAATCGGTTTTTTGGGCAGGGCAGCTGTCTTAGCCCCCTACCTCGGTCTTACAAACAAAGTTTACAAACAAAGTCTGCTAATGCTCATGAATTTACAAGTCATGAAGTGTCTTAAGCGTGCATCGAATAATCACAGCAAATTTTGGGAAAGTTTGGTAGAACCCTCTAAAGATGAGCGCATACGAACAAGTAAGAATGAATCTTTGCACATAATATGAATCTAGATCAAACTTTGCAGTAGTGTTTCCGATGCAAAATTTATTAAATTAACGCCAAAACTCGAATTTTCTTCGATTTTACTGCTTACTAATTCTTGTAAAATCGAATATTTTTTTTTTTAAATCAATTTTAGAGAAAAATCATACGGTTTACGATAGTATTATACACTTTGACAGTTGACTAACATATGTAAAGATGATACAAAGGATTTGTACCAGAGTTCTTCCATTTATAATACGTAAAACTCTAAAAAATCTGTTTAAATCACTCAAAACATTATTTTCGAGAGCTCCTACTCCTTAAACCACCAAAAATCGCCAAAATTTAATTGATTTTTGTAAATCGATTTTTTGAATTTTAATTTCCTTTAACATATCGACTTATATGATTTGATTATAATCGATTCTTTTATTCGTGAATCAGAAACACGATTTTGAAGGAAGAATCCTAATAAAGAATAAGAGAGACAAAAAGATTTTAAAAGAGCTTCAAACAGTCAATGATTCTTTAAAAAAAAAAAATTATGAAAGATCTAAATGGGCATTTAAAAAGTATAATGTAATTAGTTTTGAAGAGTCCTAAAGTCTTATACGAGTTTCAAAAGGCTTTAAATGTTTTTAACAGTCTTGAAGACTTGAAGAATCATACAATTAAGTCTGGAATAGCCATATGAAGAGCCGCAAACGAATTTTGAGCAGTCTTACCAAGTCTTAAACAAGTTCGGAAAATCGTTAGAAGTTTCAAATGAGTTTGGAAGAGTCTAAGAGAGTTGTACATAAGTACTGAACAATATTAGTAAAATTCATCAAAGTACTTTTAGTATCCCAGTACAAAAGATTATAATCGAAGGGAAAACTCATCAGTTGTCTGAAAAACTTTACTACTCACTCACACAAAAATTATTTATACAATGTAACTGTGCTGACTTGTCATCACGTGAAGATCTGAGTTAAAAGTGACTCAAAGTTCAACACATAAGCATCATCCCAAAATGATCTAAAAACAAGGTAACCCACAAATTCTTCTAAAATGAAAAAAAAAAAAAAAAAAAAGTTTCAGAATTATAAAAAAATTGAAAACACAAAATACTGAAGAAATTATGAAACTTTTGAATTTAAAAGAAATTAAAATTTACCCAAAGTAATTCAAATGAATGAAGAAACTAAACATGAAGGTAATTGACAAATTTTGAATTTATTAGAAAAATTTCATTTTTTTAAATTAAATACATTCTCTTAGAGCCCAACAAAAATTGGAATTCACAGAACATGGAAGTTAAATTTTAAAATTTATCCAAGTCTTTAGAATTTATCCACTGAAAAACAGATTCATAATAATAAATTATAAGATTGAAGTCTCAGAACATCAGAAACTAAAATTCCGGAAAAATTGCAGCTTATATACCAAATGAAAAATGCCAAATCCAAATATCGAACCGAATTGGACAAACTATTACAAAACTTTTGATTTACCAATGAAAAGAAATCACAAACAGCTTACGCTTGTAAGTAAAATGAAGTTCATCAAAAAATTAATGATTTATAAGAAAATTGTAATTTGAATATTTTGGAAAAATGATAAGAATTTGAAATTTAAAAACATCAACTTCCCGTAGAAGATACTAAATTTATTTTAAAAAAAATACTAGTACTTGGATTTAAAAAAAAAAATCAGGTGTGGGGTTACTTTATTTTTAGATCAAGCACTCATAATTCTGTCAAAACTTATTAAAACTCATCCACATTCCCTTCAGGACTTGTTAATATTAATTAAGACTTTCTTATCAATTTCTCTTAATTCTCCTAAATTTTGTAAGAAAAACTCACTTAAATTATTTTATACCTCACTTTGTCTCTGTTGATCCAAACTAAAGGTTTATTCAAACTGTGAGTAAATCGCTCGGTGCACCAAAGAGTCAAGTTCCATTTCCATCAGCATAATCGGCTACTGAGTTTTATAAGGTTCAAATTAAAAGATAATGACAGACTCTAGCAACTAAAATATGACGTCTCTACTTTTTGCTTTAGCCGCCTAATTTTAAATTACTTTAGATTAATCAAAACTGAGTTAAGACTTATTCAACAATTTTTGAAACTTATTCGAACTGTTTAAATTCTGTACTGTTATTAAAATCCGGTTCAGTTCCATTAGAATTCATTCAGACAGCGTTAAGACTGCGATAACTTATTAAATTCGAATGCGACTCGTCAAGGTTTACTCAAACTGCGGCAAGACTTGATTCCTTGTTTCCATCGAGACTCCCAATGACCCATTGAGATTCTGCCAAGAATCATGCTGCTGCCCTTACGACATAACCAATTTTTTGTATCAGAGGAAACAAGTCAAACTTTAGAAGAACCAGTTGCTGGAAGGCGAGGGGTTACCACTGATTTTCCAGCGAGGAGAGACAACAGATTTTCCCTTTTTGTAGGAGATAGAGGCAAACTGACTTACTAGAGGTCAATGCCCCAAATGGTTACCCCCCCGTTTCGGCAATTTTTTTGAATTTGTTCTCATTTGACTTTGCTAATACTCATGCAGGTAGGTATTTTCAAAATGTATTCGGACCTGACTAAAATTCAACTGCTCTTAGAAATTATTGAAACTCATGCAGACCATATTCAGATTCATTAGATTCAGTAAGACTGCATTAATTATATGAACCGATAAGACTTATGCAGACTCCACAAAGAATTATTCAAACGTTTGAGAATTCATTTAAACTTTAAGATATACTCAAACTTTTTGAAGATTTTTGTGTAAAGCTCCGTTAAGACTCCAATGCGAAGAACTCAAAGGCGAATCCGCAGAGCCATTCTCGGAGGGACAATTCAAAATGCGTAAGTATAATTCTTGTTTTAAGAACCCGCTAGGGACGAAACTATAGGGTGTCTGTGGGGGGTTGAACCGCCCCCCTCAATTGAAACTGTTCATTTGAATTTTTCATTTTTTAGAAATGTCTGTTTGTTTATTTTTTTTCAATCAAAAATATTTCAATTAGAAATCGGCAAATTTTTAATTTAAAAAAAAAGTTGTCCTCCACCTCCCCAAATTGAAAGTCAAAATTTCGTTTCCGAAAATGGAGTACCCTAGACTCTGCTGTCAGAGACTTGTCAGTCAAGCTGAGTATCGAACGTTATCTGAAAGTTTGAAACAAAACTCAAATGTGGAAGACATTTTGAAAATCTGAAAGTCGGTAGCAAACGTTGAATTTCGAATTTCAATTACTTTTCTGTTTTTACTAGATTCTCTGTTTGACCTAGAGCCTAAAATTTGAGAAAGTTGAACATTTTATTAAAATCTAAAAGTTGAAAGCAAAAGACTTATTTTCCAATGTCACAGGCTGAATCCGATAGCAAATGTTCTATTGTTTAATTTACGGGCTCTGGTCCTGGTGAATATAGGAGGGAAATTTAGTCAGGAACAAAAGTCAAAATTCCATGTGTTTTTCCCATAAGAACGAAGGGGGGCTTATGCCACGGATTCCACTAATTCGATCCACCTGACACTTCGTATGTTTTTTTATTTTATTTTATTGGAACTAATTAGGAGACGAATCAGAGGAAATTCAGAGGAACATATCACCAAATGTAAATAATGACCACCTTAATGTGTAAAGGAAGTTGTGTGTTCCTCTTAAATATTCCGAACATCCTTCCAGCTTACCCTCCCAGACTAGGGCATGCTCATGTGCGCAAATGTGAGTGCTTGGAGAATAAGGTTCTCATCTGCATTTGCAGGAACGAAACTATGGGGGAGGGAGTGAAACACCCCCAATAATTTGGTAGTTGGCAAATCTTGGAACTGTTCATTTGAATTTTTCATTTTCTAAGAACGTTTGTTCATTTATTTTTTCATTAGAAAATCCGCAAACAAAACTACAAAATAACAATTGCATTTTCAAAATTTCGACATACGATGAAATCTTAAACCATTTCTTTTTTTTTTTATCAGGACTATTTCATCGACGACGTAGTGACAGAAATGAATGCAAGGACAAAACGAAATACCAAAAAAAAAAAAGATTAAGCTACGACATCGTATCAGCTTTTAACAAATGAACTACGATAAACGACTTAATAACTAATGATAGTCTAAGCCAAGTGACGTAATCAGTAGCGTATATATATAAAGTTGGGCTAGGGGGACTACAGAGATTTTAGCGAGTGCGACAACTTTCTGGGGTTTTCCAACAATTTGATCAGTGAAAATAATATCTTCAACTACGAGACTTTCATTGATGATAGACTATGCTGAGCGACATGACAAGAAGGAAGACAAAATTACGACATAATTTCGTCGAGACGAAAAACCATCAGAAAACAAAATAACAGAACTCCGAACGTAACAAAATTTACGACGAAACCCAAAAAAATAAAAAATAAAAAAAGCTTGTCTGGAAAAATGACGAAAAATCGTGTTGCCTAACATCGCTGCTATTCAAACTTCTTTTTCAGATTCACTAAGAAAGTTACAAATTATAGTTTCTGCGACTCTTTGTCCCTCCCCCCGGCTTGGTTATGATTCTTATGAACAAGTCTTTTTAGAACTCTCATTTTTACGACTCGCATATGACAGTGAAAACCTTTATTCAAAATGTGCTCAGAAAGATCATCATGTTTCAACGAGATTTAGTCTTAAGTAAGAGTCTTCTTACAGCGGCATAAAACTGGTGTTGTTTAGTATACAGTTTACCCTATATCTTCCCCCTCTCGGAGGAGAAGTGATTATCTCACTCCCGCATAGTAACTATAATATTTTGGGTTCATGATTTGACTATACACAGATCATTGATTCGACTGTTTCATTGGGATTTAAACTTAGATTTTCAAGTGTTGGCAGTCCTGTGTGTACGTCAGTGATCACGTACGATTTACCGTGAGCGTGTAGCAAACTTCCAACTATCATTAAGTCGATTAGAAATTCACGTTCAAAGAAAATGTCTCCTAAATTTAATCAGTTCTACTGGTAGAATAATTTTTACCCCTTTTTTTACTCTCCTGAAAATAGTAGTAGCGTTTCTATTTGAAAGTACACATGAACACTCATTCATTTTCACCCACACAGGTCATTTTGCAGCGCACTCTCTAGTGCAAGTTAAAACCCCAATGCGATTTTTGATATACTTGTGTTGTTTGAATTGATTATTGAAGTACTCGTATTCAGTGTAGCCTCATGCAACGGCCGAGATGTTTATTTTAAATATTTGCTAAAATCGTTCAAGATCAGGCCTGTAAAACCAGCCTAGAGGTTCCCAGGAAGGGGAAATTTATCCTGCATACATTATTTGGCTCTCAATTTTCAAATTCTGCATACAGTTTCGAGATCAGAATTATACTTCTTATTTTCTCATGGGAGGGGGTGCGGAATGGTTCTGATGTCAACATTTATGAACACAGTAACACATAACTTTAACAACGATACAAGAACAAAACAAAATCGGTAATTATCTACGGATGAATGTAAACGTGTCCTCAGAGAGCAATGTCTTCTTTTACCCTGACACGCTCAAACGATGACCCTTCCAAACTTGCTAAAAACTGTTTAAAGCTCTTCCAGGTTTGACCAGGACCCCTCAAAACTTGATACGATCTTTTAGGATTCCTCGCATGACTTTGGAAGAACCTGTTTTATGAGTTTATAAGTAGATCTTAATCTGTTGTTTATTTGTGGCAAATTTTCAGGTTAAAAACGAGAACATTTTAAAAATGGATACGGTGTGCCATCGGACCTGCTAAGCTATACATTAGAGAAAACGCTTTTCTAGTTTATGGGCAAATTTGAACTATTTTCATTATTTTATTTTGGAAGGGAGTGGGATAAATTTTAGTGTTAACGTTGGTGTCATGAATAGTTAGGTCCACCAGATTATATTCAGAAAACCCGGGAGAGGGTTGGACCCAGAACGCTTCCCCCGGTGGATCTGCCTCTGTTTATGACTTTGCGAGACTCTATAAGACTTGCTTACAGCTTGTCGCGGACTGTTGAAGACTTAATTATGACATTCGGATCTCTTTCACATTTCACACTAGTTGATGATTCCTTCAAACAATAAAACATTAACAGGCTCGTTTGAGACTCGGTAAGATGTTTTGCCATTTGCAAAGCGTTTTAAATTTCTTTCCCTTCCTGGCACGGCAATTGCTCGCTTTGTCTCCGCCGTGTGTGTCCACGTTTGGCGTAAGTTAGAAGCTTTTAAAGTCTCGACTTTGGTTCTGAACTTCATGTTTTCAATACGATAAAGTAAAACTAACTTCTTTTTTTTAAGTTACAAATAGGTAGACATTTGTGTATCCAATGTTTTTTTTTTCTTCCTCGACACTATATGGCTGCACTTTCCTTTTTGTAAAATACTGATTATATTGCTTAGTTTTTACGTATTTGCAACCCGCCACCCAAATCAGCTGAAGCGAAGATAAACAAATTTTCAGTATTAATCGCTGAAGTACAGTCCGTGCTTATCAATTTTTCGAATCCTAAAGTACATTTGGAAGCTCAGAACGAAAGCTCATATCCGGTGAAGAAAAATATTTAGCTGCACATTTCAACTTTCGTGCGCACGATAATACTTTGAATTCATCCAGAATACAATATAGTACAAAACATTTTTTTCCTCGGCTGTCCATTTTAGGATACTTGCTTTTCACAAAAATCCAACAGATACGACGAAGGACCCTGTGTTCGATCCAGCAAAACGTAAAAGTAAGCCGCATTCCATTATAGTTTTCATTGCGCCAATATGGTGCAATAATTAAAGTAAGTAAATCTAATCTTACTTCAAACACTACAATAGATTGCTAGCATGACCAAAGGAATGGTTATACTAGATGGGGATACCTAGCCTAGCCTATACATGGTAAATCCATCAATATCCCACCATGAAGTAAACGATAGTTCATGATCCGGAGACATCTCTGTCATGGATCTGGCCCACTGATTCGCAGCTACTGAACCGACAACTTAAAATAGCGGATTTCAATTGTCCTGAGACTGAGGCCGCCTCTGGCAACCTGAAAAGCTCAGGTTGATTAATAGGAAATTTTTAAGCCTATGATGCTTCCTCATTCCAACGCGAGAAACACGAATGACGTGCATTTTAAATGGGTTCCATTTGTGCACTGATTTATTGTTGACGCTATCGGTGACCACCGAAATCAGCAGGTAGTGATAAATACAATTTGATGACGACTTAGTAAGAAATACTTATCAACGTACATACGTGCACCCTTCCACACCTATTTTCAACACAATCGATAACCGATGAACCACATTAGTGTCACGAGCTCGAATTTGAAAAAATAAATAGATACTCAAATAAAATAATACGCGACCAAAACTGACACAAGCATTGGTACGTGTGAGCAACTATAACGTGGAAAGCTGCTTAAAAGTCTCCTGGCCAACACGAGTCTTCGTGAACTAGTTGAGCGCCAACTGCGATGCCTGTCGACGATGATGGTATGTTATGGATTAAAACGCGTTATTTTTTCCTTAAGGTACAAATAATTTGATGACAACACAACAGCCATAGAACTTTCAGAAAACGCATTATTTTACCATTGACATTCTGATTTTCCTCGCGAGGGTTTTGCATCTCTGCAAAAGTGTCCTGCTCTTCGTCAGTAGAGTACTCATATTCTTCCTGGCGCACATGAATTTTTTCTGTAGCGCGAGCTACTTTTTCAACTTTTCCTAGTATTTTTAAAATAGAAAAAAATTCAATTTTTCACAATTTTTTACAAAGTTTCTTCAAAATTCTTTCTAGCACACTTGACAATTCCCCGTCTGAAAAGTATTGCCTCTCAGGCAATTAAAAAATTTCCTGAACAGGTAATTGTTTGGTAACTTAGTAGTGCTGTGTTCTGATTGGTCGAAGCGGTCGAAGAATTGCCAGCTTAAATACTTTTTAATACCAGAATTAGCAACTTTTGTCAATGCCATTTTTTGCCGCATTTTCGCAGACGGGTCTCTTTAGAAAGAGCTGGAGACTTAACGACATTTAGAGGAGTCTAAATAGGATTTATTGGGACGAGGTTGAATAAGACTTTCAATAGTGTGTAGGCTTCTTAATCAGGGTGTCCATTCTTGTTCAGAAATGATTTTCCCTGACTTTTCTAGGTTTTCCAGGCCAATTTTCCCAGTTTTCCAGACCTTCAAATACAAATTACACATGCAAATGGAGGGGGTCAAATTTTTTCGAACATCGTGAGCGGCGAATATCGTCAATCACTCTACAAACTTTATTTTTTACTATCGTGTGCTTATGGAGCTGTGGCAGAAGGGGTGTAAACATTTAATGATGGAAATGAAAACGCGCTTATAGGTTTCCGAGGTCGCTGCATTCGATTTTAGGGATAACTAGGGGGCTTCGCCCACTGGCCGCTTCGCGGCCCAACCCCCCCGCCGTCACAGTCTTCAGTGTTTGGTCTGAAACTTTTGTTCCTGAGTTTAGGTTTGCTTTGCGCTTCTTTTGCTCCCCCTCTATCAGCGGTCCTCAATCTTCCACCATGAACTCCCTTCCATCCTTTCTTCATCACGAGCCTCCTCCACCACGACCCCCTCGTTGACCATGGCTACTCTCCGCCTCCACGGTCACGCCTCAACAGTCGCAGCCCTCCTCAGCCACAAATTCCTCCCCCACAATGGCCATAGTCCTCCACCTTGTCTCCCCCGATCACCCTCTTCCACCCCGAGTGCCCTCCATTAGGACCACGTCCTTCGCGACCACCCCACACCACTATGGCCTTCATTTCTGTTCACGTACCACACCCCCACCAAGACCTCTTAATCCGTCACTACGACCTCCCCAATGGCGGGCTTAGTCTCTCTCTAAAGTCTTCCCCTTCCGCGGCTCCATCACCCACTGCCTCCTCGCTCAACCACCACAAAGATCCCCTGGTCCTCCAACCAGGAGCTTCTACCACCATGACTACCCCTCCCCCACAAGAACCCTTCCCTTCAAGACCACCTGCCCAGGACCAGGACCTTCCACACCATGACCTTCATTCGCCGCCTCTCTCACCAAGGACTTCCTCCTCCACCAGGACCTCTGACTCACCATTACCCCTCACACCACCCAGGGCCTTTATACCCCTCCTGAGGCCACGCCACCCATGGATCTCCTTCCCATTCTGGAGCTCCCTCCACCATGAACCACCTCCTAGGGGTAGGCTACCCATGGAGAAATAAGCAATTAGTGGGGCAGGGTAGGCGGTCCGCAGTCTCTACTCCCTCCCAATGGCGGCCTTAGTCCCTCTCCACAGCCTTCCCTTTCGCGGCTCCATCACCCTTCGGCCTCTTCGCTCAACCACTTCGAAGATCCCCTAGACCTCCAACCAGGAGCTTCCACCACCATGATCACGCCTCCCGCTCAAGGACCCTTCCTTTCAAGACCCCCTCCCTGGGACCAGAACCTTCCGCATCATGACCTTCATTCGCCTTCCCGCCCGTCTCTCTCACCAAGAACTTCCTCCTCCACCAGGACCCCTTCTTCACTACTACTCCCTCCCCACTCGGGGCCTTTACGTCCCTCTACAGTCCCCATCACCACCGTGGTTTCCTCCCCTTTAGGAGCTGCCTCCTCTACCATGAGTACCTCTTATACCCCCGGGCCGTTATCTACCAAAATTTTACTGCCCCTCTAGGATCCTCACCCACCACTACCTCCTACTTCCTCAATGGCCACCCTCTCCTACCAAGGATTTCCTCCGCCACAAGGACCTCTCACCCACCACTACCCCCTCCCCTTGAAGATCCCTGACCATCCACCCAGGAGCTCTCACAACCATGACTACCTCTCCCCCCGAGTGCCCTTCCCCCTCAAGACCCCATCCCGCCACTAGCCCCTCCCGCATCACGGCCATTTCTCTCCAAGGTCCCCTCTCTCACCAAGGACTTTCTCCTACACCAGGTCCTCTTACTCCCGCCCCACCCAGGGCCTTCATCTTCGTCCACAGCCCACGCCCCCACAGAAGCTCTCCTCCCCCTTCAGGAGCTTCCTCCACAACCATGAACCCCCTCCTGAGGGTAGGCTAACCCTGGAAAATTGAGTAATTAAGGGGCCGGGTAGGCAACCTGCAGCGACTTGTTATCTTGAAGATTATGGGTAATTATGTCATTTTATGTCTTTTTATGTCTTATTATGTCGGTTATGTCTTAAAACTTGGAGATCTTTTATATTAGAACAGATTATGTCCTTGAAAGTAGCTGATCTGCCCCTGCAATTTTCGGATTTTTAGATAGGCAACCCGCAGTGCGTTTTTTCTCGCGGAGGCGGTGGCAGCGGCGGCGGATTTTACTTTTTTTAGTATATAGAGAGATAGAGAGATTTTTAGATCCTGTCCCCCCTGGTGCGACCAATGAGGTAGCAAGCGCGTAGGACAAGCAATGGTTGACTCAGAATTCACCCTTTCTAATTAGTCACCGAATAGGGTAAAAATACAGTTTTATTTATTCAAGTGTTGCTAATAGAAAATATCGCCGTAAAAATTTCTCAACTGAAAACGCACAGGAGCTTAAATTTGATCCAGATTAAAAATCGGAAGCGACATTCGAAATCAGCGACACCAAACCACCCATATTTCGATACTTCGTGCAATTTTCCGCCGAAGAAGCTGAATTCGTTTTACAACAGTGCTCTGGAAGGGGTCAGATAAAAATCTGAGGCGATATTCGAAAACAGCGACTCACAGCTGGGTTGGCTATCCTGTTTAAAACAGTGACTTTAAAATTCCGTAAAGAATTTGGAACCTGAGGAAAACTAGAGTAACCGGAATTAGCCCCTCCCTCGTAGAGCCTGAATGCTTCAGGGAGAGGGAAAATAACTATTAAAATTAATTCTGGAACCAAGGTGAAAAAGCTGCAGCATATTTAACGACAAATGCTATGAAAGTAAAAAGGTGGTTAAGATCTGGAAAATTATGGCATCAGGGGAGGCGGAAGAGACTTTAATTCAAGAGTATCGACAGATATATAAGGTTATAAATTTGAAAACAATGGACTCTTTCGTAAGCCATAATAATTATTATGCGGTCTTTAGATTTTTTCAAATTTTGTGGATTAGTTACTCTTCCCCCAAAATCTCAGAAGTCCCTTTCAATCACCCTTGTCTAACAAACAACAAGAGTAAACCGATAAAGTTAGTCAACCCCTCAAAATTCGAACATACCCTTTCAAAATTACTAACACCACTTAGAATCCCAGACCTCCTTAGCCTAGAAGGCGCTAAAGTCGGTGAACATGGTTCGAGATTTGGGAGTTCACCTGCAGGGAGATCTCAGATTTGAGGAACACTACCAACTGGCGCTGGCGAGAGCCAAACGCAACGTAGGAATTATCATGAGGCACTCTAAAACAGTTTTGCGCTTAGAAACCTTAAAAATATTGAACTTTTCATTGGTTCGATCGCATCTGGAATTCGCTAGCGTGGTATGGGATCCTCCGAAAAAATTTTACTCTGACAATATAGAACGGGTACAAAAACGATTCTTATGGTATCTATACTATAAACACTTATGGGATACAAAGAACTAGTCCTGGGATATGAAATGACAACGCTAGTACTTAGGAGAGATCTGACGCTACTATTGTTACTCAGGGACCTTCTCTGCGCGAAAGTGGAGTCTCCAGCCATGCTTGCGGGTATAGGTCTTCTTGCTCCCTCAAGATCCATCAGAGCCCGGGAGCTGTTCTGTATACCGCCTTGTCGCACAACTCGCAATAGAGAATCACCCTTAAATCGAGTCATGCTGTTGTACAACGAGGTTCTCAAATTAGATAAAACAATTGACATATTCTACGACAGCAGAAAAATAATAATTGTTAAATTGACACAAGCTCTAAATAAGAAATATAATATGTAGAAAAAAGCAACTAAAACGCAGTTCACCCTGGGCGTATGAGAAATAAATAGAAATAAATAAAAATACAATAAAATAGGTAAAATAAAATAAAAGCATGTTGCGTGCCGGAGGGGGGGGGGGGGGGGGGTACAGCGGGTATGGGCAACTTTAATTAATAATATTAGTATTGCATATTATTATTATTATTATTATTACACTTATTTATTATTTTTAGTATTATTATTTATTATTTTCTAAATTCTACGAGAAATTATACGATTCGGAGGAAAACTCGACAGTACCTCCATCAGAGCCTTCCTTCCAACTGGAAGAACTCGCCGAATTCTGTCCGTTTTTGTCTTCTGAAGTGGAGATGGTAGTTAATAGGTTAAAAAAAGAGAAAGCTCCAGGGCACGACGGTATTAGAAACGAACATATAAAGGCCGGCGGTCACATTCTCATAGAAGCACTAAAAACGCTCCTCAACAAAATTATGGATTCTAACTCAATACCGACCGAATGGAAGCACTCCGATGTAATTTTACTCCATAAAAAAGGCAGTAGGCACAAAATAAACAACTACAGCCCTATAAGTTTATCTCCCACTATTTCCAAAATTTTCTCAAAATTAGTAGAAGTAAGGCTCAGAAAAGCACTGGAGTACCACCAACCTCCTGAACAAGCTGGATTTTGGCAAAACTTCTCCACACTAGACCACCTCCATATACCATAAACCAAATCTTAAAAAAAGCATACGAATATGGAACAAATATTAACCTCGCTTTTGTTGATTTTTACAAAGCCTTTGATTCAGTAAATTACAAATTTATTCTAAAAGCTTTACACAACCAAGGGGTGGAAACTCCAATTATAAAAATAGTGAAAGAGATCTACTCCGATCTTAAAAGTAGGATTATAACCGACAGACCAGGTACATACTTCGGAATAGAAAAAGGAGTCAGGCAAGGGGACCCCCTCTCGCCTATCCTTTTCAACTGTGCACTAGAGGAGGTTTTCCGACAACTTGAGCGGGAGAACAAGGGACTGAGTATAAATAGTAAAAGAATCTCAAATTTAAGATTTGCAGATGACGTATTTCTAATATCAGAATCGCATTCGGAATTAAATTCAGTCATTCAGTCTCTACATAAATGCAACAGGAAAAACAGCTGGATTAACTATGAACTTGGAAAAAACAAAATTATGTCAACAGAATCGTCCTCAACAATAATTAGCATAGACGGCAGAGAGATAGAATCTGTAAAAAAAAAAAAAACTTGCTTAGGTCAATTAATCGCTTTTGAAAATAAAATGGAGAAAGAAATTAACAGGCGAATTGGCTTAGCATGGAAAAAATACTGGACACTGAGACATTTCTTCAAAGGCAATTTTAAGTATAAACAAAAAGAGGAAATCTTCAATATGTGCGTGCTGCCAGTTCGGATGCCTAACCTGGACACCAACAGCAAAAATTCTAACAAAAATATTATCAACCCAAAACTCTATGCTACGGTCTATGCTTGGAAAGAGAAAATCGGACAGAATTCGCACTGCCTCACTAAAAAAGAAAATCCCAAACATGTTGGACGCAATAGTTCAAATTAGGAATCAAAAGTGGGGGTGGGTGGGCACGTTGCCAGACTCCCCCCGATAGATGGGCATATCTGGCCACCTTTTGGATTTTCGCTTACAAAAAAGGAAGAAAGGGGGACAAAGAGCGAGATGGAGGGACGAAATCGATCGCTTCTTTTTCTATAAAAAATATCAAAGAATTGCTACAAACAGGGAAGAATGGGAAAAGGAGAGGTGTACATTTGCTCTTAAAGGGCCGGGGATATTTTCAGGGTAAACTAGAAATAGTTATAACGCATGTAATACTCCTATAAATAATGGTATTATTATTAGGTACATTACTGTAATACCCCTATAAATAATGGTATTATTATTACATTTGTGAAGGAGAGGGGAGCCGAAGAAAAACCCGATGGCAGGATGTTCCAGAAGGTGAATTCATTGGTTTTAAAATTTTCGTTTCATTACGACTTTCTCAAACAATTTTTTACACTGGGGAGAGGAACTAGATTGAATATTTTTTCATTTTCGCGCCGATTTTCAGATTCTCGCGAACAGGATGAGATGAAAACACGAAACACGAAACAGCTGATATTGGGAGAAGTGCATATGGATTGGTTCGCGTTTAGCCATATTTTTCGTGAAATGGTTCGCGAAAAGTCACATACGAGATATGTTAAGTGTATAGCCGCCTTAATAGAAAGATCTCGACGCGAAACGAATACCATGAAAACGATTTCATCACACCAACACACCCTGTACTTCTGCAATAGGAGAGGGGGCGTTGCATTACCCACATCCTTCTCCTGTGAAAGAAAAAAGATAAGAAGATTGCCTGAGCGAAGCGAAGGAAATATTTTTGTTAAATAAAAAATAGGGTAAAATCTGTTTGAAATACTACAGAATTTCGCAGTCGATTTTTTTACAAATTCCCTGACTTTTCGGTAAAAAATGCTGAAAATTCCAAAATTCCCTGACTTTTCCAGGTTTTCCAGAGAATGGACACCCTGTTAATGAAACTCTCTCGGTGGAGCGTATGGCGATACACGCATGCCAAAGTGGCTCCCCAGACACTGCATCCCTGGCCCTGAAAACCACCAAGTATCGTATCAGTGGCCAGAGGGACACACGGAGGCTGGCCTGAGTCCCCATTTCGTCTCTCCGCTTCGGATTCACGCTGTTCTGCCAGGGCCACTATGGGACACCCTACTGACTGAGGCAACGCTCATCCACCTTTTTTCACCCCTCACCTCTTCGTCTTGGTACGTGTGGTGACGCAGGAAGGTGGGGCTTCTTAATGAGTGTTCACAATCTTAATAACTAATGAGTTTTGTTGAGTCTTAATGGAGCCCTAAAGAGTATGTTCATAACATTTAAGAGAGTTTTAATGACTTTGAATGCGTTTTGACCAAGTCTAAACGCGTCTTAATCTGCCTTGTCGAGTCTTATAGAACCCTCTAATAAGTCCTAATGACACGAGAGATATTTATTAAGTCTGAGTGAGTTTTGGCCGCTTTCTAACTAGCCTTCATCAGTTTCAAAGTGGCCTCATGTAGTTTTCATGACTCTTAGTAGAACTTTAACGTTTCCTAATGTTTCAACCACTCCTTATGAGTCTCAATGACTCTTAAGAGAATTCTGACGGGTCTGAATGAGTTGTGACACCCCTTATGAGTCTTAATGACACTTAAAAGAATTCTGACGGGTCTGAATGAGTACTGATAGAGTCTAAATGAATCTCAATAAGTCATAACTGGGTTTTAACTAGTCATAATAACCCTTAACAAAGTCCTAATGTGTTCTCATGAACTTTCATCGCTTCTAGTGAGTGCTGTAGGCGTTTAAAAGAGTTTTAACGAGTCTGAATGAGTTCGGGTAAAGATTTCGGGAGTCTCAATCAGTTTTGATGGAGTCTTAACTTACCCTAATGAATCTGAATGTTTCTAATATATTCCAGTGAGTTTCAATTGATGTTAATCAATCTTAATAAAATCTGTTACATCGAGCCTGGCTCAGTTTAAATTGAACGACTGTCAGAAGAATCTAAACCCGTTTTAATCAGCCTTCACGGATTCTTAACTCGGGCGTATCCATTTCAATCAGTCTGAACTGTGGATCTTATAGCTAGCCTTCAGGTGTTTTAATAGTCCTCAACGAGTTATATCGAATTCTAACGATCTCTACCAAAGTCTTGTTATATGACTCTCAGAAAACCAGCACAAATCGTTATGAATTTTAGACTTCAAGAGTCCGAACAAAGTCTTGATGCTTCTACACGAGATTTCAACGAGTATTGAGACACTAAATATACTTTATCTTAATCAGATCTAACAATACTGCAAATACGAAGCTCTCCAGAGGGAGGGGATGGAGATTTTATATTGAGAAGCTCTAAAACTTTATTTTCCCCCTGGTGGGGATATTATATCTCCGATATCCACCCCAATTTCAAAGTAATTTGAGTCCTAATCTCACTGTTTTACTAAAAACTTGGCCCTGGCCAACCTAATGTCGAAGGGTAGCTTGCCTAAAATCTGAGACATTGTAGGGATATCTGATACACAAGCTGACTGACAGACACATGACAGATAGATAGCCAGGCAGACAGTGTGTATTCTGATTTCGCACGTAAATTTAACAAACATGAAATACATTCACTAATAACGTTACACCTTTTACAGAGATGTTGTGTCAGTCAACTGCTATTCAAATGAATATTTCAAGAAACTGTTCTGAGTGAGTACCAACTTTCGAGAAGTAGTGTCCAGTTTTCTGGTTACATCAGGCGATACATTATCTAAGCTTATGTACATACAATATTGAAACTTTTCTTTTTCAGTCGAGCCAGGACCTCGACCCCCCCCCTCCAAGTTGAACTTCAAGTATTATCCTCTCAAGTAATGACCTTTTCGATATTGCTTCCTTCAAGGAGCCAAATTTTCAGACAACCCTAACACAGTGAAACCCGACAAAACATTCTTTCACGTCTCGACACGTGACTTCTCCGATAACCTCTTCAGAGCCTAAACATTTCCTTCAGCCGTCTTTCCTGTTTTCAAAATTTCATCAACATTTTTTCAGGTACCCAAACACGGACTCGGGTGATAACGTCGACTTCGTGAACTATGACGCACGTAGCCAATTAAGCTATTTGGCAGGTGACACCACAGATCAAATAAAATACCACACCATCGGACAGACAGTCGCAGATTCTGCGAGCCGATATGCAGATCGAGTGGCTATTTCTTTTTACAAAGGCCGGCGTCTGACTTACGATCAAGTTTTCCAAAAAGTGAGTGTTTGATCTCATAATACTCACGTAATTCCATCGTAGAAATTATTTCTAATTCCAAACGAGTTCTCCTATTGGCAGCTCGAAACACTATCAGCCGCATTCGTGAGTTTGGGATTGGAAAAAGGCGACCACGTAGCGTTGTGGGGCTTCAATTCGATCGAATGGTACTTAGCATTCTTGGCTGCTGCGAAAGCTGGTCTCGTCTCTGTACGTACCTTAAAAAAGTTAATCATGTTTTAATAATAAAATATAACATGTACAGTGAATCAGCGTCGCCACATGTACTGTTTCCAAGTAAAAAGTTCGGCGTTGACGCACTCAAGGATCGTTTGTTGATCACTCCAGGTGAATTTGAATCCACTCTTCGAAGGCCCCGAACTGATCTCGTGTCTGACTAAAGCCGATGCGAAGGCTCTGATAATGGACGAAGAGCTGGGGAACCGGCGATTTTACGATGTATTGAAAAGTGTGGTGCCAGAGGTTTCCGAATTCGAGAGTAACACGCATGTAAAGAGTAACGCGGCTCCGACGTTACACACCGTCGTGATGTTCTCAGAAAAATCCTATCGGTAGGCTGCAAAAGTAAAGTCCAAACTCGTAATCCTGTAATTTGTAAGTTCAATGACCGGACTGCGTTTGATTTAAGAGGGACGTATAAATGGGAAGATCTGTACACGATGCCAACTCTAGAAGACCGAATACGAGCGAAGAACCAAGAATCAGAGATAAATATTTTCGATTCTTGTAATGTGCAGTTTACATCGGTAGGTGGAATTCGCTTTTTCCTACAAGTACCTGAATCATATCGGAAAAGTTTCCGATTATTCATTAATTCCAACCCTCCAAATCGTCTCCAGTTTAGTGGAAATATTGCCATAAGAAAAATAACTAAATTGAGGCTTTCTAAGTACGAGAAATTGAAACTGAAACTCTTGACGCAACAAACATGACCAAAATCCTAAACCAACAATTTTACAGAACTCAAAATTTATTAATTATTAGTTGAAAGAAAAAGTTCTTGGGATTAGGTAATCAAAATGAGATAACAATAAAGAAGGACTGTCGATCACGGTCACTGCCGTGAAATCAGTGTTGCCAGATGGGAAGTTGAAAAATGTACCACCAGAAATTACTCAAAACTGTATTAGATTTCAAGTGAAATTTACCAAATCATGTGATCTTTGAAATTGTACCAAAATGTAGCGGAGAAACCTTTTTGGTTAAAACTTTAAAATGTGTCAATATCCATGTGATATTTGAAACTGTACTAGAATGCAGCAGAAATCTTTTTGGTTACAAACTTTGAAATGCGTCGCAATAACCACTGAGTACATACTAAGATTAGTACTAATCTTGGTACATACCAAAAATGTACAACGAACCAAAAATGACGAAACGTTCCAGAAAATGTGCCGGATCTAACCAAAAATATTGAAAATGTGCCAATGCTGAAATCGCCAGACACAGTACCAGAAACGTTGAAATGTGTACCAAATCTGGAAACACTGTATGAAATCCTGTAATCTAATATCAGTTTGTGTGAATTCCAGGGGACAACTAGCTCGCCCAAAGCAGTTCAGCTAACTCATTTCGGAATCGTGAACAACGCATTCTTTACGGGCAAATATTTAGACTTGGCTGGAGATAAGGTACGTTCCCCCTGGATTCCACTACACTATACAGGCCAGGTGTTTCGTTGTAATAATTGGAAAAAACTTTGCTGCATAACTCATCTTGATGAATATCTGCATAAGAACTCTGAAAACCTAAGTAGGAACGTTAGGCTTTTTCGCTGAAAACGACTGCGAGCTTTGCTTTCTGCTTTTACTTCTTCATAATGTTAAAGTATGTTTTATAGTATAATTACCTATCTCATGAACTGAAGGGGCTTGGGAGATTTGCATAGTAATGTGCATTTGTTTTCACACATTTTTCGGACTTGAACACTGAAGGGTAACAAGCCCAAAGAGACCACCAATTTACGACATTTGGTTGCCATTTACAATAAGATCCACGTCGGCACAGACATACATAATAAAAGCTAGATGACGAACTCTCATAAGACGCCGTGTTAAAAATTTACACAGAATCATAGTATAACTTGCGCCTGATGCGTAGGTCATGCGTTCAGGTATGCTTTACTACATATACAACGTTGACAATGAAAATACGGGTATCTTCTTGTTGTTTCATGTTTTTTGGTGAAACGGAAGGTTCAGAACAAAATTTTACAAAGAACAGAGGTTACTAGAAATGTATGTAAGTGTTTGCATTAAGGCAATTAATGATTCGACAATTTGCAAATTAAGACCGAATTTATTTCGCAAGAAAAATAGTCAGCTATATTTGAAATTGGAATTTCAAAGACGTTTGCTCTACAAAAATGACAAACACTCGAATATGCGTGAGCTAATATGGAAGTTTAACGACTGACAAACAGAACATGTCTCGGATTGTACAAAGACCAAAAATCAGTATTTACACAAATTGACAATACCCGAATTAGGTATCAAGATCATGACTCTAAAGGAAACAACAAAGATAAGCTAATGATTGTGTATGCAGTGCACAGTGAAAATCGGCCAGCCGTAGTTTAATGGTAAAAGGTAAAATATGTTAGTTTAAAAGTGAAAATATCACCACAGGTGAATCAAGACGAATTACGATAACATGAGTAGCCATTATAAAATAAGTAAACACTTATTTTACATGTACATTGTATTTTTTGTGCCGATACACTTTTATTTTGTGCAAATTTTATCATGTTTGCGTTTAGGTTTTTCTTTTTTGGTAGGTGCTCAATTTGCATGCGGAACCTTTTATTTTTGTGTGCTATATATTTTTTCGTAACATATTTTTCAGCGACTTACTTTTTTCACTTATCCGATCATTCGTGAGTCTCTCCGAAGAATAATACCTTATTTTCAAATACCTTCCACAAATTTAAGTGAAAAGTGTAAGTTTAGGATTATTATCCAAATATGCGATACTCGAAAGGATAGTTTTCGAGGCCGGGGGTGCAATGTCATAGGGGCCATTTTGGCTTCGTGCATCGCCATACGTCCCACCACACCATTATCCAAAACAAATTGCAAGGGGCATTCAATAAGTAACGTTCTTTTTGCGTGTAAAAAATTTACTCACAAACTTGGTTTGAAAATTCGGAATCTACAGCCTTTACTCCACTTTTCTACATAATTACGGGGGGGGGGATGCATTTATCTCAACGCAGGGGAAGTTTAGAGCGGCAAAATTTTAGGGCGGCAAAATTTTGAATTTTCAGACAAAAAAAAATTTAAAAAATGAAGGAAAAAGGAATGAGAAAAGTAGAAAAATGGAGAAGGAATAAAATAGAAGAAGTAACTACGCCATTTAAAAGATTTCTGTTATATACGAGGTAACTGAAAAGTCCGTTCCAATTGAAAAATGTTTCGCTAGTTGAAACCATTGAAAGTGAAAATTTTAATATCATCGATGTGCTAACAGTCCTAAAGAGCTGGTGTTGTAAGGGGCACATAGGCAACGGACAGCGGTGTATTTTCCCGTGAGTTCGTCATCTAGCTTTTATTATGTATGTTTGTGCACGTCGGTAACACTTTCATCCATTTTTTTTTTTTTTACCATTTTGTTTCTTTGGTAGTTGAATTTACCCTTCAGTTTTCTGCAAAGGTAACATAATATGAAGATATGTTTTAATGTAAGCATCAAGAACTGTCTCCGTACCTATCTTCCGTGATTGCATTTTACAATAATTGCGGAACACTTACAACGTTTAAAACAATATCCCTAATTATTTCGAGAAAAGATTACTCTTACCACAATAGTTCTGGTTTTCTACATTCAGTGGCAGAAGTCGTGCATTCCGGTGCCTTTCTTCCATATCTTCGGCTCAGTGGCTTCAATAATGGCCAGTATGCAGTTCGGGGTAACGATCATCCTGCCGGCACCCAAATTTAGTCCGACGAAGACCATAGACTGCATAATCGATGAAAAGTAATCATAATTACGAATAATTACGTAATATTTTTGATTTTAATATAACTATAGGAGATTAGGATCGACTAGAATCAGTAGTGGATCCCCCGAGCAATCCTGGAAGGGAGAATTCAGAATGCGCGGAAACTGAATGGTTCAAAAGTTTGCGATCAATGTTTTTCAGTTTTCTGGTTTCTCGACTGGACAATAATTTTTGGAAGATTTCTAACATTCATTATTATTCAGTTTTTGTTTCTTGAAGAACGGGAAGAGTGAGGAGTTCTCAAAACTAGCCAAGATGCTCCAGTGGTCGTTTAAAAAGCTTTTAGACCAGTGATTCTCAAACTTGTGCCATGTGCCGTGAGATCCATAAATGTGTGCCGAGACAAAAAACATTTCAAATTACAAATAAGTCAAATTTACTTCTCTTTCATACTAAACTTCATTATGAATCACCAAGAGTAAGCTTAATTTGTTAATCTCAAAGCGAAACGTGAATTTGATGCAATTTTACGTTTTTTTGGGAGAAATTTATCTATTTCGAAATACGAGTAATACGAGTAAATAACTACAACTGAATGTTGTTACAAATAAGAGGGTGATACCTTTGGCTGACCAGTGGCGTATTTAGGGGGGTGTTCCGGGTTAAACCCCCCTTCCCCCATTGCCAAAGAAAGGTCTAAAAATATCAAAAATACATGCATGCTCATTTAACGTTTTTTTTTTTTTTTTTTTTTTTTGGAATACCCTCAAAATCAAAAGTCAAACCACCTCCATGATTTCATCCTAGATACGCTACTGTGGCTGACAGTGTAGTACGAGTATAGTTTCGTTTCAGTTCTTATCGAAGCTTCATTCATGAATCATCATGATGGGATGTATGTTTCCTGTGTGTTCTTCAGTTTTGACATCATGTTTTTGCTCTGGCACATAAACGAAAAATTTCAAAAAACGTTACTTTAGAGTCTCACGAAAAAAACGTTACGTTTTGAGTGTTACTAGAAATAAATAAAAATTCCTATGGAAATTTCTACTAACAACACGGCTGCAGACTGTTGAGTGTTACTTCTGAGCGTTACTTCTCCTGATCATACCCTAATTAAAAAAACATTTCTATGGAAATTTATATTAACAACACGGCTGCACCTGCTGAGTGTTACTTTTGAGCATTACTTTTCCTGATCACATGTAAGTAAGAAAGTGAGTAAGTAAGAGCCTTTATTGCGCGGGTTATTATATGGATATACAATATATAGTGTAGCATGTAAATCTATTTCATGCGTATACAGGAGTACGCGGACACCTATCGCGCCATACCCTGCCTGTGGGCAAAGGCCTCCCACAGTCTTTCCCATTCTCTTCTGTCCCACGTTATTCTGTGGTATAATTTTTTTTTATGTATCAAAAGCATCCCTCCATCCTACCAGCGGTCTTTCCATTTTCCTTGTGGGTTCCAAACTGTCATTCTTTGGATCCATCTGTTATCTGTAAGTCTTCCGATGTAGCCTGCCCAGTTCCATTTCTGTTTCCTATGTACGGTCTCCTAATCATACCCAAATTTAAAAAAAAAAAATCCATGGAAATTTCTATTAACAAGACAGCTGCAAACTATTTGAGCGTTACTTCTATCCGTATGATTTAGCTCTTTATGGTCACAATTCAGTTCAGAGGTTTAAATTTCCATAGGGATTTTTATTTCTTCCAGCCATGGGTATACTTGAGCGAAAACCATAACGCTCCCCCGACACAAATTCAGTGGCTGTCATTTCCGTGGAAATGTATTATTTTCTTCCAGTCATGGGTATATACTTGAGCGAAAACCGTAACTCCAGCCATGGGCTCATTGATCTTGATCTTTGCTGCGCCCTGCGTGACTACAGTTCTTCTTCTTTTCTTTTCTCATTTCCTGCTCAGTCAGGCTCACAGTTCTTCAGCAATTCATGGAGATAGTTCAGTTCACTGGTTGACATTACCATTTTCTTCCAGCCATGGGTTTACTTGAGCGAAAACTGTATAACGCTCCCCCGACACGAAGTCAGTGGTTGACATCTGATGCGCCCTGCGTGACTACAGTCTGCAGTCGTGTTGTTGCTGCGCGACTGCAGTCTGCAACCGTGTTGTCAATAAAAAATTTTCATGGATTTTTTTTTTGATGTTACACTACACGAGGAAGTCGGGGATAATTACAATCAATCACTGAGAAGTCGATATTAACCTCGATTACTGACAAGTCAATATTAACCTTGATCACTGATATGTTGATATTAAAATCGAGACATGAAAATTCTCTCCCGTGGTTGCAGATCCGTCTACGACATTTTAGCTTTTACGATGATGTACCTAATCACCTTATGCGGCGGCGTGTGCGGATTATAAATACTGTGCCACGAACAAAAAAAGTTTAGGAATCACTGTTTTAGACCCTCCCAAGCTTGTTTGGGATTCGTAAAACTATTCAAAATTCGTTTATTTCTCTTCACTAAAAACTGAAAGCCAATTCAATTTTCTTGAACGACCGCTTACCTTGCTGTGAAAATTCAGCTTCAGCAAACCACACCAGGTTTCAGAAATGTTCATGTGGCCACTGGCTTCGGTTCAGCTAAGGTTGACAGCTTCCGGATATCAGCTCCTTACCATTAGGTATTGCCTTTTGGCTTTTAGCAATCGGCGGCAAGCTTCTATAGGAAGCCAATCTGGAAGCCGATTAAGAACACTTTTCTTTGGCTATCAGAAGAAAATGAAATAAAAGAAGGAGGCCAACATCAAAAGACCAATACATGTAAGCCAAAAGCCAATACAAAGCCGATGCAAGGAAGCCGAACAAAAGAAGCCAGCCAGTGAACTGTGGTTTCCCTGTCTTGAAATGCTACCTTTGTCGTGATGGTATCTGGAAAGAAAAATAACCGGAAGTTAAAAGAATGAACGGACAATTGTTTCAAACTACTATGTTACTAGCAGGGGTGGATATAGGAATAAATTAGTGGGTGAACTTAGGGGAAAAGCACCAAATTGTGACTCACTGCCAAAACATTCATCCTCCTTTATCTTCTCTTTCTTCTTCTCTCTTTCTTTCTTTCTTTCTTTCTTTTTTCTTTTTTTCCTTTTCTTTACATTCCTTCTTTTTGAATTGGAGGGACTCCCCCCCCCACCGTAAATCCGCCACAGGACTAGTTTTCATTTAAGATCCTTTTTTCACGATAAATTCAAAACCAACTCCGAGGAAATTAAGCTAGAGCCATTCTTTCACACATTTTTCTTACTTTGTCTTAATTAAGCAACCTACTTATCGCATTCGATCAGACATGACTACTGAGTATCGGTTTTCAAGAAGGTACCTAAAGTAGAGGGGGAAAGGTGATGCACTAAAGCTTTGGACACGCCCCCCCCCCAAAAAAAAGGCTAATTTCCTTTACACTAGTGGATGAAAATCAAGTTATAGTTAACAACTACAATATACCAGCTAACTTAGGACGCTAATTGGAAATTTCTAACTTGTCGCGTTTCGGGATCGCGGGGGCCAACGAGACGCGCTTTCCGGGGGAGTATGCGTGCTGAAGCCGCGAAGATGGGTGACCTCGCGAGGCACATTACGGGAACGGAGACTCCAAAACGCGGACATCTTCGACAACGAGTAATAATCAGGACACGAGGGTTGGGGTAGAGATAAGTATATTTTACACTTTACTTTACACTAAAATGCGCGGACGGCAACTATCTTTATGAATTACACTACAAGTTAAGTACGCAACTGTCGCGGAACACGGCGAAAAATGGTAGACGACGGAAATGTACACGGGGGTATGGGGTGAGTTCTCCCCAACAACGCACTAACGATTACACACAGCGAAGCACAATAGAGGCACGACGCGGACACTCCCTACTGCGACTTGCGACAAGAGGATAGGACACTAGGAGGAGTCAGGGTGCGCTGGGTTCCAGGCAGTCGGCCGAGAGGGGGATCGGGGTACACTGGGTTCCAGGCAGTCAGCCGGAGGAGGAGGAGTCGGGGTGCTTTGAGTTCCAGGCAGCCCGCCGAAGGAGGAGTCGGAGGGCTCTGGGTTTCAGGCAGCCAGCCGAAAGGAGGAGGAGTCGGGTGCTCTGGGTTCCAGGCAGCCAGCCGACAGGAGGCGGCGGAAATAGCGAGAACAGCACGAAAGCGAGAATAGCACAAAAGCGAAAGAAAGCAGGTTAACTTGTCGCAAAACTAGCTTGCTCGAGTTGGCATTGACTACCCTAATTTCTCCGGGTAGTTAAATAGGCAGGAGCAACAGACTTCGTCCGCGAGTTGCTAACACACCACCCTCGCTCCACAAAATCACCTTCGTGGTACGAAACTGTTTCGCGCGACACAAAATTGTTTTCTCATTAGCCGAAATGCGAGACCCCGTTTTGTGACGCAGCGCTCGACTATGCTTCTAGCGATGGTGGAATCGTGAAGTATTTACTCGCCCGAGTAAACAGAGTACGCGCGTACGTAACATTCGAAACAAAGTTGAAATGATCTATTACGATTTCAAAAATAGTAGTCATCTTAAACCTAATTTTTTTCATACGAGGCAAGATGACTACAAATAGAAACGCTTCTAAAAACGTAGGTAGTCGCTAAGTAACTGAGACTAAAATTCGTACGGCCTACCAACGCTATCTATTGGCGTTTTAATGCAGTAGGGGGATAATTTGGTTCATTAGCTATCGATTGAGACCACGCCGAGCTCATTTGATTGAAAACTCGCTGTTCCAGACCAATTTGAAAGAAACCATATGAGTTGACCCCTACAGGTTTTTTAAAGAAGGAAAAAAAGCATACGATTACAAAATTTTTTATTAATCATCATCTTCATTAAGTACACGAATATCTTTTTCAAATAAGCGTCGTTCATGGCTATACAGGTGTCCATTCGTTCTTGCCAGTTTTCAAACGTTTTTGCGTGTTCCGCCGCCGGTAAGGAGGAGAAAAACATCTGTGTCGCAGTGATGCGACTTCTTGATTTGTGTTGAATTGACGACCCTGTACCTTCGGTTGAGGAAATAACCAAAATTCGCAGGGGTGAGGTCAGGACTATACGGGGGGGGGGATAAATTGTGATTTTTTAGAAGTCATCACCGCGGCACAGATGTTTTTCTCCTCCTTACCGGCGGCCATTTTGAAAAAGATATTCGTGTACTTCATGAAGATGATGATTAATAAAAAATTTTTTGTAATCGTATGCTTTTTTCCTTCTTTAAAAAAATCTTTAAAAACCATGTAGGGGTCAACGCATATGGTTTTTCTCAACTTGGTCTAGAACAGCGAGTTTTTAATCAAATGAGCTCGGCGTGGTCTCAATTGATAGCTAATGAACCACATTATTCCCCTACTGCGTTGAAACGCTGATAGGTAGCGTTGAAGGGCCGTACGAATTTTAGTCTCAGTTACTTAGCGACGGCCTATGTATTTGTGAAAAATAGGTCATTATTTGTCCAAAGTTTCCCTCTGGTCACTGATACGATACTCGAAAGGGTAATCTCTGGAGTCAGGGATGCGGTGTCTGGGGAGCCAATTAACATGCCTGCATCGCCATACGCTCCATCAAACACTTGTCCAAAGTTAGCAGGTATATTGTGGTTTTCAACCATAACTTAATTTTTATCTAGTGGCGTAAAAGGGAGAAGCTATGGGTGTTCACACCTTAAGTGCGTCACTTTGCCCCCTTCTACTATATGTGAAATTAAATCGTAAGGAGTGTTTTCACGTAATAACGAATACTTTTTACTTTATTAAGGATGTGTTCCGGTAAAGCCCTATAGATACGAGTGAAGACATACGCCATTTTGGCTCACACGGAGCCCGTCAATGCAAAATTGATTACGCAGTACGCTCCGCATAGTCAGATTCGGCATCCACGGGCACAGTGTGAGCCAAAATGCCGTATGTCTTCACTTCTACTTATAGGGCTCTAGTTTCAGTAGTTCTTTCAATAGCTTCCATCAGTGTTACCAACTAAAAAGTGTAAAATATAAAAGAAGCCAAGTCCCGATACTTAACTCAGTACCGTTCTGAACAGGGCTGGATCCTCTCTCTATCGCATTTCACCCGTTTAAAACCTTACCCCTGTCTGACGAATTTTTCAGCCAGTCCCAAAGCGAAAATCTATTCACCTGAAAAACCCTTCAAGGTATAGTTTATTTTACGAACTAAAATATTGGGTGTAAATTACAGGTGTACTCTGATGTATGGAACTCCGACCATGTACATCGATCTCCTAACAGTTGTGAATCAACGAGTCACCAAAGACCCCGAAATATTCACAAAATTATCCTGTCTGCAGCGATTTTTTTCTGGCGGGGCAATCTGCCTACCCGAAGTGATAAAGAAACTCAAGCATCATTTCAGATCGGTTAAATTCACAGTAAGAAATTCATTCATCTTGCATTTATACAGCACCGATAGCGATAGAGGGTTGGGAGGCTTCCACTCTCTGATAAAGCTGCCCCACACTCTTTCCTGACTGCTGATCAATCTAAATATTTATCGGCGGATTTTTCGTAATTGGAAAAAATTGGAAAGTCAATAGAGTACCTATGTCCGTGATGTGTTGATACATTAGAGTTTATCAAATACACAAATCAATTTAATATTATGAAATCAAATTCTGAACAGTCTGGCTATGGAATGACCGAAATATTGTCACCATTCATGTCTCTGCCCGACGACGAAGAAGAAACAATCCTAACAACTGTTGGCCGGATAATGGATCATCAAGAGGTAAGATAAGAGTAGACCTCTGCGATTATTTCCTATTCAACTATAATAAATACTTTGAAATTGGTAGGTACTGAGGTAGATATCTGTCTCGTCAATTTTGAGTTCTCATCCACTCACTCAACTCCAGCTGCATTAACCCCATCCCTTCAAAAAACATTTTTCATTCTTGCATTTCTATTCCCGTTTTCTGGTTTCAAGTGTTTCCGAACGCTCCTCTTCAACTGGAGCCCCGGGAAAGCGGTTCTTATTGATTATCACGTGAATTCAATATAGAGACCCGGAGCCAACCATTTTCCAAGAGAGCCGGAATCGCATTCCAAGAAAATTATTAGCTGAAGCCACAGCCAATTTTCGGTTCGGATTGCCGGATCCTATTTTGGCTCCGATCCTCCAATCTACCCCTTTCTCTTCCTCTTCTTTTTGGTCTTTCTTGCACCTTTCACTCTCTCTAAAAATGACCAGAGCTCGAGCCAAAATCATATTTTTGGTAGAGCTGGAGCAGTCCAATCGAGATTTTTTTTTTGTCGGATCTAACTAAAAATTATTTACCGGATCCGGAGCAGTAGCCAATTTCAAAAATCTTACCTAAATTAAAATTTTTTTTTGAAGCCGGAGCCAAATCGGAGAGGCCTTGATTTTTTTGGGTCCGGATCTCTAGAATTCCACGCTGTGCAAGATTCTTCCTTTTCCAGACTTTTTTTTAAAATTTTCTAAGACTCCTCAAGACTAGCATAAGACTCCCCACGATTTCTTGAAACGTCCTAATATATTTTCAAATTGACTTAAGCCTATTCTAGAATTGCTTCAAGCTTTTTCAAGATTCGTTCAAGAATGTACTAAGCAGGGATGTACCGATACGGGGCGGGGGCAACTTTCACCCCCGTAGGAATTTTTCTCTCAGCAGTTGGGAAAATTTGCCATTTCAGTCAGGCGAGTTGGGACAATCCAATAAGTTAAAAGGGATTTTTTTTTTGCTCTGATACTTGGGAATTGAGGTAAGAAGTTGGAAAAACCCAACAAGTCAAAAGGTTTTTCTTCTTCTGCATTGATACTTAGGAATTTTGAGTCGAGTCAGTTGAAAAAATCTAACAGGTCAAAAGGTTTTTTTTCTTTTGCTTTGATACTTGGGAATTTTGAGTTGAGTCAGTTGAAACTTTCACGATTTTTACACCCCCAGACAAACTCTTCGTACGTCCCTGGTACTAAGCTTTTCTAAACGTTGTTAACACCTTCAAGATCTGTTTATAACCCTTCCACCCTTTTAGGCTTTTTCAGATTTATTTAGAATCACAGGCGTTACAAGGCCTTTGTAATCGAAAGGTAGGGGCTATATAAAACTCAAATCAGCTGACTGACAACCTCAAAAAGACCATGCAAAGATTGTACAGATTACAAAAAAATCTTTCCATTGGACCAATTCGGCTGAATATCTAAATTTAGACGACCCTCCCCCACCGTTAGGCTGGCCCCTGTTTAAAGCTTCTCAAAACTAATTCATTAGAAAAAAAGTTTTCTATAGGAAAAATTTAGCAGAATATCTAAATTTGGACGGTCTGCCACCCTCCGCCGACAGGTTAGACTTTGTTTAGGATTCTTCAAGACTTCTCAAGATTAGTTCAAGACTCGCTAAAATTCCTCTAGATTTCTTTTTAAATTCTTTTCAACTTGTTGAAAACGCTTACAGAAATTTTGCTCTTGAAGTCTCGTTAAGACTCCTCGAGACTGGTTTAAGGCTATACAGTGCTCTTCCAGACGTGATTAGCACTCTTCAGGAGCTGGTTACGATTCTTTCAGACCCTTCCAGTTTGTTGAGGACTCGACTTTGACTCCTTAATACTAATTTTAGATTCTTTGAGATTCTTTGAGGTTTGAGATAGGAATATTGCAAAAGTCTTTCAACTCTTCAGAACTTGTTCAGACTCTTCGCGACTTGTTTAAGATTGTGAAAAACTCTAAGGGAAGTTTATTTAACACTTTTCAACATATGTGGCCTGGAATCATGAAATGTGCCTCTGGTGTCAAAAAATCATTTTTCACTTTCTTGACAATTCTTATATAAAAAATCACGCTCTTTCAAATGAAACAAATCGCAGCTTCCTATCTTCATTAGTTATCCCACAAATTGCATCTAAATATTACGTCAAAAATTTAAAAACATCCGTTTACATGGCGTTGTGTAAAACGGGCTTACATGAATGACAGAGAACAAGAATTCGAAAAGCGGTAGTCATAGCAACGCGTAAACACACCACCACAGCTGTACACGTGTACATCTGTGCGCACCACTACCACCATCCCATCTTTACACTCGTTTATCTTGAAACCCTGTTTTCGCACGAGAGGCACATTTCATGATTCCATGTCACATATGTGTTTGGTTATTGTAGACAACAGGGTAGCTCTGACGCCTCCCGCAGATTTTAAGGCGGGTGGATAAGGTGGCTAACATTGCCACATCCTATTCACGCTGACGCACGTTAATCCAAGAAGGAGCGAAGGGTGCTTTTCAATTTTCTGGCAACAAGTAGCAAATCATCGACAACGCAGGCAATTTTAAGACTATAAATCCTATTTCTCTCGCAGGTTAAGCTAGTCGACTCAAATGGCGACACCGTTCCGCTTGGAATTTCAGGAGAACTGTGCTGCAAAGGTTATTCCATCATGAAGGGCTACTACAAGGATCCTACAAAGACCAGAATCGTTCTGGACGAGGACGGCTGGTTCCACACAGGGTGAGTTTTCGCTTGAAATTCCATCGGCAAGCTCCGGTCGATCGGTCTAAGAAAACCTGTATTCTATTTTCATTTGCAGAGATCGTTTCGTGTTCCTCGAAGACGGCTACGCTCAGATCTTAGGCCGCATCAAGGAGACGATCATCCGGGGAGGAGAAAACATAGAGCCAAAAGAAATCGAAGAGGTGTTAATGAAACACCCAGACGTTATTGACGTCCAGGTAGGAGCGAGAGACGCTTAATTTACCGAAATTAGTTGCCATTCGCCGTTCTGCTATTTTATTCAATACTCAGCACTCGTACGTCTGTCTAGGTGTATGGTGTGTCATGCCCCCGACTTGGTGAGGTAGTTGGGGCCAGCATTATCAAAACCGATTCCAGCGATTTGGACGAAAACAAAATCAGAACATTTTGTCAAGGCATTGTAAGTAAAATTCTTGCGATAAAATTCTATAAGTCAATAGCCAGGTATACCACCACTTGAAATTGTAAGCACAAAAAAGTAACAGAAGGAACTTATGGAACATAAACATAAAACAGGGAGACGCCATATTAATCGTTCTTGCGCTCGATTTCTACGCGTCTTGTTGGAATTCAGCAATTTTCACATTGCTATACTTAACAATAGTTTGACAGGGTTAAATTCGCTGAAAATTTAAGGAAATCTTCACTCATCTTCTGTCATAACGAAACTGGCATAAAATTTATAGGTTACTATTCCATTTCGTATTATTTTTAATAGTGAGGAAAGAGTTACCGTCGAGCATGTCTCCGTATTTTTTGAAGATTTCATGTTAAGAATTGAACATGAAATGGGCCAAAAATGTTGCAATTTTCAAGTTTTAACCTTTTTTGAAATAGAGAACAATTATTTGATATTAATCCATCAGATATTTACGTATTGCACCGGGCGCAAATAGGAGGGGGCTAGAGGTGGCTAAGCCCCCGGTTTCAAAATTACCCCCCTCCTCAGCCTAAATTCTATTTTTTTAAGTGAATCTTAATAGAGTAAGACTTTTTTTCCTTCTTTTTTCTTCTTATAAAGAAAGCATCACAGAAAAAATATTTAAAAAATTTTTTTTGAGGGGGGGCTATAAGTTTTAGATTTTTATAAAGTTATTTTAGGCGCTAGGGCTTCAGCCCCCCCCCCAAAGTTTTTGCTCCATTTCCGTCCCTGGTATTGCATGTATATATAAATGTAAAAAATGAAAATGAAAGGTACATGTATTTAGAAGCTTAGTACAGAGTAATAATGCCCTCCTATTTCACAACAGAAGCACGAAATTTTGTATGTTGGTCAAGGGCGGAGTAGGACCGGACAGGCCACCGGGAAAATCAGTTTTGCAGACCGCCATTATAACAACTGTAGGTCAATGCTCCCTCCTACTCCCTCTCCACGGGAGAAAGTTGAATAAATGATATTCTCCTTCACGGTTGTCATTTTTCTCATTTTTCCTCCCTTTGCCCCCTTCTAGTATCTACTTCTCCCCTCCTAGCTATTTTTTTTCAATGACATGTATCGTTTTTTAAACATTTTTCACTATTTCCAATTTTCTTCTAAAAATTAATAACAGTAGGCGAAGTTTTGACTCAGCATAAAAGCTGGACATTAGTGAGAAAACAATTTTTGCGTTTCCCGTGTGAGAGTTTGAATGTGGAATAATAAAGTTTTTTGGAATTCCATTTTGTGTTCTATTGCGGATGATTAGGGAGTCGAAAATTTAAAGTATGTTCTCATAAAATGGGGGATCCATTAACTCTATCAAATCGAGCTAAAATTTTCAGAATATTACTTGTCCATAAAGTAGAAATATAATCAGTTCAGCACTGCTAATAGATACTTCGACTTCAAAATCTCAAAAACTAAAAGTTGCTCGGGGCAGTAGCATAAGCAGAAACATTTTGAAGGGGACGACAGCTTACAATTTTATGTGAAAATTCCGGAAAAATTAATAATTTTCAACTTTTTTCACAGATCGAAGGAAAGGGGGATTTATCCAAATACTTCTTTAAAATTCTTTCAAGATAGACTTCTAGAAGAAACGTTTTCTGGTTCGATTAACATTATTATTTCTGGCAAATTTTCTAAGTCTTTCCAGACCACCCTTTAAGACTCGGTTAAATGCGTAATAAAATAAATATTTTATTTATTTTGTCTTAGCTCCGAGGGGGAGGGATGGGAGATACATTTTCGTACTTTTTTTTTTTCAATTCTCTCGGAACTGTTTGATTCTTCGAAAGACTCTTCGAGAATTGTTCAAGGTTATCTCTAAAACTTTTTCATTCTTGTTCAAGATTATTTCAGTCTGTATGAATACTTTTTTGGATTTTCTCAAACTTTTACAAGACTCTTCAAGTCTCGAAGTCTCGTAAAGATAAGCAGTAAAATGGGTATATTAAACTTTTTTCCGGAGGAGAGGAAAGGAAGAAAGGAGGGAATACATCCCCACACTACTTTGAAATTCTCTCAGACTGTTTTACTCTTCAAGACCCTTCCAGAATTGCCCACGGCTATCTCAAAAACTTTTTCGGATTCAAGATTTCTACTCTACACTGACTTTTTCAGACTCTTTCAGACTTTTATAAAACCCTTAAGACTTGCTGAGATGAGTTCTAAAGTAGGTATTTTAAAGTTTTTCCCGGTTCAGAGGGGGAGAGGGGATACATCCTCATACATTTTTTAATTCTGTCAGGCGTACACTGTTTTTTAAGATGCGTCCAAAATTGCCCCGATTATTTCTACAGCTTTTTCGGACTTGTTTAAGATTTATTATTTTACGCTCTGCAGAAACTTTTTCAGACTCTCTCAGACATTTCCGACTCTTATAGACATACTTAAGACTTCTTAGGACTCGACTAGACACTAAAACAGGCATTTAATTAGGCTGGAAGAGTTTCACAAGTCTCAATGAAGCATAGAATAGTTTCAAAAAGTTTCAGTCATGTTTGTAAGAATTCTAAAAAAATCTTTAAAAATTTAAAGCAGGACCGGAAAAATCGTAATAAATCTCGAAGAATCTTAAACCCGTCTGGATGATTTTTAAAGGATTTTAAATAAATAAGAAAAAGTATCAATTTGTCCTCATAAGTCAAGAATAGTCTACAAATCTCAACCACGCCAGGAGTAGTCTTGCAAAATTTCGAAGATCCTTAGAAATGATAAAAACATGTTCGAACAACTTGAAAAGATTTAAGAAACCTAAAAGAGTCTCAACGAGTTCTAAACCCATCCAGATGGATGTCAGAAAGGCTGAAACGAATCTAAAAGAATTTGAAACAGGTTACATATTTATATAAAAATATCTCAGTGATTCCGAAAATAGTATAGAAAATATCGAAGAATCTGAAAATTTTTTAAAAAGTCTCTAGGATTGGGGTAGTGTGGTCCCAGTCTGTAAGATCTATAAAGAGTCTTAAATATGTCTTGAAAAATTAAGAAAAAAACACTAAAACATCGCAAGACCCTTAAAGAAATCTTGAAGAGTCAGGAATAAGCATTGAAGAGGCTTGAAGATATTTAATCAATTCTGGGATTATCAGGCTATATTGGTGCCAGGCCATCGGGAATCTGCCCGGTTACCCAGCATGTCACTCCGCCCCAAATGTTGGTGCTGAAAAACATATAGATCAGTTTGAAGACTACGGCTCTTTTTTTGTTTGGCTGGACAATTTTGAACCCCCCATTTATATTATTGGGACGGATACAAAAAAACTGCAAGGGATCTTCTTAGCAAGAAATCCAAAGGGGTTTAATTTTTAGGCTACGCGTTTTTGTTTGTTTTTTTCGAATTACTGACACCTTTTCAAGAACCTGTACAAATAGTTGAACACTAATTGTTTAAGCCAGTTAAAAAAAAAAAAAAAAAAAAAACAGCGTGTATTGCAAATATATTACCCACAAATCTTCCCTTAGAACTAAGTTAAATGTACATCTTTTTCGGGAAAATGGCAGGAGCAAAGGAGCAAAGGAGCAAAATTTCAATTAAATAATCTTTTCTTTTCAAGGTAAATGTCAATCTTTAGAATTATGTTTCATTATTTATTTTCTTCTGTTGCAGGTCGCACCTTATAAGATACCGCAGTATGTGAATTTTTTAAAAGAATTCCCAAAAACAGTTTCAGGTAAGGTACAAAAATTTAGACTGAGGCAGATGACTGAACAAATGCTGCACCGAAGCTAACACGGTAGTGTGTCACCACAGGCGACTTGCAAAATAAATGTCGACAATTTCGGCGGGACCTAAAAAGGCCAACATGTTATTTCGGTTTCATCCGAAGAACCCGAGTTTTCTCAATAAATTATTTTGTAATGGTTGTACATTTTTTGTGAACTACACAAGTTAAGACCTTTATAAACCTCTATAAACCCTTATAAACCTAAGACAACCAGAGTAATTAGAATACAGTTGCGTCAACTATAGTCGAAATCAGCGGGCAGCAGTATCATTTTGTTCCCCTTCTCAACAGTTTCAACAAAATAAATTGTAAAAATGAATACCTACCGGTCTAAACGAAACATGTATGACAGGGCGAATGCGGTCTATGTCCATTTTCCTGCAAACCAGGGGGAGCGGGCTTAGTTTATCCTGAAGAAAACTTAATTACCATCACACTTGAAGTGGGTGTTCGATGATAGAGAGGCGTATGGCAATGTACGCATGCCAAATTGGCCCCGGGACACCGCACCTCCTATCCCGGAAACGCCCCAAATGGGCCTGCGTCAGAATAGGGAGGATTGAAGTGGGTGTTAGGCAAAGGGATACAAGTAACAGGACTGCAGCGTGACGAATTTACAACAACACTCCGAAATATGACAAAACAGCACAACAACTACAAAGGTGCTGGACAACCGAATAAAACGTAGACGTGAATTCATTGCTCAGAAAATATAAGAGTTTAATTCTGGGAAAATTACTCGATTTGGCTACACATAAAAGGTGTCATTTACTTACGCCAAGTCGACAAGGAAGAATTCCAGATAAAATATTTTAATTTTTGAATTTCTGCAAATATTGACAAAAGTATTGCCTACCATTCTTTTTCTAATTTATTCTCCACCCGAGTCCTGGAATCCGCCCTTTCGAGCATTACTTAAGAAACTTTGGGGAGGCTGTTAGGGCTGTCTTAGCCCTTTTCCCTTCTACAATTTTTATTTTGACCAAATCGATTATTAATTAATCCTACAATTTTTCACTCTATTAATATAAACGATCCTATTCTTAATAATAAATTAAATAATAAAAAATTTTTAATTATTAATGTTTAATCTTTAAATTCTAAATTTAACAATATTAATTCATTATTTAAATTAATCTGCAAAATTAAAAATTAATGTATTCAATTTTGTTATCAATTTTTTTTTAATTTAGTTTTATTTGAATTTTAATCTAAAACATGTTTAATAAGTTTTTTAAAATATTATTTTGAAAAAATAAAGATTAATTTAAATACCAGAATTTTGAAATTAAAAAGTTAGAAGCTTTATTTTGTTTAAATTCTTTATTTAATTGGATTTATCCTAAAAATTATTAACAGTAATTTTTTAAACATTATAATATACTCATAATTCAGTAAATTTAGGCACATTTTTTTAAACACACCAGAAATGAGATTTTCTGGCAGTTCGAAGTCTGCATAAAGTGTGAATCTTCCTTCGTTCGCGGCGCAATTCAGCCCATCCGCCCTAAGAGTCACGGAGCAATTCGCCTTATCCCTCCTACGCAGTCTTGGCGCAGTTAGCCCCATGTTGGTATTTTCGTCGTACGGCGCAATTCGGCGGGTGCCGGCCTTTCACTCATCCTCTAGTTCTGGTCAGGGGAGAAGCGGCAGGCCAGTCAACCGGTAAAATGCCCGGTGGCTTAGTACATGTAAGGCCTGGCCAAACCAAAGTGGCCTGATTATTCCAAAAGGTTTGTGCCAAGAGCCTATTAGAAAACATGAGCGGAAGACTTCAAAATTAGGTTTTGTCTGAGGAGCTGAATATTTTTATAGATCCAGGCTTGATTAGATACCTAGGCTCTTTTAGGACTCTTTCAGGCTTCTTTAAGCACTTTTTTCTCTCTCATGCTAATCTTTTCATTTCTGAGAAAGATTTACGATTGGTATCCTCATTATCTGCTCTTCATAGCTCATTCTTTGCCTTCTTTTCCAGTTCTCTCCCTCAACCATTCTCTCTAGCAGTAATAACAATATCCCTGAATGTCTTATATTATGACCGATCATTTTAATTTCAAGAGATTTAGGACTAAACCACTTACCGATTCGGTCAAGACTACCCCAGCCCTCAATTCTTTTACAAAACTTTCAAGATTCTTTGAAATTTTCAATACTGCGATGTTTTTTCATAACTGTTACCTTTTTTTAGACTGGTTTCAGAGTTTTTAAGACCATCCAGACGGGTTTAGCACTTTTCGAGACTTTTTTCCGCTTTTCCAAATTTGTCTGAGACTTTTCAAGACTCTTCCACACATATTTTAGATCAGCACTAAGGCTTTTCCAGATTCCTTTCAAGATTATTCTAGGTTGGATTGAGACTTTCCCAAAACCATTCTAGACACGGCTAAGACTTTTTGAGGTTTTTTAAGATTTTTCCAAGCTTGGTCTAGAGGAGCCTTAAGTAAGAGTCTTAAACAGGGATGAGAAAGTCTTAATAAACGTTAATGAGTCTTAAAGGGGCTTGTAAAGTTCTCGAAGAGTCTGAAAAAATTTCTGTAGAGTGTGAAGTAATAATCTTAGACAAGTCCAAAAACTCTTTGAAGATAAATCTTGAAAAATTTTGAATACATTATTCTCTGCCTTCCTTCCACCCAGAGCTAGAGAACAATTAAGAATTATTCGTTTTTATTACTCAACTCATAAACAAACCTAAAAACCACAAACTTTTTTTTTAACGTAAAATTACGAGTACAAGTTCTTAGTTGTAGAATTTTTGAAAACTAAGTATAATTATTGGATTTTGATATTAGTTTGACGCTCAGCTGAAAACTGTGACGCAGAGAGAGGAGATTGACGACCAAAATGCTCCAAAATACGAAAATACAATGTGAGTATCCAATTACAGGCTTTCAAGGTTGCTAAACTCAAAATACAAAATGTTTTCTGAGGTTTTCAGGATCGCTTATTGATATTAGACTAGCTCCAGTTGATAAGTTTGGGTATAATAAGAATGGGGTTGAGAATCCAGATTGTACTCTAAATTCCCTGAATATCAAAGAAAAAAAAAAAAACTTTTGGCTTGTTGAATTTTTTTAACTGATGACTCTCAACACAAAATTTCCAAGTATCAAAGCGAAAAATGAAAAGAAAATGACTTGGGTTTTCCCAACTTCTCAATTCAATTCCCAAGTATTTAAAATTTAAAAAAAAAACGCATACAGTACTAAATGCTTTACTTTCAGTGCCCTGACCCACCAGCGTTATATACAGGGTGGGCCAAAAGTCAGCATACAAATTTGCATGTTTCAATTTTCACGATTTTGTACAAATTTGCATTTTTCAATTTTCACGATTCTTTATTTATTTGTAAACCCAGACAATTACATTATGTTTTTAAATGGAAAAAAAAAAAAAAAAAAAACTCAAGAGAGTGTGCTGACTTTTGGCCCACCCTGTATTTGAAATGAAACTAAAAATATTGAAAACTAGTTAACCTCATTTGAAAGCCTAATATTGAGTTCCCGTATTGTAGATGTTGTTGGGAATGATTCCAATAGCACCACATTACTGTTCGATACTTGGGAATTGAGTTGAGAAGTTGGGAAAACCCAAGTCATTTTCTTTTCTTCTTTCGCTTTGATACGTGGGTATTTTGAGTTTTGAGCCAGTTGGGAGTTTCACAATTTTTATCCCCCCCCCCTCCCCGGAGAAACTCAGAGGTACGTCCCTGTTCACACAGTTCTATCAGTAGATATCATTTTTGTGATATTAATTATTATTTCATTAACACAACTCAATTGCCATTATTTGAAACCTTGTATTTCAAAATGAAAAACAAGGCTTAGTGGAATTTTTTAATTTCTGCTTATCTCTGGTGGTAAAGAAAAGTGTACATATTAAAATCGAATTTAGCGACCTGGAAAACCTGTGATAAGGTAACCATATGTATTTTCGGGCCTTTTAATTGTCAGCCAGTATCACAATTGTCCACTTAGGATTGACAAGGTATGAAAAATTAGCTTAGTGACTCTGAAAATTCTCAAGATGATACCCACATGTATTTATCAAATATTTCGATTTCAGCCCTAGCCCCAGTTTTCATGTGACTCAGTGTCAAATGGATATCAAAATTGAATTCAACGATCTGGCAATCCTATAATTATGTAAATATATTTCAGGCTATTTCAATTGTCAGCCCTCTCCCTTAGTACCATAATCTTCTACTTGAGGTCAATATAATATGGAAAATGCGATTAAGTGACCTTGAAAATTTCTAAAATGAAATTTCAGCCCCCACCCCAATTCTTCATGGATTTAGTCCTCAAAATTGAGTTTTATAGTGAAAATTGAATTCAGACACCTAGTTATAAGGTCAATGATACGAAAAATTAGATTAGCAACTTTGACTATATCCCCCCCCCCCAAAAAAAAAAATAATTCTTCGATAAAATTTTAAAATTTGGCTTGTGCTATTCTACTCCTATACTACTAATATTCCTTTTATGCCTTCCATCTTTTGTTATTTTACTCCCTAAATAGCAAAATTTGCTTCCTGCCTCAATCTTTTCCTGTCCAACATTTATATTTAAGCCATCATGTTCACATCGATTACATACCATTACTTTAGTTTTATTTTTATTTATTCTCATACGGTATTGTATACTCAGAGCTTAGTGATTCAAAAAATCTCCAAAATAACACCCATACTGCAGTTTTCAACTTTTTTTAAATTTTGGCATTATCCTCGTCCCCAGGTGCTACAACTCTCGAAATTGAATTAAATGCATGTCAAAATTAAATTCTTCGACCTTGAAAACTAAATATTTGGTAAAGTACATTGTTTTTTAGAAATTTACTCCCCTCCCCCTTGGTGCTTCAGTTTACACTTAGAAGCCAAAAGGATGCAAATATAAATTGAAAGACTTCGAAAACCTATTATTGATATGCACATTATATTTTTCAAGAAATTTCAGCCTCCTCTTCCTAGTGCAATAACTTTCAACTTGGGGTTAGACAGATAACAAGAATGAATTCAGCGACCTTGAAACCCTACTGTTTGGTATCCCCCTCCCCGAGGCCACGATATTCAACTTAAGGTCAAACTGATACAAAAAATGAATTCAGTGACCTTAAAAACCTACTACTTGGTATACATATTGTTTCTGAATTCATCCATCTCTCTCCCGCGGTACCATAATTTTCAGCTTATCAGATTGATACCAAAACTAAATTCAGTGTCCTCATGAAAGCTAAGTAAATTCAACTGTCAAAATGCTTTCAACCGCTCAAAAAACAAAAACAAATTCACATCATGTATGGTATCTGTGGAGTGATGGGAGTGAGAACGAAAAAATTCCCAGAGGTGGATAAGTATAGATGTAAGGAAACTGGTCGGGGTAGGTATCATCCCTTCTGTTTGTAAAAGTTGGTGGTATTGACAACATGTGGAAAATTATGTTTCTACTCATAAGGCTTGCGTTAATGGATGACAGTACGGCATTTTTAGGGGGTATACGAAAGAATTGCAAGCGATCTTTCTTAATGGCGAATGCAAACTGCTTCAAATATCCCATTTAGGCAACCATTTTACGCGAGGTTGAACTCCAATTCTGAACCCCTCGTTTCCTCAGCTGCGGATCCAGAGTGATCTGACGAGTGGGCTCCATCTTGAAATTAATTCTCACGTATTTTGGCGCCAACATACCAAATTCCATGTCGGTATGACAAAATGCACGATTTTTCACCACACTGAACACGGTTCTAGTGGACCTATGTGTATATAGTTCTTGGCTAATGCAATTTTACCGAAGTTCAGAGTCTATATTACGACAGTGTTGTTCGTAATTAAGAACGAACTCTCGCTATTTCGCGCTGCCTCTCGACAAGGTTTGAAATTAGCAAGGCGGAAGTAACGTGAAGAAGTATACGGCTACACAGTTCCTATGTTTTTTTCGAAATTAAATTGTAAGCTTCGCGTTCAAATTAACCCGAACAAAAACCATTAAGAAAAGTGGAGCACTGGTGTTTGGTGTCGAGACGTCGAGAGCTCGAGACGTCAGAGGTACTCTGCGAGGGAGAAAGGAGGAAGGTCTTACAGTATAATTTCGAACCGAGGAAAACTCGAGAGCATTCCGCCTCGAAAATCTCGTATTACACAGAAATTGCTTCTGCTAGTAACACGGCACTTTGAATTGCAACTTTTGACGCCGGTGTCATTTTGAAGAACACTCAGTTTATATTGGGAGGAGGAGAAGGGGAGGGGAGTAATTAATTTTCGGAAAACTTCTAGCGAGTAATCGGAACTGAAGTTTGGATTCATTTCTGGCTTTCCCAATCTCGTAACTTTCCACCGAGATGTAGCGATAGATTCGGGATGGAATCCTAGAAGGGATGGTAGATTTAGGAGCAGGACTAAAATCTCGCCGATAACACACGTGGAATAACTATCCAAGTCGACTAGCCCATACAACCACTGGGAGTCACCTCCAGGCCGACTAGCCCATATAATGACCAAGATGAAGAGGGGGGGGGGGTAATTTCCAAGATTGCCTGAAAAGTTACTAATCGGGAAAATGTAAGCTGCCAGCTGGGAGGAATCTGTAACGTCTAGGTGAGGCGTTGCCTCGGTCACTAGGGTGTCCCATAGTGGTCCTGGTAGGACAGCACAAATCCGAAGCGGAGAGGCGAAAGGGGGCTCGAGCCAACCTCAATGCGTCCCTCTGATCACTGATGCGATACTCGAAAGGGAAGTTTCCGGGGCCAGGGGTGCCGTGTCTGAGGAGCCATTTTAGCATGCGTGCATTGCCATACGCTTCATCGAGTGAATGTGTAGCAATGAGAAGAACCATTCCCCCCTCCTAATCCTGAAAATGGAATTTTTTCGGCGAAAAATTTCTCGGAGAGCTTCTGGGCTGGGACCTGGTAAAAATTCTTGAGACGAATTCTTATAATATGTCGTCAAAATTAATCCAGATTACATTTTGACCCAGAAAAACCCTCCTCCCTCCATCTCAGTGCATCAAAATTTTTAATCATATCTCGGTACCGGAGGGGCAGCGCTAAATTTAGACAACAAATTTGAACTCAGCGAGAAAAAAAGAGAAAAAAAGGTGGCTATCTCTATTTTGGGATTTTAGAAAATTTTAAAAATTTCTCCATACCACAGGTTGGTTCAAAAGTTAGTTTACCATTTTGCAAATGTAAAAAAATTGTACTCGTAGTTTACCGTTTTGCATGTATGAAAAATGAGAGACAAAACTGATGCGAAAGTCAATAATAATCGTTACAAACTTCTACACGCTAGAATCGTTCCTCGGTAAACACTTCACTGATAAAAACATTTCAGGTTCCTTAGTAACTACACGCTGTAACCGCTCCTAGGGTCTTAATTCGGTTTCTTTACACCAGGTTCGCTAACAACAGAGAGCGTCAACTGACTTTTTGGGCCACTATGATAAAGGTAAACCCAATTTTGGGCCACCCTGTATAATGTATACATTAGACACTTTTTCTGGCGAAAAATTATTCGGAAAGATTCCGGGCCGGGAACTAGCGGAAATGATTTCATTTTTTAAGATGAATTCAAATATGCCATCAAAATTGACCTACATTCCAATTTTGACCCACCAACTCCCCCCCCCCCATTCTGTGTATCAAAATTTTCAATCATATCTCGGCACTGGAGGATCAGCGCAAAATTTGGTCAACTAATCTAAACCCAGCTAGAGAAAGTAAGAACAAATACAACCAAGGTAGTCATCTCGATTTTTTTGATTTTCGAAAATTTAGAAAATTTCTCCATACTACATATATCACGCACTTTTTTCCGCGAAAAATTTCTCGATCGGTTTTCAGGACGGAACCTGGTGAAAATTATTCAATATTTTGAGACAATATCAAATCCCTTATCAAAATTGATCCTCACTCATTTTTCGATGCTCAGTGTATCAAAATTTTCGGCACCGGAGGGCCAGCGTCAAATCTGGGCAACTAATTTGAACCCAGGTAGAAAAAACAAGGAGGAATACCTAGGTGGTTATCTCAATTTTTTGATTTTCAAAAATTATGAAAATTTTCCCAACCTACATATATACACCTGACATTTTTTTTTTCCGGCGAGAAATTATTCAAAAGTTTCCTGGCCGGGGCCTGGTAAAAATTATTCAACTTTTTGAAATTAATTCAATCATGTCATCAAAATTTATCCCTACTCCATTTGGGAACCAGTAAGCCCCTCTCCTTAATTTATGAAAATTTTTGATCGTTCAATGCCAAATTAGGACAACAAATTATAACTCAGCGAGAAAATTTTTAAAAAAATAGGTAGTTATCTCAATTTTTTTTTATTTCCGAAAATTTTGAAAATTCTTCCATACCGCCATACATCAGGCATTATTTTTTTCGGCGAGAATTTATTCAGAAAGTTTCCTGGCCGAGACCGGGTGAGAATTATTCTACTTCTCGAAGACGAATTCAAATATGTCCTCAGAGTTGACCCCACTCAATTTAGAAACCAGCTACCCCCCCCCCCCCACTTTTGATCGTATCTCTGCGAAGGATCAGTGCCAAATTTGGACAACGGACTTGAACTCAGCGAGAAAAATTGAGAAGAAATAAATGGTTATCTTAATTTTTTTTTGATTTTCGAAAATTTTTCCATTATACATCAGGCATATTCTCTGGCGAAAAATTTTTCAAAGAGCTTCCGGGACGAGACCTGATGAAAATTATTGAACTTTTCGAGACGAATTCAAATATGTCGCCAAAATTGATCGACATTCCATTTTCGAAACAGTAAGACCCCCTTCCCCCTCCGCGTATCAACATTTTAAATAATATCTCGGCACCTGAAGGTCTGCGCCTAATTTGGACAGCGAATTTGAACTCAGCGAGAAAAATTGAGTAGAAATAAGTGGTTACCCTAATTTTTTTTATTTTTGAGAATTTTGAAAAATTCTCCATACCTTATTTAAAGAAATGAGTGAAAGGAAATCAGGTGTGAAAATACAAGGAGAGCCGGTTGGAATAATAAGGTTTGAAGATAGCACTTTACTTTGGCACACAGCGGAAAAAAGCGTTACTTTGGAGCCTAACAAAAAGAACGTTATGAAAAATAATAATAATAATAATAATAATAATAATAATAAAAACCTACTGAGTGACTGACTCAGCACTTCATTCGCCTGCGAATACCACACACCTTGTATCAGCCTGTATTCCCATACGAGCATCACGTTCCTTGTACCAGCCTGCGAACACTATGCTTTGCTAAAGTATCATATTGCAGACGAGTCTGCAACATCGGGAGAGCATTTTCATGTCGTCCGCTACGCTCCGCAGAGCACGTTGCGCTCCATATTTTTTGGCGCGCTCATTTTTTGGATGCTACGTTCGCTGGACTACATCTCATTCGGCGAAGTCCGCAGAGCAGACATGAAAATGCTCTCTTATAGTTGCAGACTCGTCTGCAAGATGATTCACTGACCGACTGACTGACTGACTCTTGGTTTGTTTGCGTATCATAGGGAATTTGTAGTTGGTTCTGTTTTCTAGTGTCATGGTTCGGCCTAATTATTTATATTCCGAAACAATTTCAGTTCTGTTATTCCCAATAATTATTTCCTTGAAATGACTGATATTGGTCGTAAGTTTGATTAATAGACCGCCCTACTTTTTCGCTTTCTCTCCTCAAATCTTCCGCCATCGCACTGAGTACCTTCCTGTTTCTTGCAATGATTACAATCTTAGGTTATTTAGGTATCTACTTTCTCCAAATATGAAACTTTCTCCTCTAATTTCTACCATTTTCCCCTGCTAATCCAAATTGCGAAATACTTCCTCTAAGACTGCACTGAAAATATTTGGTGACAGTAGATCACCCTGTTTGACACCTCTGCTAATCTCAAATTCTTCTTGACACTTTTCTAGCTTGATATCTGCCTCGGATTTAGAATAAATTTCACTTAAAATTTTAATTACCCCAAGGGGATCCCTTGTTTCTCAAGTGTTGACAAGATCACATCATGATACAGCGAATCGAAGACTTTATTGAAGTCTACAAACAACACTGCAATATTTCTTTGATACTCTTTTGTTTTCCTTTTGGGTGTCGAAGTGAAGACATGAAAATGTCAATAAGAAAAAAGTCAGTCCGTCAGCCATCCTAGACAGCCCGTAACGCTATTTTCGTCACACTCCAGAGTAACGCTTCTTTCCGTTGTGTGCCAAAGTAAAAACATGAAAATGTTAAAATAAAGGAGGTAAAGGAACTTAAATTGTACTTAGGTAATCTGACAACGCCAAATGGCGGAGAGATATATTCAGGCAGGAACAAAGAAAAAATTGTTTAGACCCCCTCCCTTTAGAAAGAGTTATCTATGTTTTTGTATGGACGTGAAATGTGGACAATAGGAACACAAGAAAGACAAATGATGGAAGATTCTGGAATGCGATGTTATCGGAGAACATAGAAAATCAAACAGATAGAAAAGACTTGGAATGAGGAAGCATTGAGGCGAATAGGAGGAGAAAGAGAAATTCGGAAGATAATAAGAGTTAAAAGGATGGGTCATAATACGAGACATCCAGGGATAGTTATTACGGCCAGAGAGGATGGTTGAGGGAAAGAACTGGAAAGGGAGACAAAGAATAAGCTATGAAGAACACATTATGAAGGATACAAAGTGTAAATGCTTTTCAAAAATGATCAGCACAACAAACACCCAATAGTGAATATGCTGGTTGTTTTTTTGTGTTTTTTTTTTTTAAATTTTGTACAACGAATTAAATTTTGGCTGCTAGCTATGAGTTGTTTCTACAAACTTGGGTGATATTTTTTCGTTTATGACTGTTGATAGTTTGAATGGGTCTGCAACTTCAGCAATCAGTGAGCTCTGTTGATAACAGCAAATTTAAATTTGGGTAAGTAAATGTTCAACTGAATATTCTAACTTGACCTTTTATCGTCCATTGAAATAGTATCGGAAACTCGGCTAATGATAATCGTACTGGTTATGATGAATTTTTTCATTTCTAGTGGAGGTGTTTCCATTGGTGCAGCGATGCACGTACGCCAAATTGGCTCCCCAGACACCGCATCCCTGGCCTCGGAACTACCCTTTCGAGCATCGCATCACTGACCAGACTGAAAATTTCAAGCGTGGCGGCTCACAGGCTAAACTCTGATTTTGACCCGACTTTTTTCACAACTGCGGATCCAGAGGGGTCTGACGGTGGGCTTTAGCCTTAACATTGATTCTTATGTTTTTCAGCACCGACGAAATTTCAATGGAGAATTATTATGGGATTTGGCAACAATGCGCCTCACATCAAACCCCACAGAGTCGATGGCGTAGCGAACCGCGTTAATTAATTATATTTATATCGTAATAGGGAGAGAATATCCATTTCGATTATAGCTATATCAGAATTCAATAGTACAGAGACTCGTACCTTGTATGCACCCACCATTGACAAAATATACCAAGTAGTCAATAGTATACAAACGGTATACGAAATTATAATGTCGAATTTGACCTCCATTTCAATTTATGCGATGATGTTTCCTATAGACGAGAACTAATACGAATATAGTTCATTTATAATACTATAACTGAAAGAACATTTCAGTTCTGAGGAACCGTTTTGAGTGTGACTCGCTTTCGTGCCCGTAATCGAAACCCGATTTCATTTATCGAAAAGTAAGTATACAAAATATTTTCGGTGATAGCATTTCGCGGGTCCAATGGGGTGCCACTGACTGGGATGTATGATAAACATTTGTTAAATTTTCAGTATCAGATATGGCAATTTTAATACGACTCTCAGAATTTCTATCAGCACGAATCGTCTAATCGAGATACCTTGTAGGAATGGTTTGAGTGTCAGAGAATTTGATTCTGTTATTTGTTTCTCGTTGTAACCTCAAAATTGTGATACTTAGGAAATGGCGGGGGTTGAACAAAAAAGCAGTATGGATATTGTTTTATATGTTTCATGGGTCGCCGAGTTTATTTTTGATAATACTTGACTCTTTATTTCAAAATGGTGTCTTCTGGTAGGGGCTGGGACTTGATAATGCTTATTATGCAATATGGATGTTAATTCATAAGTTTCAAGGGTCCCTGAACTCATTTCTAAGAACAATGAAGAGCGTGATTTTGAATGTACAATATCAGATGCTCATTTCACTATTATGATGTCGCTACTCAGAGATATATTAGCAGCCACCGCGATGCGAATCAATTGTAGAACGATCCTTATTCTAAAACTTTTCTCGGAAAATTGCCCCCATTCCCCTAAGTTGTTCCAAATAATTAAAAAACAAATCAAAAATATCTGAGAGAGATCGAATGATAAACTCGGGTGAGTTATTATCAAGGGTCAGTATTATATTATATATGTCAAATTGGATCCATTTATATCGGCTAATGGGGCTACAGCAACCATTCGAATTTTGAAAATGAGACGTCTTAGCTAAGCAAAACTTTTGCGTTTCAGTTTGGCCCCTTAGATTCAAATAGGAAATCAGGTTTTGCGGCACTAAATAGACAAAATCGTCTTATTTTTGATCCTTAAGTCCTCAGATGTTTCAAATTTGGTAAAAAATTACCTTCATCACAAAACTTTAAAAGCCCTCTTCCATCCACGCTAAATTAAATTAGTGGCGGAGAGAGCAGCAGTTGAAGTTTTCATACTTGTGAAGAATTGATAATTTTGAAACCTTGTATTTTCAGAATTAATGAAGATAGAAGAGTGCAACCTACACCATTTAATTTATCACATCTGATTTCATGTATTGGATCATTCTCCAAAAACTGACATTTTTCTCCCAAAATACTTAGTTCATATATAGTAGAGAATAATTGATAAGTTTGCAGAGCAGAAGCGTCAAAATTTAGGGAGGGAAACGGCTTTTCTCCACAACAATAGGCATCTTGTCCAAGGCGAAAGTATTGATATCGACGTCTATGGACAACGCAGCTTCCAGAGTTTCCTTTTTTCCATGGAATTGGTATCGCATGCGTCAATGACTATCGATCTGGCACCTGGATCGTGTTCAGGGATCCAAACTGTACTAATTTTGCCATTTGTTGTGCTGAAAAGTATATAAGGCACATACCTTTGCACCAGTCAAAGACTGACCACGACAATGGACTTGAAACCCAGGTAACAGAACTTTACGCCATTTTCGTTCTGGAAATGTGAAGTCACTGACAGGAAATTGAATTTCTTAACATATATGTAGTTCCAATCTTTCTGAATAATAATACCACGTCATCGAAAAGAAAAAACTTGAAACAAAAATTTTGAACTATACCTACATACAATAGATATTGTGACAAGATGGTAACATCCATGACGAATGACGATGGACACTTCCCTATGCTTGTTTCATTCAAAAGATGGTAATTGTCCTGTCTGATGAATTGGATCGGTGGAATTCGTTGCTGATGTTATTGTGTAATCCAAAGTACCCCCCTTCCCGTAAAGAAAGATTAAATAAAATTCAAAAGTTAGGGTTTAAAATTTGCTGGCAACAAAATATTCTCAGTTTTTGTAAAATAACCCTGTTACATGCTCTCTTATTACTTCATATTTTCAGTGTAACAGAATATGACGTGGGCCCATTTTTGAAAAATTGAAAATTTTACACAAAATGGCTCATGATACACATGAACAACTGTGAAAGCTTCCTAATGTTTTCATACCATCTTATCAATTTTTCAAATTTTCTTTGTTTACGCACTCTAGGGAGATATCTGTTTCCTGACTAACGTTTTACGTAGATTACGAACCTAGCCATTAAATTCCGACTAAATCCTTTTTTTCTTGCTTTGAAACTGGCCGTTCAAAAATCAGAAATGGCGAAATTCCATCGAAGAGACAGAGGCAAAGTTTCTTGACCAATTTTCCACGTAAATTGTGAACCTAGCTTTTTAGTATTTTTTCACCCAGAAAAAACTTGCAAATTGAGAAATATTTGGGAGTATTCCTGTCAGATGGGAGAAAGTGGGCAGCGGTATAGTACACTTGAGAAGACCGTTCGCTTATGATGGTTTTTCCAAGGAAAAGTGGTATTTTTATAGTGAAAAGGAACTATAATAAAAATTTCAAGATCAGACTTGGAATCAGTGCCAAAACTTAATTCAGAAACATAGTTCGATTTTCTCGATATGTAGGACCACAATTTTGCCATTTTTGGTCTTTGAACGGCCTTGCAGGGTGAAAACCGGGTCCTTTCGAAATTTAAAGGCTAGATTCGTTATCTTTGTGAAAATTTAGTCAAGAAACTTTGCCTTGTTACCTCGATATGTATACGATCAAATTTCACCATTTTGGGTCACTGAACAGTTTTATTTTCAAAGTGTCAGATGATAATCTACTGACTCGATTCATAATCTACACAATAAGTTCATCAGATGGTGTAGACATTGAAAATTTTTTAAATTTATAAAATAATGTAGAAACATCATTAGGAAATTTTCAATTGCTCATATGAATCGGAGCTATTCTGCGTAAAATTTTCCGCTTCTTAAAAATGGGCCTACGTCACCCCTTGTTACATTGAAAATTTAATCACTCGTAAAATGAAGTACCAATAACGGAGCACATAATGCAAAAAAAAATCAGACATGAATTGCGTGAATCGCACTTTTTTATCTCCTCTAGTGCCTAAGCTAAAGGCCTCAAAGTTGTCAACTCTTTACACACATGAAAGTTTCAAGACTACCCTCTCTACCACGAATTAAGGTACATAAGTGTACGCTTTGCAGGGACGTACCGATAGGGAGAGCAGGGAGCAACTTACCCCCCCCCCCCTGTAGGAAGTTTTCACTCGGCAGTTGGGAAAATTTACCATTTCAATCAGGCTAGTTGGGAAAATCAAACAAGTTTCAAAAGTTTAAAAGGTTTTTTTTTTTATACTTTGGAATTCTGAGTTGAGTTAGTTGGGACTTTCACTAATTTTACCCCCCCCCCTCCCCCCAGGAAAATTCTTCGGTATGCATTCAGTATTGAAATTACATATATTAGTTAGCATTTATTAATTTTTTTTTTACTCAGGGAGGAAATATGAAGACATAGTGGAAATTCGAACACAGTTAAAACCAGACTGATACAAAATATTTACAAATATAATTTTACTTGTCATTATGATATATCTAAATTTGTAACCATGAATGGAACAATAAATAATTTTAAAGCTAAATGCAATTATTAAATCCAAAAATTAACTATAATTCCCCCCACCCCCTCAAAAAGATTGAACAGTTAATATAATTTCAACTATATCATAAAATAATATTAACTCTACATATCTACAGCCCTCGAAACTTAATATAAATTATGATGTGAGTGTTAGACGATGTTTAACCGTCAGCCTACATAGCAAAAGTGTTCCAGATGAATTTTGATTATCAGCCTACCTAACAAGTGTCCCAATCCTCACAATTAAAATTGGATCAAAATCTGTCGATCTACTAGAAACCTGAACCCCCCCCCCCCCGCCCGCAAACCATTTCCGTTGGGAGAATAACGCCAGGATTCAAGAGACGAAAAATCAAAATAACTGACAGATCCACCAACAAATGACGAGATAGATTGAGTGGTTAACAGACAGACAGAATGAGCTGCGGGACACGCCAAGCAGGGGTACGATGATGTGAGCGAGGTAACTAGTTTCTGGAAGATTCCGGTCACATGTCAAGTTCCAGGAATAGAGAGAGCTTTCAAAATAGTACCCCTAAAACAGACCCAGTATGAGTATTACTTAATGGGATAAATTGAATGGTGTTGATTTCTAAAAATTGGTAAAAAACACTGTTGCGAGAGAAACGAGCAAACTTTTTCCAATCTTCAGGAGAAGTTCTACTAAGAAAAAAATATTATGGACGGTTATGAAGGACTATCCTTTAAATCCACCTTCTGAAACCAGCTCTGCCCTACAATCTCATAGTTTTATAATTGTTTACACTTCGATCAATTTTCCACAGTTACAGGTAACAGCAAGTTGAACTTGAAAGCATGTACGACGAACTAGACGGAAATGAGAAAAATAGATTTTCGTAAGTTCAAATTCTATTCTACTGCTAGCACGAAGCTTACTCTTTCATGGTGTCCTCAATGCAAAATTGCATAAATTCGAGTTAATGCGTTTACAATTTACTTCAGAGTTAACGAGGATTACGAGGCTGAAGAAGAAATGCTGAACGATCCAGAAGTACGCGGCAAGCTTAGTTATTGGAAAAACAGCGGAAGTGAACCTCTAAAATGTCTCACAATTGGGCAGCTAGTGCGCCAGGCGGGCGAAAAATTTGAAAATAGACTAGCAATAAGCAGCGTGTACCAAGAGTCAAGGTTAACGTTTAAGCAAGCACAAACACAGGTAGATGATAGTTTATTCTAACTGTTCATGACCTGCATTCAAAAAGTGAACTTGAATTAATCTATCATTATCATGCCATTTTTCCTTGATTAGAGTAAAATCTACCCAACTAAACTTCATTTTGAAAATATGCCTACATGTGACAAGTGGTGCAGTAGGCTACGGGTGTAAACGTTTTTCGAATTATAGCCATCAGCCAATAAACCAACACAGCAACTAAATTCTCATTCACTTAGAATCCAGCAGAGGTATCGTTTAGTAAATCATAATCTCAAAGGAAAGATATGTAAACTATGTCACCAATGTCACTATAGGTCTTGGATGTATTCTGTCGATCCTCATTAATATTTGTGCACAGAAAATTAACATTGTGCTCGGTCTAAAAATACTACACGTAAATTTTCCATGCGTAAATGTCAATGAGAATCAACAAGATTATCATCCAAAACAGGTAACATCAAGCATCTCAACACTAATGGGTATAAAAGAGTGCTGCGGAAAACGTTGCTACGTAAACTTTCCACAATTAAACTCAGTTTTACATTTCCAGTGCTACAGCAATAATAAACAGCTCATGAATGCTCACACAAAATAGTATTGATCAATACAGGCGTATATGATCACCCGCCACTTGAGGGATTTTAAAGCAGAAGAAGTATAATCTATACCTCGCAAATGACTTACTGTGAATATAAAGTTCGCCTTCAGAATATAAAGCAGCGCAGTAGGACAAATGTTGTTGGTAGTGACTGGTTATAATTCACAGCATATGTGAAGCTGAGTTGACAGACTTGCCAAGTTAACATTATAGAGGAACGAGGATTTTTTTTTTTTTTAATGAAAATAGTAACCCCACTGTTGTATTGTTTACAGGTAGAAACATTTGCAGCAGGGCTCCTAGCTCTCGGCCTGAAAAAAGGAGACCATGTTGGTATTTGGGCACCAAACAACATAGAATGGTACATATCGATTTTAGGAATCATACAGGCCGGTCTCGTAGCAGTAAGTTTGCTAAGATATTTTTTCTTTCAACGTCCTACTTATGTAGGTAACTAATATAATCATTCAACTGCTTCCAACTATGACTGTTTTAAATACAAAAACAACAAACTATGTTCTACATGTTAGTTTCACATCAGCAAAGAAATACTATAAAAGATGTCTCAAAAATTAAGTAGCACCAGATTAATTAGATATATAACATCTGACAAATGTCAAGGTTCCCTGAACACCTAGTAATTATAACCTAGAATTTAACACTGCACTGCGATGAATAATTTTCTAAGAAAATTTTATTTGCAAAGAATCAACTAGCTCCCAGTTTTTCAGTACATTTCAAGTTCAGTATTCCTTATTCCACCAAAATTAACATTTTTTCAAAACAAAAATAAGAATAAGAATTCTTGTGAATGTTATTGAGGACCCACCATTTTTGGCATTCAACTTTGATGAACACCCTACCTTGATAATTTTATACTTTGTCCAAATGTGTACAGCGGCATTAAAAGAATGTCACAGTTGAAAACATCAATATTCAAAACTAGAATCCACAAACTACATTTTAAGGCTCTTATAGTAATAGATAAGTTTTTACAAATTCAAGTCCTCTCCTTTACACCCACAAGGGTCAGTAATTGCTCATCTCCTCAGATATATTCTCTAAAACTAATACACACTCTCAGTCTGTTCACTAGAACTAAAAGACACTAGCCAAACTAACATAACGAGAATCGTTAAGCATATTCGCCAGTCTTATCTTTGACTATGATGATTCAATCAGTATTTTAACTTAATCCCAAATTCCAAAGTTCCTGCAGCTTTCTATTTTTTCCCCTAATTAAATAGAGATATCTACGTATTTACCTGATCAATTTACGAGTCTCCAAATAAAGCTGGTCTTCTTTGAATGCGTTTAAATGTTTTATCCAATATTTCTGGTATATATATGTACCAAAACCTACAAAATTGGACAAATTAGATACATGGGTTTATAATATACAAAATAATCGATGGAATACTGATGTCCTAATGATCAAGCAATTTCAGTCCACAAATAGTCATATTTTCATATAGATCACAAATTCACAATGAAGTCGACATTTAACACAGCTTATCAAAAATTTATTAACAATGGCTAGTCTGGGTATACTACATCTGGGTTTCATTTTCCCTACACAATATGAGTCTGAAGAATTTAAAAGTACCTACTGATGGCTGGCTGTTTTGTTATCGCCATTGGAAATGTATAACAGACGTTTAAAACCAATCTGAGAGGATTATGTTCCCAAGACCTACTCATTTCAATTACTAGAAATGCCGACTGATTCTCGGATTTGCATTCTGTTGTTCGTTGGCCTCTGATCCAGGTATTAGAAGAGAAAAAAACTGGTTATCAGTGTGGAGACATCCAAAACTATGCTAGCTCCAAATCCATTAACACTTGCTGTTTGAAAAATGTGCACTTTTATGGATGGACAATAACTCTACACCAGCTTGCTTCCATTTTGCAGATGTATTTATTTTTATTTTTTGAAAAACAAGATGCTACTGAATGAGGTGAACAGTTTGCTATGGAACAATCCTCAATGCGCCTTCAGTGGAGCGCATGATATTTGTTTTATGCTGCTGACCATGTAACACCTACTTTCATGTATGGATATCTATACATAATTTACCTGACAGGTTACTGATAATTATCTGATGTCCATTGTAGTTCCATGTTTTCAATCACTTGTATCATACCAATCATTGGTTTGACTGCAATAGCAAAGTAGTATCCACTAACTTGGTACTTTCAACAAGATGGACAAATAATAGGACAAAACTATTTACCAATATGGAAAAATAACAAAATCTATCCAGTTTTAAACTATAAAAAGAACACTACTTGAACCGGGTGTATCCTAAGCTGGGTAACACAGGAACACAGAAACAAAATGGTCATTTCATTACCTGATCAAAGACGTTTATACTAAGTAGTATAAACATATCTTTGTACCTGATTAGTACTTAGTATTGAAATGAGAACTGTTACTAGAGTGAATAACGCCAATTCAATTCTTGAGTATTCATCTGAGAGCATAAATAGAAATAGATCATGAGATGACGTTTCCACCAAAAGGAAGATAGGCAGTGATATGTGACTAGGCGGCTTTAACATGAGGTAACCAGAAGACTCCCTTATCAATATTGAGGGAAAGAAGAAACAAGAAATAACCAATATCAAAAACATGTAGTCTAATGGGAAGTTAATGAGTGTTTCCATTTATGTTGACATTTCTCAAAAATGAGCGGAATCACGTGAAAAATGATAACAATGAAATTTGTAGGAAACAGTATTTACATTTTTATTTTTTTATACAGCAAATTTTGGTATAATTTCGAACATTCTCTCGTGAATTTTTACAATTTGAAAATTGACTATACCAGCTAGTGATGGTATATGGAAAATACTCAAGCATTTTCTTTTGGTAAGCATATTCTCAAAATGCTCGAGCATATGTTCAGCATGAGAATATGCTTCAAATGGCAGAGCATTTTCTGTTGAGCAAATGCTCAGCATTTACGAAATTTATACTTGTTTTATCTGTATAAATGAAAAAAATGATCAAAAAAATGAGAAAATGCTCGGCAAAATGCTCATTATTTCCATGCTTTCCCGAGCATTAGCTCATTGAGCATATATAAATGAGAAAATACTCGGCAAAATGCTCATTATTTTAATGCTTGACTGATCGTTTGCTCATTGAGCATATGTTCAAATTTTGGAACATTTACTCAACGAGCATATGCTGAGAATATTCTCAAAATGCTCAGCATTTTAAAAATTAGCATATTCTCATTTCCATCACTAATACCAGCACATAGCTCAACATTTTGAATTATGTATTTCAGATTTACACATGATTTCTAATTAAATTTAATAATAATGGTTAACTTTTCACTACTGATTGCCAAAAACTCGGGTTCTAATTCGAAAAATGCGCAAAATTATTCAGTGTCATTTTTATCAATCTTTAATTTGATCAAACTTGAGGGTGAAATATGTAATCAAAACCAAAGTGCCATTCTACTAGAGGTGTTAAAAATCGAGAATTTTTCTTATCGATTTAATCGATTTTTTTTTGAGAAAATAATCGATTTAATCGATTAAGATCGACAGTTTTTTGACCAAAATTCATGCGCGGAAATTGATCGAATTCTGCATGACATATGTTCGCATTTTATGCATCATTATTATGTTCTATGTTCAAATATCATGCGTAACGCTTCAAACTTAAATCTAATCAATACTGTACTGTTTTGATGACGAAAAAACCACATGAAACGTGAATTGAGAAAATTATGTTTATTAATAATTACGCCAATATTGTTCAATGTTCACATTATTTATATTTACAGTATAATACTTAATACACTTACATCTCGAAGTCTTTAAAACCCGGTAATGGGGAAAATTTTTTTTCCCATATTTTACGACTTATTTATTATAATTTTTTATTTAAAATAAAAATGCTTATTTATTTGATGTCGAGTTGTGAACACTATTTACGTACATATCAAATATTAACGTCAAATAAATGAGCATTTCTATATAAAATAACCAACAGTTCCCCATTACCAGGCTTCAAAGAAATTCTTCGAGATGTAAGGGTATTTTCTCCTGCCGAACCTACTCTTTCACTGGGCACTGAGGTCGCAGTAGCAATAAGGTACTTGAGAGATTAATAGTCTGTAAGGCATTGCTCTCTCGTTTTAACCAGTACTCGATCGGATTAATATTGAACAAAGATGGAAATTCACGAGTATAAGCGTTTAGTAGGTGTCTGAAGACTGCAATTCTGTATTCTCATAGAATTCGAAAAATTCAATTAAAGATCGATAAGTAATCGATTATCAAGTATTCTTATCGATTATGTCGATCTTAAAAATAATCGATTTAATCGATTACAGATCGACATAATTAACACCTCTACATTCTACAACTGGCTGAAGGCAGTGTTGCCAAATGGACACAGTTAAACTAAACAGAACCAAGCGAAATTTGGCCGCTTTTCAACAAAAGGGAACCAACCAACGTTTGTAAACAAAATGAGTTATTAGTAATGGATTAGTATCGTTGGAAAGAGCGTAACAAGGAGGATTTTTCAAAATTGAGCCCCAATTCAAAAATGTGTACTCAAACGTTGAAAAAAGGTTATCAATAAACGCTATGTCGTATGGACGCTGTTCAGCAAAAGGGAACCAACTAGGAAAATCCCCTTTTTGAGAACACGTGATTCGAAGTTTATAGGAGCCATATGTAGAAACTCCTGTAAAAAAATGTCATTTTGCAGAATGCAGATACGGCCATGTTGCACTGAGGCACCGATTTACGGTCATTTTATCATTACTGAGGCCTGTAGTACAATAGGTATGATCATATGATAGACTGATAACTGGACAACAACTTCCTTATTCTGTATAATGGTCAATGGTGAACTAAGGAAATCGTTTCTTTTGAAAATCAAATTACACGTTTAATTTGTATTGAAATTGGATGTACTTATATTTGATTATCGGGTGTTGTATTTGTATGCTTGAATGGTCTTTAATGGACATTTCCATTTTGTCAATTACCAGGAATCAAACTTTCAATGAAATACAACGGTAGTGCTGATGATAGATCAAGAACACCATGCAGTGTTGTCAGTAGTGATATATTGAACGACATTTTGAGTGTGGCCTAATTTCACAAACAACAAAATGCTTATGTTAGTTTGTGCTAAATAGAGGAATGTGTCAAGATTGATGAAAAAAATCATAGCTCCTAATTCATCCATCACAGAAAAGCTCCGGTTTTCTTAACTTCCCCCTCACTACTGAGGATGCTTTTACAAACTGTCAGAAGTATCTGGATGAAGGAAGCCCCATCACCTACAACTTTTGAAAAATTTGTATTTTTATCAACTTACTGACGAAAACTGGGGTGATTTCATTCAGTGATGTCGTATATTGCAAGTTTTTTAATCAAAGAATAATTTTTTTTTAAATACCTATTTCAATAATGTTTGTTAGGGACTCGTTTTGCAAGCATGAATTACGTAAAAGAAGTACCTAAATAAAATTCAAATTTTTATAGGTCATTATAAAGGACACTATTGTGCCGACCACATAAATCACGTTGAAATGAAAAATAGCTGAATAAAATTGAGTTTTCTTTTTTCAAGGTCCGTAACTTTGAAGCAGAAAGGTTAAAATTAGAAAAGTTGTGAAAATCGCAATTTTAAAATGAGATTATTTCAACACATCTCATGCATTATTTCGACGAATGCGATTTTAGCTAATTTGAATTCAGATTTGAGGTCTACTTTCAAATAATAGATTTTTGAAATATTGCGTAAAAAGTTTCAAGTCAACATATTATTCGGATCAAAATTTGACTCAATAAGCAAAAAGAAAGAAAAATATATATATCTCCTGAATCGGTATATATCCTCCTTTTTTGACCCACTTAACTGCAGAGTTTCAAAATTTTTAGATTTTTTTAAATTAAACGAAGTATCGGCTGAGGTATGTTAGTGTAGAAAACTGTCGATATTTATTTATTCAGTTCTGAAATGTTACGAACATTTTTAGTAAGTCCTTTCATCATATTTTCCACAATATCAATTATCAAGTATTAGACTCAAAAAAGTGTTTAAAAAACGAATTAATTGTTAATGGAGGGGGGAGGGGAGGCAAATAAGAGGTCCCAGTTACTACTAAGGCATGTTTCTATGGCTCCACCTACGAGTGTTGTCCAGGATGAGCTGAATTTAAAAAAAATGCGTAATTACACTCTAACAAGCAAGTTTTTTCATTAAAAAAAAATAGTTTCGCTAATACTCACGTTCCCATAGAAATTCGGGCGGCGCCTATAGCTACACATTACTCTGCCCTGTGCAACTCCTGACTGAAAGTTTAAGGTTATCTTAACTTGTGGTGAAAATATTCAATTTTTTTCACGAATCAAAGTAGTCTGAGGCTTTGAGAATAGAATTTTAAAACAAATTGAATGGATAAAAAGTTTAGTGACTAGATTCGTTAATTAAATCAACTCCTAATCTTGCCTTTTCATTCTACAAGACTCTTGTAAAAGATAGGAACTAGAGGCACTACTGTCTAACATTTCTAGAAGCATACTCTTACATTCAATATAAAGTATATTGAGCTACTAATCCACCCATTTCCTGAATTTCTCATGTCAATAAACCCAAACTGCCTTGCCGCAATACCAAACAATGGGCCAAGTGTTGATACCCGAATGATTTTCACGCAGTATAATAACCTTATTGCATGAATGGCCGATTTAAAATTCAAATTTTTCGGTTAAAAATTAAAAATACGAGCGACAATGGCCCGATATAGTTGGGACGAGGGATAACCAGTTCATTCTCACAGCACATTTGAAAAACGAGAATGTCCGAACTTATTTATCAACAACCGAAGTAGGTACCAATGGAAATGCAAATTCTACCGGTTGAAGGGAAAATATTATAGATTATTTTTGGCTGCATCAATAGATTTACTATTTATACAAAGTTTGAGGTTTGATCCAAAACCGTTTCTTTGGTTTTTTATTAATGCCCGAATTTCCTCGTGCCTTTCGAGGAACCTATTCACCATTTTTGACCAGCCTGCCTCAACTCACTGTTTAAATTATGTTTTATCTTTTTTTATCATGCAATTCTAAAGGCTAGTGGTAAACTAGTTATAACCATCAGCTGGGGATGAAATTGCTCGCTTCTCGCAGGTTACTTCAAGTAGGAGGTGATTTTCGCTTCCAGTAACGTGTTGCTCTGTGGTTGAAATGACAAAAGGCAAACGCTAAGGCTGTAGACAGGAGCCTGCACAGAGTACGCGATTATGCAAGATTTCAAAATTCATTTCAACTAACCTAGGGTACAACTGAATTTAATTTTGTAAAAATGCATCAGGCCGACTCAGGATTTATAAGTGTTTCTAGTTCAGAAAACTTAGAATCGATCACTTGTTAATACATTTTCCGAATTCAGCCTCGATATGTGAGTCCCACAATTTAAATTTTACACCCCATAACGGGTGAAATCAACTCGATTTTAAAAAATTGAACTAGTTATCGAAATAGGAATTTCTGGAGTGTATAATTTCAAATATGACACTGATTCTTTTCATTTAGATTCGATTTTAAACCCAAAAATCGATATTTTGCACTTTATAAAATTAAATAAACTGTCACTGGTTTTTAGAGAAGGGCGGTTAGTGGATGATTTTGAATACTGCCTACGATAGTTTGATGGTTCTCATTCCAACTCTCAAAATCGAAATTTCACAATAAAAAAAGAATTTACTCGGTTGACTCGCCTTTAGAAGTCCAGAGTCAAACTAACAAAATAGTTTTTTGTTTTTTTTAAATCATTGTCTTTGAATAAATGTTCAGTTTAACTTTTGATCCGGTTTAAACTTAGGTTACCAAATCCAAGTTAGACAATATTGATTTGTATTAGAAAATCTAACGAAGTATCAAGATCTATCCTTTTTCAGATCGTTAATTTCAGTGATGGATACAAAGAAAACAGCAACTTGGGCGAGGAAGCAAGATGACTGTCACTGTCCCAACCTCACACATAAAAAGTCACAAACGGAGCGAGAAAGAACTTTTTTTTTGCTGATTTTAGGCCGAAAACAAGAGTAGCCTATCTTTAATAATTTTTGCAACCATCATTATCAATATTATATCCAGCGCAAACTTGAAAACGAAGCCTATCGAATCCTTAGCCTCCGTGCCCCTTTAGATCCACCACTGATTGATTCCAAATTATCTGATCAGATCTTTATTTAACTGGCCTTATTCGAAATGCCAAAATCAAAATTTCATGATACTTCGACATTCGGCTTCAGCTGGTTACTGCGAATATGTAGCAAGAATAAATGAAGAAATTTTCATGGATTTTGGAGGGCACAAAATGGGGACACACGCAAAATGTAATATTACTTCCCAGTCGTTAAAACCAGCGATCGAAAAAACGGTTATGATATGGAATTTTATCCTTCAATATCGATGGCTTAGTGCACACCTGTCATATCTAGGTATGTCTATTTTATAAAACTTTTGACATCATTGTTTTCAATAAAATAAGAGGTCACTACATCCGATTAGTCAAAATATTCAAAAACTCAACAGTTGTTTTCAAAATTCAGTTTAGACTTTATCTGTTCCATAAGATAAGTGAAACATAGAAAGCCAATTCTCAACGATTTTCATTTTTTACAGACACAAGAGCAATACGAGTATGTGCACTATGCCATTGATTTTAATTAAATTTTTACACATCATATCTCAATTGTACAAACCAGATGAAGCGACTGACGTTATGAAGTTCATGAATGGAGATTCCCGTGTAACAAAACTGCATCTGAGAATAAAATACTGGTTCATCCAGCTTCAGTAATCTCTTGGTAGTACATACAGTTGTTACATATTTCATTTTATTTTCTCGCATGTCTACTGGTTTGCCAAGATACGCATGCAAGTAGGTATGTGTTCAACTATCCTGAAATTAGAGAAGGTATATAGTATAATGACTAGAGAAGAAATAAAACAATCTCTTACTTCTTGAAAGATATTGTAATCGCGCAGGAGTAATATTTGAATAACATCTCATCTCTTTAGAGGCTAGAATCGATTTGAAGGGTATATATCTTACAGCTATGAATTTTGTAGTAAAAACAGTGTAAGAATAAACGAATAAGCCTTTTCTCTAGTTGAAAAGTTAAGACAAACATAGTAAAGAACATTTTGATACCATGAAACTTATTATATAGAAATCTTCAAATAAAAATAAAAACACTGAAAAGTTAAAATACCTTAAGATAATAGGTAGTGTATCTCTAACATCTTTCTTGAACTTAAATATCATTTTGATGCTATGGTGAAGTTATTTGTGAGCACGGTTCGAAGTTCAACCTAATGCTTAAGCATCCAGCAAGCACAGTTCCTCGCGTAAGTATATTACAGACAAACGTAATAGTGCCATTGCAATCACACAACAGAGTATACAAAACTGACTATTTTTCAAATTAAACTGATATTTGGCCAAAATTAATTTCAATAGGTAGGTAATCAGTATGTTCAAATTTAATAAACTGATTGAGATTAATGCAAGCCAAATACCAGTTTAATTGGAGAATAATTGAAATGAATCTGATTTTATGTACAAGTACATAATTTTGCATCTCTCTGTCACTTGATGGCAATGGTGCTTAGGGCTTCCATGTAAGCGACACTACCTAAGATCTTACTTAGGTAATACTTCTTAACGACTAAAATAGAAAAAAATAAAGAACCTAGGTAGCTACCAATGTAGTACTAAGAACTAAACATGGGAGAGATATGGAGAAGAAAAAAAACTTATTACCTACGACTTTTAGAAACCATAACTGATGAAGCAAATGCCCTCAGCTGCATCCTTCTCTTATCTTGGTACCTTTTTGAACATAGATGCCTATTTTGACACTGCACTTTTAGTTTCTTGTCCGAATTTGCGCTTCGTTTCTCACCAGGCCGACGTTTAAGGACGATTATTCCATTCCTCTTCGCGAATCCATCGAACCACTTTCTCCCGGCCATTCGCTCGTCTCTGTTAAAATTATGATTGTATCCGCAGAACTCGGCATATAGATAAGCTGCCCTTCTGCAGTCTTTCGGAGTCAGACAGTACCCATTCTGTAGCCACTCTTTAAATAGTTTGACAAATTCTTCCTCTTCGAATTGACTAAACGTACAGAATCTTCCTCTGGTAAATTTAAGGCAGTGTTGACGTACATGGTCGTGTATCGTCGATTTCGGTACACCATAGCGTTTCGCAGCTTCACAGTACTTCATACCTTTCTCGCTCACAGCTTTGACAGCTTTCAGAATGCGTTTCTTCCTCTCAGTTGCGCTCATATCTCCGAGAACACATCAATATGAACGGACTACGCCAAACGAAAAACGAAATCTGAACGATAAATACTGCTATTTCAATTATAGTGATAGTAAAGTAGATAGAGAGAGGTACCTCTGTTCGATTGTGCGGAAAACCCAAGTCAACGTGGATGCAACAAGTTCGAGCTACTTTTGTTCAGTACAGCCGATGTTTTGTTGTACAACTTGAGCGCGATACACGGTGTGTTAGCGTGGTCGTATATACGACATAAGGCCAATGTAATATTTTCTGTAAGAGCTGATTTTACAGTGATCAGATTTCACTGCAGTGTTGAATCTTGCACACTGAATAATGAACATGAAATAAAGACCTATTATGACAAATAAAACGAATAGGAGCGGTACCTACAAAGCTAATCATATCTAAATCATGGGCTAGAAATGAATTATCGCAGTAAAAGAACTATGAATCATATGCATTTGCAATTTCAGTTAAGGGTTAAGGTTGAGTTACTTAGGTACCGATTCGTATGCCATACTTTGATGAACTGCTATCTTGACATTCGATGCATTTTTTTAATTGACTTCATTCAGTCTGTCTACTTTTAGGCTACCTATATATGTATAGGTGAGAAGATGCTCACTATGCTTTCTGCATTAGCTAAAAAAGCTATGATGTAGTCACAAATATGATAGCACTTCATTAGCCGCTAGAACTACTTATATTCTTCGGTTATGATTGTGCCTTACACTTACTTATGTTTAATACGGAGAAATAATTCTATAGGTAAACCTGAATCCACTGTACGAATGTCCGGAATTAGAGTCAGCAGTAAAAAAGACTGATATAAAAGCGTTGATTATCGGCGACAGGTTAAACGAACGTAACTATTATCAGATGATGGAGAAAATCATACCTGGCTTATCTTCTTACAATAGTAGTGCACCCATCAATTCTCAGCGTATTCCTCTCCTAAAAATATTGATCGTGATGTCCGACACACTTTGCAAGTAAGTTTTTCTGATGCAGGGCTGGGGAAATAATATTATGTACAGCTTTTCAATTAATGAAGGTACCGAGGTATTATATGGATCAACGAACATAGTATAGGAAAAAGGTTACCAAAACAGGTGGACGCAGCTGTGCACGACTTGGACGCTGTTAAGCGTAAGGGAACCAACCGACATTTGTGAACCAAATGAGTTACCTATTAGTATCATTGGAAAGAGAGTAAAAAGTAGAATTTTTCAAAATTGGGCCCCTGATTCAAAAATGTGTACTCACGCTGAAAAAAGCTCATCAGTAAACGCTATGTTACCCACAATGAGCAACATTCCAGTAATATGAACAAAGATTTTCCTTAGAGATGATCAAAAATATGTCTGACTTGGGTGAATTTTTGAATTTTTGATTTTTTTTACTTCTTTTTCTTTCTTTTTTCACTCTTCAGGGGTGCTTATCGTTGGAGCGATATCCTATCAATGCCAACAAATCATCACAGAGAAAAACTGCTAGAAATTGAAAGCGAAATCAGTATTCATGACGTGTGTAACATACAATTCACATCGGTGAGTATAATACACTCTTTATAGTAAAACTGGAATGAGCGGTGTCGGTGAGTTGCGGCCTATCAGTGAAAATTGGTATGAATTGCGGCCCAGTACCTTTTCCCTAACGAGTGAATTCCGGCCCGACGTCACGTACGAATTGCGTCCCCGTATCTATAGCTACTCCTCAGTCCATTAGCACGACCCAGGAGACACCACGAGGCGGTTGACTGAGATTATAGGATGGGTTTTGTAGAAGGAGCTGTTCAATTTAGAATGAAAACTTTCGCAACTATTGGTGATTCGACTGCAGTTAGCGGAGTAGTCTGCCCAAATACAGGGAGGAAATGTTGCGTCAGGAGAAATATACGTTTCGAAAATGTAGTCAGTGAACTGCACAATCTTTTCGTTCTCTGCCGAGAATAGCGGCATAAAGTCTTCAGTGAAACAGTCCATGACATCTCCAGTTTTGGTAGGCCGAAGTAGTTTTTCAAAAAATAACTTTCTGGTGTATTTGGTTGTGCCCTGTAAACTCGAGTGAGATCTATTTGTTGAATTTACTGTAACCAACTTTGGCCTAAATGAAACCGACATCCTCTCATTTGAGCGGCAGGCCACACCTCCTGTACCGCTTTATGGATGGCTGATTCAAAAACAATGAAAACTTCCGAAGGAGAACATCGAGTACCAAGAGAAGCACACTTAGAAATAACGTGTTCAAAAGCAGTATGGTACGTAGTTGTAGACTTGTTGGGCAAAAAAACAACAACAACAAAAAGCAAGCTATCAAACAAACAAACAAACAAGCCAATGACACGTAAATCCAATCCTTCGAACCGTGGGCAGTAAAAAGTTGCGTGTAGTGGTCTGGACAACTCTTGAAGGGCCCATCCACATATGTGTATATCTGCTGCACTGCACATAGGATATTTAAATGATAGACCGCAACTCACCAACATCGATACTGATATCATTGGGCCGGAATTCACTCGTCATCAAAAATAGTTCGGGCCGGAATTCACCTGTCCCGTTTTTACTGATAGAGTACTCGGACCGCAACTCACCTACAGCCGGAATGAGGGGTATAGCTAGGATTTTTTTCCAGAAAGAGCCTCTCCATCTCCTGAATAGCCAAGTTGAAAAAGTACGCTGTATCTAACATAAAGCAGGTAATTTACCATTTTATCCAGTGTAAAGTGTACATTACAAAATCTCAGCGGAGGCAAAGGCCCACATTATGGCCTTTCCCTGACGGCGCTCATTGTTAGCTTAGAATCCTAAAAAGCTATTGATTACAGGTATATTCAATTTGCTAGACTCCGCTAGGATGGCCAAAAGTTATAAATCAAGTTACATAGGTTTCTTTTCGATATTTTCCAGGGTACCACAGGAACCATAAAAGGAGCATGTCTGACACATCACAATATTGTGAACAATGCATATTTTGTTGGTAAAAGAACTGCACTGATGGACAAAGTAAGTTCTTAACCCTACTGGATAATAATCATTCATCATTCATCAGTCAAGTTATAACGAGTAATAAGATACAACTTCAAGGTATCCTTGATCTAAATGTCACAGAAGTATCAACTGCCGAATAACTACTTATACCTATCCTGACAAGAACTGAAAAATGATTTGATTAATTCTTGTCAAATATTTTACAATATCCTATGCATTCATCTTAAATTATTGTACTGCAAGATACGTACAAACACAGGTACCTACCTATTTGATAGACATATCTAATTGGCTGTAACTAATCTGTCTGTTCTGTAGCACCATATAATTTGTCTGCAAGTACCATTTTTCCATATCTTTGGCACCGTTACCGGTATTTTAGTTCATCTTCATTTTGGAGCTACGTTGGTTTTACCTTCTGCGAAATTCAGTCCCACCAAGTCAATTGAAGCAATCGTGAAAGAGAAGTAAGTTTTATGACACGCTGTATGTTACAGGAGACTATAGAAAGACTTGGAACATGCTCACTTTTCCCCATGATATTAATTCACAATTTTTCCGCTAGATGCACCGTATTATATGGCACTCCTACTATGTACATAGATGTGATCACTATTGCCAGGAAAATGGCAGAGACAGACAAATCAACTTTTTCGAAAATAGCATCGTTGGAGATCGCAATTACAGCTGGCGCTCTCTGCACACCAACATTATTCAAGAAGATGAAGGAGTACCTTAATTTCAAGCATATTTACGTAAATATAAATAAATCACGTTGGCAGTCTTTGTTAGGGAAAGGAAGAAGAAAATTATTTTGTCGAAGTTGTACTCTATGTAACGTGCAATGCTAAATTTCTTGTCGCATTACTATCATCCTTCCTTTTCTCCCCATTCAATGATTTCTTAAACACCAAACAGTCAATAACTGTATGAAATTGAGTGAAATTTCAATTAAAATTTCTAGTCTGGATATGGTATGACCGAAGTCAGTCCGACTACGTTCTATTCAACCACCAACGATTCTGAATATCAAATCACATCGACCATTGGATGCGTCCTTGACCACACAGAGGTAAAGGAAATTCAATGACATTAATCTATAGCTATAGGGTTTTATACAGTACTAGTTGATTTGTATTTTTGTAATGAGGTTGGTGTTGTGGGACGTATGGCGATGCACGCATGCCAAAGTGGCCCCTGAGACAGCGCACCCCCGGCACCGGAAACTACTCTTTCGGGCATCGCATCAGTACCGAGGGGGGTACTCAGGGTCCATTTTCATTTATAATCCGAAATGTCAATCAAAATTTCGAAAACGTTGATAATGTTCTTGACGTGTGACACATTTTTGAACTGACATTCTGCAATCAAAATGGCGGATCAATTGCAGCGATAGGAAACTGTAGAACCCTAACATAGCGACTGAGTGCACATTTGTCTTATATGTCCTTGTCCATTAATCAAAATTGTTGGAAATTGCCATCTGAAGTTTTCAACTACCTAGCATTACTCTTACAGAAAATGTAAAATCTGAATTACAATTTGAAAACAATATACTGTTCGGTTTTCAAATGTTGTAGATATGATAAATCGTAATACTAGTCACTTTTACTTTAATTAAAAACAATCGTCTCTAAAATTAAGAAACATGGACGCAAGACAAAAGCGCACTAGAATTGGATGAACTGCGTAAAATGAAGCAATCTACATTTCAGGTGAAAATAATCAACGAGACAGGTCAGATGGTGCCATTTGGCGTAGCCGGCGAATGTTGCTTCAGAGGGTACGGCGTAATGAAAGGCTATTATAATGATGAGGAAATGACAAGCAAAGCGTTTTTGCCGAATGGATGGCTTCGCAGCGGGTATGCACTGAATTCGCCAGGCCTATAATTAGTTCATCTTTGTATCCAGCTCCGGATCCTGACAGTGTTTCTGAAGTATCATTTATACCAACGTATACAGTTAGATGTGTACCCAGAAATTTTTTTTAAAGAGTGAAATAGAAGTCAAAGGGATTGGGTTTTCTATGCGTATTGGTGCGTTTTGCTGTTATCAACTAGTGATAGGTTGAGCTGCCAAATAATAATAATAATAATAATAATAATAATAATAATAATAGCTTCATGAACTTTTTTTTAGATACTGTCACTAACATTTTCATAAGTATTTTTATTTTGGTTTTGTTCTTCTCAATTTACCTTTTTGCTCATACAGAGATAAGTTGATTTTATTAGACGATGGCTACGGGCAGATAGTCGGCCGCATAAAGGACACTATAATCAGGGGAGGAGAGAACATAGAGCCAAGCGAGATTGAGACTGCATTGGCCACTCATCCTGATATTATCAACGTGCAGGTAAAAGTACAGGTGTATCACCCACTAAGGTACAATTGGAGAGCTCAGAGCAATAAGTAGTCCAGTCCGTTGTCTAGCAGTAACGGACAATGCTAACCGCAACTATGTTGGTTGTTAACTTCTGTCACGGCAAGAAGATGAACTTAACCATATCTTGTACTGGCCCTCCATTTCAATTATTCATAAAGGGAACTGTTTAATCCCTTGCGCTCATTCCAAACACAGATATTTGGTGTTGCTGATGATAGACTTGGTGAAACAATTGCCGCCAGTATCAAAAAACGCGAAAATTCTTCGTTGAATGATCAGGATGTTCGAAAATACTGTGAAGGCAAGGTAAAGTATTAAGGAGGGAATATTTTAAGAGAAATAAATTAACTTCGTTTAAAATCATTCCGCGCAGATAAGGGTGACTTGATAGGTAGGCATTTTATTGTACTCATTTAAACGAAACAGATTGTTATGTCATAAACTTTCAATTAACGACTTTCCTTATTTAGGTTGCTCCGTACAAAATACCGAAGTACATCCAGTTTGTTGAAGATTTTCCCAGAACAGCTGTCGGCAAGGTTATGAAGTTCCGTTTACGCGAAAATTTAGAACGTCAGTTGAATCTGACCAGGTGATTAGAGTTTAAAAAAAATTAATTGTTTTGTACTCGTTTCGTTTGAATATGAAATAGGCGCAGATTTCTATAAAATGTTTATTGGTGGATTTTATAATAAAAACTCCTTTTTAAAATGAACTCGAAAAATAAAGACGGAAAAATGAATATTGCTTTATTTAGCAACGAGAAAATTATACTGAACGGAGCTTTCATAAATACATTCAACATCAACATTATTTCCGAGCCTGACTAAGCGAATCGATAAATCAATCATAATTCAGTAGCCAATAATTACTGAATAATATTTGGGCGATTTTAGTCCCCCCCCCCCTCCCTAAATTGGTTTTTCCAAAATATCTCGACGGGTATGCCGTTTTGAAAAAAAAAAGTTTCAAATAGAAGTTGTTCCTTGTGAAATTTGCTATCGAATGCACTCTATGCCTAAAAGTAAGCGAGAAATGTCCGTCGCAGAAAGCAGAAATTCTTGAAATCCACTATTATCACTATAGGTACTTACTATACTATACACAATATGCTATACCTGCGCGTTTGTACATTGGTTTGCTCAAGCTTATGTACGAATTGCAAAGGCATTTCTTATCTGAATGCGGCGCGTCATGAAGAGGAAGAAGAAGAGAATGTTGATGAGCCAAAGTCTGCGGATGAGGCTACAGACTCATCTTCAGAAGAGGAAACAGAAAATGGAGAAGATGAAGATGAACAGTAGTTCAATAACTATTTGCTGTATATGTCTCATTAGCTATACTTGTAAGTTGAGAATACAAATAAAATATACGTGTTCCACTCAATAATATTTCAGAATTCTATACTATCCCTAAAAGAAGGTTGTCTAAAGTAAAATTTAACGTCAATCTAAGTCGGGTTTGAACGGAGACGAAACTAGACTTTCAGTTGGGGGGGGGGGGGAGAGAAAAATTTGCCGACAAAATTTTAAAAAATTGAAAATTTGCCGATTTTTCAAGCAAAATATTCTTCAATTGAAAAAAGAAAAGAGAGCGAATAAACGTTCTTGGAAAATGAGAAAGTCAAATAAACAGTTTCGAAATTTGCCGACTGCCTAATTACTGAGGGGTGTCCCTCCACCCCCCCATAGTTTCGTCCCTGCAAATGCAGATTGGAACCTTATCACCCAAGCACACATTTGCGCACATGAACATACCCTAGTCTGGGAGGGAGGGGGGCTAAGCTGGAAGGATGTTAGGGAGACTTGAGAGGAACACACAACTTCCTTTACACGTAAAGGTGGTCATTATTTACTCCTGGTGATATTTTTCCTGAATTTCCTCTACTTCGTCTCCTAAACTGGTTCTAATAAAATAAAAAATAAAAAACTAGCTCCCATACGTTCTGATGGGAAAAACACATGCGAGTTTTAACTTTTGCTCCAGACTAAATTTCCCTCCAGTATATTCACCAGGACCAAAGCCCGCAAATCAAACAATAAATCATTTACTATCTGATTCAGCTTGTGACACTGGAAAATAAATCTTTTACTTTCAACTTTTAGATATTAATAATGTGTTCAACTTTCTCAAATTTCAGGCTCTAGGTCAAACAGAGAATCAGAATAGTCATTGACATTCGAAATTGAACGTTTGCTACCGACTTTCAGATTTGCGAAATGTCTCCCACATTTCAGCTTTGTTTCAACTTTTCAGATAACGTTTGATACTCAGTTTGAAACCTTCGGCTATTGATTGACTAGTCTGTGATGCCAGGAGTCCACAGTATTCCATTTTCAGAAACGAAATTTGACTTCTAGTTAGGGTGGGTGGAAAAGAAAACTTTGCCGACAAATAATTTTTAAAAACTAAAAATTCACTGACAAAATTTTTTTTTAATTAAAAATTTACCGATTTTTTAATTGTAAAAAAGATAAACAAAGAAACATGCATTAAAAATGAAAAATTCAAATGAATAGTTTCAAAATGTGCCGACTGCCAAATTATTGGGGTGGGGGTTCAACCCCCACACCCACTATAGTTTCGTCCCTAGGTTTGAAACATTTCTTCCTCCAGTTTCATAACAGTATGAATACTGACAAAAAGTATACCTATGAGTAGAGGAAATTATGAATTTCAAGAATTTCTTCATTTCATTTCTCGCATACTTTCGAGCCTAGGATATAGCATGTGTACAGTGTATTTGATAGCAAATTTCACGAGGAACAACTTCTATTGAAAACTTTTTTTTCAAAACAGCGTACCTGTCAAGATATCTCAAAAAAACCAATGGGGCGGGGCTAAAATTCACTATAAAAAATTTAGCCACAAGGAGGTTGATCGGAATTTTTAATATATCATTCTTGAAAGCATTCCCAACACCCATTCAGAATTCGCAAAAAATCATATGTGCACACCACTTGACTGATAAAAATTCTTCAGGTTGGCTATTTTAAGTTCAAAAATATTTACTCTGTGTCTGTTTTCTGAATGGTTCAAATTTGAGCACGGTGAAGGACAAAAAAGTGAGGGACCCGTTTTCAAATATGGCTGCACTGATTCTGATCGAGTCTAAAACACGTACTGAATTGCCAATTTGTTCACTGTACTCACAAAAACTGTACACACGCAGCGATAATATTTACAAAAAAAAATTTTGAAGTTCAATCCATGGTGAGGGACAGCAACGTTGAAGGAATTTTTGAGCATTTAAATAAGATTTCCACAATAGGGGTGGGGGCACGATACTTCAAATTAATATAAAAAAGATACAATACCTAAGTTATGCTCTGAGCCTATACTGTATTAAAGGACCTTAATGTTTATACATTGCCAGATATCTAGCTGGGACAAAAGTAACAAGGTTTCGGTAGAATGACCCATATACATTATTAAAAATAGGATAATGAATGGCTGCGTCAGCACACAGCTATACAGCTACGTATTATTGAATAGAATTGACATTTGAAATATAAAGAATAATATGTGATTGGCTCCGAAGAAAAGGACCTTATGACTAAATTTATCGATTTTGAGATGCGAATGGTTTCTGGACTTTCAAACCCTCCTCTTTCACGTGCCGTGTGCGGAATAACAAAGTATGCATTCTAGGTGATGGTAGAGGGGCATTCATTAGACCATATCATTGCCAAAATACGAGTAATGAGCGTTTGGTTCGATGCGCCGTTATTGAGTAATATGAGGAGGTGAGAATCAAAAGTGACATTATCCAATTTTCATTTGAAATGGGTTAGTGAACTTCCTGATGGTAACGGAACATGAGAATGTTCGTCACGCACGTCTTGTGAGTTGCCTGCCTACCATATTAGTAGGAGAAACCGCCCCAGGCCACGCGCGGTAAATCCCATCAGTTTTTCTCAGTTTCTGAAAAAATTTTCTGGCGGATAATGTCACTTCTGATTCTCACCTCTGCTGTTTTAATGGCTTCTGCCGTTTTCGAATATCTGCAACGAAGTATCGCGATTTGATCAAGCCAAATATGCGATGATATCTGGCGCAAATTTCGTGTGATCCACGACTAAAAAATTCAGCGAAATTTTCCGATTCAGTCCGGTATGAATGCACCATAGGAATGCACAGTCCTACACACCAAACCCAGCGGCGTAACTAGGGGCAGGTCTGGGTGGGCCAGGCCCTTCCAAAAAGTGCTTCGGTCCGTCCATTTTTTAAAAGGATTAAACCTTTGTTCTTTTAATACATATTAAATTTTTTCTTTAAAAAAAAGTACCGTAAATCACCGTGATTTTGCCGACGGGATGTGACTTCGCCGATTTTCATTTTTGACCTTATTACTGGCTCTGTGACGAATATAAATGTATTCCTAACACTTATTCGGAAAGCGTTATTACGTTTGGCATGTAGCACTCACCTCTTTGAACGGCAACGGTGTAGAATCTGACTACCTTCGAATCGATTCAATTTTTCACTTATAATAACATGTGGGACACAACGATTTCAAAAATCTGTCTTACACACAACACTCATCCAAAACGTTATGACCGAGTCCTGAAGATTTCTGATCGAATCCGGAAGAGACAAAAAGAGATTTTAGCAAATCTGAAAGAGCCATATAAAGTCTTGACGGTCTTAGCGAATCATCTAACTTTTTTTAATCAAGAACATAAAATAATGTTTTATTAATCTTGACACAGTCTTGAAGAGTCGTTTTGAACAAACCTTGAATAGTCAGTGAGCCTTAAACAGAAGTCTTACAGAATCCTAGGTTCGGGAGCGTGGAAGAGAGTGGGCAGAAAAAAGGGGGAGTGACACCATCCCAACGATTTCTAGAGTCGCGAGTCGTCATTTATAGGCAATAGAGTCCCTGTTAGAGTGTGTGCGAAATTGGTACATTCTGTATGTAGGGTGTGCCAATTCACAATTTCTTCCTTCTGTAGTCCAGAGCCCTTTCGGCTGCTATGCCATCTTCAGTGGACTACATTAACACTTTTCTCTTTGTCGTCCTGTATTTATAGTGGTGTATAGTACCGTATGGTAAACTTGTTAGGCGTGTTCCAATTGGTTGTCTGTCGTTGTGTAGTCTGTCCAATCAGAGAGTCTTACATTATTAATTGGAATAGGTTCTCGCTTTGGAAGTTAGTTGTTATGTTTATTTGGTTGATTTGTTTTGTTTTTGCCTTTATTATCTCAAGATGTTCTTTTAATTTTCTTTTTCTTCTGTTGTTTTCCATGCGCAGGATTTTGTATTTTTCTGTCAACTTGGGGTTATTGGGTCCCTGGTCGTCGCAGTGTTTTCCAAAAAGTGATTTGTCATCCTTTAGCTTCTGTGATTTTTCATGTTCTTATATTCTAGTTGTAAATTGTTTGCCTGTTTCTCCTATGTAGGTCATGTTACCGTGTTCACAGCCCAGTCTGTATACTCCGTTGCTGTTGTTCCTGTTCTTTAACCAATAGGAACACACCAAATAGGTTTATCATACGGTAGTACACACCACTATGAATACAGGACGACAAAGAGAAAAGTGTTAGGGTACTCCACTGAAGTTAGCATAACAGCCGAAAGCGCTCTGGACTACAGAAGAAAGAAATTGTGAATTGGCACACCCTACATACGGAATTTATAGGCGAATTCGCCCACTTAGTTGGTATTTCAAACCAAAAACAAGTAAAAATGACTACTAAATTTGAAAGATGACCAGAATTGAAGACACACCTTTGCAATTTTTTCCTTCTTTTTGTGCTTCTCTCTTTAAACACAACTCGTCATCATAATTTTTCACCCCCCCCCCCTCATCTATAAAAAAACTTTAATTTTAAATAAATGGCGTTCGATTTGCTTCTCGCCCATGCCGGTTATACTCGCGCACTTAACTGTTTTATGATATTCAGTCATTGTCCTCAGACACAACTCACTAGCTAGAGTTGCGCTGAAAGGTTTTGGCAGCAATCTAGTCAAGAAACACCCAATAGAGTGAATATGCTGTTTTTGTTTTTGTTGTTTTGTCTTTTTTAAATTTTGTACAACGAATTAATTTTTGGCTGCTAGCTATGAGTTGTTTCTACAAACTTGGGTGATATTTTTTCGTTTATGACTGTTGATAGTTTGAATGGGTCTTTAACTTCAGCAATCCGTGAGCTTAGTAACAGCGAATTTAAATTTAGATAAGTAAATGTTCAACTGAATACTCTAACATGACCTTTCATCGTCCATTGAAATAATATCGGAAACTCGGCTAATGATAATCGTACTGGTTATGATGAATTTTTTCGTTTCTAGTGGAGGTGTTTCCATTGTTGCAGCGATGCACGTACGCCAAATTGGCTCCCCAGACACCGCACCCCTGGCCTCGGAACTAACCTTTCGAGCATCGCATCACTGACCAGACTGAAAATTTCAAGCGTGGCGGCTCACAGGCTAAACTCTGATTTTGACCCGACTTTTTTCACAACTGCGGATCCAGAGGGGTCTGACGGTGGGCTTTAGCCTTAACATTGATTCTTATGTTTTTCAGCACCGACATACGAAATTTCAATGGAGAATTATTATGGGATTTGGCAACAATGCGCCGCACTGTATGTAAAGTTTGTAAACAAAATCTCGAAGTATTAAAACATTTGTAAGAATTTCAAGTCCGGTATGATTTATTTTCGCTGTCTCCGGAATTAGCGGCGAGGAAAATAATATAATAATCCAGGGTTAATTTATGACTGCCATCAAACCCCACAGAGTCGATGGCGTTGCGAACCGCGTTAATTAACGATATTTATATCGTAATAGGGAGAGAATATCCATTTCGATTATAGCTATATCAGAATTCAATAATACAGAGACTCGTTACCTTGTATGCACCACTGACAAAATACCAAGCAGTCAATAGTATACAAACGGTATACGAAATTATAAAGTCTAATTTGCGTCTACATTTTAATTTATGCGATGATGTTTCCTATAGACGAGAACTAATACGAATATAGTTCATTTATAATACTAACTGACAGAATATTTCAGTTCTGAGGAACAGTTTTGAGTGTGACTCGCTTTCGTGCCCGTAATCGAAACCCGATTTCATTTATAGAAAAGTAAGTATTCAAAATATTTTCGGTGATGGCGTTTCGCGGGTCCAATGGGGTGCTACTGGCAAAGATGCGGAGAAGCCGGAAATTTTTGCAGTTTTAGGATAATTTTGAGAAGCCAAATGTTGGAAGCTGAATGAGTTAAAAGCTGGAAGCCGGTAGCGCTTCCAATCGGCTTCTTACAATTTTATGAACATTGTTGTTTAAATTTTTTTATCTAAAAAGGTAGACGAAAAAAAAAGGGAGAAAAAAAAGTTTAGTAAAAGTGAATTGTTGAGAATAAGTAAAAGAAGCTGGAAGCTAGAAGCGAGAAACTAGATGAGAATTGGAGGCAAGAAACCGGAAGCGAAAGCTGTATCGTTCGGCTTCCGCATCCCTGACTACTGGAAGGCCCTGTCTCCGTTGAACGTTTTCTAGTGCACTGCAAAACACAGCTACAAGGGTACATTAAGGTGTCCGTTATTTTTCACATTTTCGAAAATTGGATGGGCGACTCCCCGATCGTGTTCCTAAGTAGTATTGCCAAAAAATTTTCAGCAATTTTGAATTATATTAACCCGTGCTGCGAACTTCTTGAAATAATTCATAGGATTTACAAAATCATTTTACTTGTACCACGAAATTGTTGAATGAGTACAATTTTAAAAACTGAAATCCCATTATCCGTAATTACGGTTCAATAGGGGATGAAATTATCAACATTTAGCCCTCTTTCGAGTTGCATTTTACCTTTTCAGTATTATCGAGTGAATATAGTATATCTAGACTGTATTTTTCATACTGATTTCAAATTTGACCTTGAAATATTGATTCAACCTTTTGGTCACCCTTTACGGTGAAAAGGAAATCAAACAGAATTTGGAGCTGAGATTTAAAAGTAAAGTGAAAATAAGTCTAAAAAGGGCAAATTAACTCATAATTACGACATATCCATCAAAACATGGGAGTGTGTTAGAAACAGCCCACTCCACTTTTTTACTGCGAAGTCGGATCAAGGTGGGACAACATATTATACATATCTTCAAGGACTATATAGTTTATTCCGGGGTGAAAAACTTTCCTTCCTTTCAAAGGGAAGCTGGGATCACTGACGTAGCTAGCCTAGTGTTCGAGGGGGGCTGCCCTCGACCAAAAGGAGGGAGTGTTAAAGGACATGCTAAGATTATAAAAATCACTATACGACGATGAGGAGGGTCCAGAACCTCTTGATCTCTTGGCTATGCCACTGACTGGGATGTACGATCAACATATGAATTTTAAATGGAAACGTGATTTTAAAATATGGGTCTGGTTGGCCGAGTGGATTGCACGCTGGTCTCGAAATCCGGAGGTCCAGGGGTTGAGCTCACGTCGCAACTCGCTACATTTCGACCTAGGCCGGTTTTTCGGTAAGAAGGGAAGAGGGCTAAGACAGCCCTAACAGCCTCCCCAACGTCTCTGAGGTAATGATTGAAAGGGCGGATTCCAGGGCTCGGGTTGAGAGTAAAATTAAAAAAGAGAGAAAAAAAAAACAACTTTTATATGTTTTCGTACCCTAATAAAAAAAAAACCCATGAAAATTTCTATTAACAACACGACTGCAGACTGTAGTCGCGCAAGGCGCAGCAAAGATCAAGTTCAATGAGCACACGGCTGGAAGAAAAATGAATTTCCGTGGAAATGTCCAACCACTAAACTGAACTGTCACCATGAAGAGCTAAATCATACGGATTGGCTTCGTGTCGGGTGGCAAGGAAATTTCCATTAACAACACGGCTGCAGAAGGCAGTCGCGCAGGGCGCAGCAAATGTCAACCACTGAATTCGTGTGTCAGGGTAGTGTGTCGGGGGGGGGGGGGTTCGGTTTTCGCACAAGTATATCCATGGCTGGTTACTTCTAACATTGGAAAAATCTTTATGAAAATTATCAAGGAAAGGCTGTACTCTCAGTTGGACTATAACCAGGCAAGGGAACAGGCTGGGTTCAGAAAGAACCATTCAACAGTACATCAAATCTTTACCATGAACCAAATAATCGAAAAAGCAATAGAATATAAAATCCCGATCTACGGGCTCCTAATAGACTTTTCAAAAGTATTTGATTCTATAAAACATAAGTACCTTTGGCAGGCACTCTTGGCTCAAGGCGTAAATAAGAAAGGAATCAAAGTTATTAAAAATATTTATGAAGGAGCAACAGCTTATGTCAAAACTGATGTGAAAGGTAAAGAGTTCAGAGTGGAAAGAGGAGTTCGCCAGGGTGATCCCCTCTCTCCAAATCTATTTAACTGTGCGTTGGAAGAGGCCATGAGACGGCTCGAGTGGGATAATAAGGGACTAAAAATTGACGGCGAATTTCTGAGCAACTTGAGATTCGCGGATGATGTTTCCCTAATAGCAGACAATCCAAAAGACCTGATAGAGATGGCAGAAGAATTTGTAGTTGCATGTAAGATGGCCGGTCTTGAGGTCAACACAAAAAAGACCATCCTACTCTCAAACGCTCAAGAGGAACCTATCATGATAGCAAACGAAAAGATCACATGGGAGTGCGAAACAAGATATCTCGGCCAAACAATATCCTTTCGAAACGCTAGGGACAACGTGCTGTCTAGCAGGATCAAGAGCGGGTGGAGCAATTATACTGGAAGTTAAAAGAAGTCTTCAAAAGTAAACTTCCAGTGAAGACTAAGACGGAGGCCTGGCAGAGCTGTATACAGCCAATGTTAGTATACGGGGCCCAAACTTGGGCGCTGACCAAGGGTAGTGTAAACAGGCAGCGTACTACAAAAACCGCTATGGAACGCAGTATGTTGAACATAAAGAAAAAAGATAGGGTAAAATTTTCGGAAATTAGAGCAAAAACTAAACTGCGGGACATAGGTGAGGTAGTTAAAAGCCACAAGTGGAAATACGCAGGTCACATTTGGAGGGGAAGGGATGACACATGGGAGAAGAAGGTGGAAGGGTGAACCCCGCGTAACTACACGAGGGGAAGGGGAGACCCATTACCCGCTGGAGGGATGAGCTCGAAAAAACTCTGGGAACGAAGTGGAGAAGAAGTACCCATGATAGAGAGTTTTGGAAAAAGAAAGGAGAGGTATTTGCCCAAAGCTGGGCGGTGTGTGCGGCAACCAAAAGGACGGAGGGGAAGGAACTCACTGGTCGAGTTTATATAATTTCAACTATATCATAAAATAATATTAACTCTACATATCTACAGCTCTCGAAACTTAATACAGATTATGATGTGAGTGTTAGACGATGTTTGACCATCAGCCTACATAGCAAGTGTCCCAGATGATTTTTGATTATCAGCCTACCTAACAAGTGTCCCAACTCCCACTTTTAAAATTGGGTCAAAATCTGTCGATCTACTAGAAACCTGAACCCCTCCCCCAAACCATTTCTGTTGGGAGAATAACGCCAGGATTCAAGAGACGAAAAATCAAAATAACTGACAGATCCACCAACAAATGGCGAGATAGATTGAGTGGTTAAAAGACAGACAGAGAGAACCGCGGGTCACGCCAAGCAGGGGTACGATGACATGAGCGAGGTAACTAGTTTCTGGAAGATGCCAGTCACATGTCAAGTTCCAGGGATAGAGACTTTCAAAATACCCCTAAGACATACCCGGTATGAGTATTACTTATTGGGATGAATTTAATGATGCAGACTTCTAAAAATTGGTAAAAAACACTGTTGCGAAAGAAACGAGGAAAATTTTTTCAATCTTCAGGAGAAGTTCTACTAAGAAAAAAATATTATGGACGGTTATGAAGGACTATCCTTTAAATTCACCTTCTAAAACCAGCTCTGCCCCACAATCCCATAGTTTTATAATTTGTTTACACTTCGATCAATTTCCACAGTTGCAGGTAACAGCAAGTTGAACTTGAAAGCATGTACGACAAACTAGACGGAAATGAGAAAAATGGATTTTCGTAAGTTCAAATTCTATTCTTCTGCTAGCACAAAGCTTACTCGTTCACGGTGTCCTCAATGCAAAATTGCATGAATTCGAGTTAATGCGTTTACAATTTACTTCAGAGTTAATGTGGATTACGAGGCTGAAGAAAAAATGCTGAACGATCCAGAAGTACGCGGCAAGCTTAGTTATTGGAAAAATAGCGGAAGTGAACCTCTAAAATGTCTCACAATTGGGCAGCTAGTGCGTCAGGCGGGCGAAAAATTTGAAAATAGAATAGCAATAAGCAGCGTGCACCAAGAGTCAAGGTTAACGTTTAAGCAAGCACAAACGCAGGTAGGTGATAGTTTATTCTAATTGTTAATGACCTGCATTCAGAAAGTGAACTTGAATTAATCTATCATTATCATGCCATTTTTCCTTGATTTATTTTCTTCGTAGTTAGATTCATGCGACTTGAAACTTTCTTTTTCGGAGTAGGATGAAATGAATACAACGAAGCGTAAAGAGAGGGAGCGATTGCAAAGGAAAGTACGCAGTCAACTAGTCTCCTGTAACAGGAGTGATGAAACTCTTTTTTATCAAAGCAAATTAAGACAGAGAGGGGGTAGGAATATATTTTCCTTCCGCTAGAAGAGGTCAAATTAGGCTGCCTAGAAGTACGGCTCGAGAACCCCATTTGCACCCCAGGTATTGAGCATAGAGTAGCGGTTGCTATAAAAAAATAATGGGAATGAAAATTCCAAAGCTATAATTTTCTCAAGCTCGTATATTCATGATCATCAATAAGCATTTAATTAAAAGTCCAATTCAATCAGCTTACTAATTTATAGCTGAGAGTAAAATCAACCCAACTAAACTTCATTTTGAAAACATGCCCACATATGTAACAAGTGGTACAGTAGGCTACGGGTGTAAACATTTTTCAAATTATAGCCATCAGCCAATAAACCAACACAGCAACTAAATTCTCATTCACTTAGAATCCAGCAGGGGTATCATTCAGTACCTAAATCATAATTTCAAAGGAAAGATATGTAAACTATGTCACCAATGTCACCAGGTCTTGGATGTATTCTGGCGATTCTCATTAATATTTGTGCATAGAAAATTAACATTGCGCTCTGTCTACAAAAACTGCACGTAAATTTTTCATGCGCAAATGTCAATGAGAATCAACAAGATTATAATCCAAAACAGGTACCATCAAGCATCATCTCAACACTAATGGGTATAAAAGTGCTGCGGAAAGCGTTGCTACGTGAACTTTCCACAATAAATTAAGCTCGGTTTTACATTTCCAGTGCTACAGCAATAATAAACAGCTCATGAATGCTCACACAAAATAGTATTGATCAATACAGGCGTATACGATCACCCCCCCCGAAACTTGAGGGATTTTAAAGCAGAAGAAGTATAATCTATACCTCGCAAATGACTTACTGCGAATATAAAGCTCGCCTTCAGAATATAAAGCAGCGCAGTAGGACAAATGTTGTTGGTAGTGACTGGTTATAATTCACAGCATATGTGAAGCTGAGTTGACAGACTTGCCAAGTTAACATTATAAAGGAACGAGGATTTGTTTTTTAAATAAAAGAATAAAAATAGTAAACCCACTGTTGTATTGTTTACAGGTAGAAACATTTGCAGCAGGGCTCCTAGCTCTCGGCCTGAAAAAAGGAGACCATGTTGGTATTTGGGCACCAAACAACATAGAATGGTACATATCGATTTTAGGAATCATACAGGCCGGTCTCGTAGCAGTAAGTTTGCTAAGATATTTTTTCTTTCAACGTCCTACTTATGTAGGTAACTAATATAATCATTCAACTGTTTCCAACTATGACTGTTTTAAATACAAAAACAACAAACTATGTTCTGCATGTTAGTTTCACATCAGCAAAGAAATACTATAAAAGATGTCTCAAAAATTAAGTAGCACCAGATTAATTAGATATATAACATCTGACAAACGTCAAGGTTCCCTGAACACTTAGTAATTATAACCTAGAATTTAACACTGCACTGCGATGAATAGTTTTCTAAGAAAATTTTATTTGCAAAGAATCAACTAGCTCCCAGTTTTTAAGTACATTTTAAGTACAGTATTCCTTATTCCACCAAAATTAACATTTTTTCAAAACAAAAATAAGAATAAGAATTCTTGTGAAAGTTATTGAGGACTCACCATTTTTGGTATTCAACTTTGATGGACACCCTACCTTGATAATTATACTTTGTCCAAATGTGTACAGCGGCATTAAAAGAATGTCACAGTTGAAAACATCAATATTCAAAACTAGAATCCACAATCTACATTTTAAGGCTCTTATAGTAATAGATAAGTTTTTACAAATTCAAGTCCTCTCCTTTACACCCACAAGGGTCAGTAATTGCTCATCTCCTCAGATATATTCTCTAAAACTAATACACACACTCTCAGTCTGTTCACTAGAACTAAGACACTAGCCAAACTAACATAACGAGAATCGTTAAGCATATTCGCCAGTCTTATCTTTGACTATGATGATTCAATCAGTATTTTAACTTAATCCCAAATTCCAATGTTCCTGCAGCTTTCTATTTTTCCCCCTAATTAAATATAGATATCTACGTATTTACCTGGTCAATTTACGAGTCTCCAAATAAAGCTGGTCTTCTTTGAATGCGTTTAAATGTTTTATCTAATATTTCTGGTATATATGTACCAAAACCTACAAAATTGGACAAATTAGATACATGGGTTTATAATATACAAAATAATCGATGGAATACTGATGTCCTAATGATCAAGCAATTTCAGTCCACAAATAGTCATATTTTCATATAGATCACAAATTCACAATGAAGTCGACATTTAACACAGCTTATCAAAAATTTATTAACAATAGCTAGTCTGGGTACACTACATCTGGGTTTCATTTTCCCTACACAATGAGTCTGAAGAATTTGAAAGTACTTACTGATGGCTGGCTGTTTTGTTATTGCCATTGGAAATGTATACCAGACGTTTAAAAGCGATCTGAGAGGATTATGTTCCCAAGACCTACTCATTTGAATTACTTACTAGAAACGCCGACTGATTCTCGGATTTTCATTCTGTTGTTCATTGGCTTCTGATCCAGGTATTAAAAGAGAAAAAAACTGGTTATCAGTGTGCAGACCACCAAAACTATGCTAGCTCCAAATCCATTAACACTCGTTGTTTAAAAAATGTGCACTTTTATGAATGGACATAACTCTACACCAGCTTGCTTCCATTTTGCAGATGTATTTATTTTTATTTTTTGAGAAACAGGATGCTACTGAATTAGGTGAACAGTTTGCTATGGAACAATCCTGAATGCGCCTTCAGTGGAGCGCATGATTTGTTCAGTGCTGCTTACCATGTAACACCTACTTTCATGTATGGATATTTGGATATATACATAATTTACCTGACAGGTTATTGATAATTAAGTATCTGATTTCTGTGGTTCCATGTTTTCAACAGTTGTGTCATACCAATCATTGGTTTGACGGCAATAGCAAAGTAGTATCCGCTAACTTGGTACTTTCAACAAGATGGACAAATAATAGGACAAAACTATTTACCAATATGGAAAAATAACGAAATCTATCCAGTTTTAAACTATAAAAAGAACACTACTTGAATTCGGTGTATCCTAAGCCTGTAACACACGAACACACACAAACAAAATGGTCAAATGAGCGGAATCACACGAAAAATGATAACAATGAAATTTGTAGGAAACAGTATTTACATTTTTATAATTTTGAACATTCTCTCGCGAAATTTTACAATTTGAAAATTGACTTTACCAGCTAGCGATGGAAAATGCTCAAGCATTTTCTTTTGATGAGTATATTCTCAGCATGAGAATATGCTTAAAATCGCAGAGCATTTTCTGTTGAGCAAATGCTCAGCATTTTCGAAATTTATATTTGTTTTATCCAATACGTGCTCTAACAGTACCCTATTATGGACGAATTTATAATACTAAAAGTAGAGATTTATTAACATTCTAAGACTGTGCAAAACCAGGTCAACTTTATTGCTGTAGGACAATAAAACTGATACTTTTATCGCTCTTGGGCAATAAAACTGATACTTTTATCGCCCTTGTGCAATAAAGTGTTAGTGCACTTATTGGATAAAGTATCCTATGCCACGGATGCCAAAAGTTCGCAATAATCGCGAACTTTTGGCAAATGTTGCATAATATACTATTATCTGTATAAATGAAAAAAATGATCAAAAAAATGAGAAAATGCTCGGGAAAATGCTCATTATTTCCACGCTTTCCCGAGCATTTGCTCATTGAGCATATATAAATGAGAAAATGCTCATTATTTTAATGCTTGACTGATCGTTTGCTCATTGAGCATATGTTCAAATTTTGGAACATTTACTCAACGAGCATATGCTGAGAATATTCTCAAAATGCTCACCATTTTAAAATTTAGGATATTCTCATGTCCATCACTAATACCAGCACATAGCTCAACATTTTGAATTATGTATTTCAGATTTACACATGATTTCTAATTAAATTTAATAATAATGGTTAACTTTTCACTACTGATTGCCAAAAACTCGGGTTCTAATTCGAAAAATGCGCAAAATTATTCAGTGTCATTTTTATCAATCTTTAATTTGATCAAACTTGAGGGCGAAATATGTAATCAAAACCAAAGTGCCATTCTACAACTGGGTGAAGGCAGTGTTGCCAAATGGACACAGTTAAACAAAACAGAACCAAGCGAAATTTGGCCGCTATTCAGCAAAAGGGAACCAACCAACGTTTGTAAACAAAATGAGTTATTAGTAATTGATTAGTATCGTTGGAAAGAGCGTAAAAAGTAGGATTTTTCAAAATTGAGCCCCAATTCAAAAATAAAAAGGTTATCAGTAAACGCTATATGTCACATGGACGCTGTTCAGCAAAAGGGAACCAACCAGGAAAATCCCCTTTTTGAGAACACGTGATTCGAAGTTTAGGAGCCATATGTAGAAACTCCTGGAAAAAAATGTCATTTTGCAGAATGCAGATACGGCCAGGTCGCACTGAGGCACCGATTTATGGTAATTATCATTACTGAGGCCTGTAGTACAATAGGTATGATCATATGATAGACTGATAACAGGACAACAACTTCCTTATTCTGTATAATGGTCAATGGTGAACTAAGGAAATCGTTTCTTTTGAAAATCAAATTACACGTTTAATTTGTATTGAAATTGGATGTATATTTGATTATCGGGTGTTGCATTTGTATGCTTGAATGGTCTTTAATGGACATTTCCATTTTGTCAATTACCAGGAATCAAACTTCCAATGAAATACAACGGTAGTGCTGATGATAAATCAAGAACACCATGCAGTGTTATCAGTAGTGATATATTGATTGAGTGTGGCCTAATTTCACCAACAACAAAATGCTTATGTTAGTTTGTGGTAATAGGAAATGTGTCAAGATTGATGAAAAAAATCTTAGCTCTTAATTCATCCATCACAGAAAAGCTCCGGTTTTCATAACTTCCCCCTCACCACTGAAGATGCTTTTACAAACTGTCAGAAATATCTGGATGAAGGAAGACCCATCCCCAACAACTTTTGAAAAATTGGTATTTTTATCAACTTACTGACGAAAACTGGGGTGGTTTCATTCAGTGATGTCTTATATTGCAAGTTTTTTAATCAAAGAATAATTTTTTTTTAAATACCTATTTCAATAATGCTTGTTAGGGACTCGTTTTGCAAACATGAATTACGTAAAAGAAATACCTAAATAAAATTCAAATTTTTTAGAGGTCATTATAAAGGACACTATTGTGCCGACCACATAAATCACGTTAAAATGAAAAATAGCTGAATAAAATTGAGTTTTCTTTTTAAGGTCCGTAACTTTGAAGCAGAAAGGTTAAGATTAGAAAAGTTGTGAAAATCGCAATTTTAAAATGAGATTTCAACACATCTCATGCATTATTTCGACGAATGCAATTTTAGCTGATTTGAATACAGATTTGAGGTCTACTTTCAAACAATAGATTTTTAAAATACTGCGTAAAAAGTTTCAGGTCAACATATATTATTCGGATCAAAATTTGACTCAATAAGCAAAAAGAAAGAAAAATATATACCCGAGTATCTCCTGATTCGGTACATATCCTCCTTTTTTGCCCCAATTAACTGCAGAGCTTCAAAAATTTTTGGATTTTTTAAAATTAAACGAAGTATCGGCTGAGGTATGTTAATGTAGAAAACTGTCGATATTTATTTATTCAGTTCTGAAATGTTACGAACATTTTTACTAAGTTCTTTCATCATATTTTCCACAATATCAATTATCAAGTATTAGACCCAAAAAAGTTTTAAAAAAACGAATTAATTGTTAATGGAGGGAGAGGGGAGGCGACTAAGAGGTCCCAGTTACTACTAAGGCATGTTTCTATGGCTCCACCTACGGGTGTTGTCCAGGATGAGCTGAATTTTCAAAAAATGCGTAATTATACTCTAACAAGCAAGTTTTTTCATTAAAAAAAAAAATAGTTTCACTAATACTCACGTTCCCTCAGAAATTCGGGCGGCGCCTATAGCTACACATTACCCTGCCCTGTGCAACTCCTGACTGAAAGTTTAAGGTTATCTTAACTTGTGGTGAGAATATTCAATTTTTTCACGAATCAAAGTAGTCTGAGGCTTTGAGAATAGAACTTTAAAACAGATTGAATGGATAAAAAGTTTAGTGACTAGATTCGTTAATTAAATCAACTCCTAATCTTGTCTTTTCATTCTATAAAACTCTTGTAAAAGATAGGAACTAGAGGCACTGTCTAACATTTCTAGAAGCATACTCTTACATTCAATATATAGTATTGAGCTACTAATCCACCCATTTCCCGAATTTCTCAAGTCAATAAACCCAAACTGCCTTGCCGCAATACCAAACAATGGGCCAAGTGTTGATACCCGAATGATTTTCACGCAGTATAATAACCTTATTGCATGAATGGTCGATTTAAAATTCAAATTTTTCGGTAAAAAATTACAAATTCGAGCGACAATGGCCCGATATAGTTGGGACGAGGGATAACCGCGGTTCATTCTCAGAGCACATTTGAAAAACGAGAATGTCCGAACTTATTAATCAACAACCGAAGTAGGTACCAATGGAAATGCAAATCCTACAGGTTGAAGGAAAAATATTCCCATAGATTGTTTTTGGCTGCATCATTAGATTTACCGTTTTTACAAGCTTGAGGTTTGATCCAAAACTGTTTCTTTGGTTTTTTATCAATGCTCGAATTTCCTCGTGCCTTTCGGGGAACCTATTCCACCATTTTTGGTCAGCCTGCCTCAACTCACTGTTAAAATTAGGTTTTATCTTTTTTTATCATGCAATTCTAAATGCTAGTGGTAAACTAGTTATAACCATGCATCAGCTGGGGATGAAATTGCTCGCTTCTCGCAGGTTACTTCAAGTAGGAAAGTGATTTTCGCTTCCAGTAACGTTGCTGTGGTTGAAATGACAAAAGGCAAACGCTAAGGCTGTAGACATGAGCCTGCACAGAGTTCGCGATTATGCAAGATTTCAAAATTCATTTCAACTAACCTAAGGTACAACTGAATTTAATTTTATAAAAATGCATCAGGCCGACTCAGGATTTATAAGTGTTTCTAGTTCAGAAAACTTGGAATCGATCACTGTTAATACATTTTCCGAATTCAACCTCAATATGTGAGTCCCAAAATTTAAATTTTACACTCCATAACCGGTGAAATCAACTCGATTTTAGGAAATTGAACTAGTTATCGAAATAGGAATTTCTTTGGTCTATAATTTCAAATATTACATTGATTCTTTTCATTTAGATTCGATTTTAATCCCCAAAATCGAAATTTCGCACTTTATAAAATTAAATAAACTGTCACTGGTTTTTTGAGAAGGGCGGTTAGTGGATGATTTTGAATACTGCCTGCGATAGTTTGATGGTTCTCATTCCAACTCTCAAAATCGAAATTTCACAATAAAAAGAGAATTTACTCGGTTGACTCGCCTTGAGAAGTCCAAAGAGTTAAACTAAGTTTTTTTTTTTTTTTTTTTTTTTTTAATCATTGTCTTTGAATAAATGTTTAGTTTCACTTTTGATCCGGTTTAAACTTACAATATTGATTTGCATTAGAAAATCTAACGAAGTCTATCAAGATCTATCCTTTTTCAGATCGTTAATTTCAGTGATCTGTGATGGATACAAAGAAAACAGCAAATTGGGCGAGGAAGCAAGACTGTCACTGTCCCAACCTCACACATAAAAAGTCGCAAACGGAGCGAGAAAGAACTTTTTTTTGCTGATTTTAAGCCGAAAACAAGAGTAGCCTTTCTTTAATAATTTCTGCAACCATCATTATCAATATCACATCCAGGGCAAACTTGAAAACGAAGCATATCGAATCCTTAGCCGCCGTGCCCCTTTAGATCCACCACTGATTGATTCCAAATTATCTGATCAGATCTTTAACTGGCCTTATTCGAAATGCCAAAATCGAAATTTCATGATACTTCGACATTCGGCTTCAGCTGGTTACTGCGAACATGTAGCAAGAATAAATGAAGACATTTTCATGGATCTTGGGGGGGGGGCACAATGGGGACACACGCAAAATGTAATATTACTTCCCAGTCGTTAAAACTAGCGATCGAAAAAACGGTTATGATATGGAATTTTATCCTTCAATATCGATGGCTTAGTGCACACCTGTCATATCTATGTCTATTTTATAAAATTTTTGACATCATTGTTTTCAATAAAATAAAAGGTCACTACATCCGATTAGTCAGAATATTCAAAAACTCAACAGTTGTTTTCAAAATTTAGTTTAGACTTTATCTGTTCCATAAGATAAGTGAAACATAGAAAGCCAATTCTCAACGATTTTCATTTTTTACAGACACTAGACCAATACGAGTATGTGCACTATGCCATTGATTTTAATTAAATTTTTACACATCATATCTCAATTGTACAAACCAGATGAAGCGACTGACGTTATGAAGTTCATGAATGGAGATTCCCGTGTAACAAAACTGCATCTGAGAATAAAATACTGGTTCATCCAGCTTCAGTAATCTCTTGGTAGTGCATACAGTTGTTACATATTTCATTTTATTTTCTCGCATGTCTACTGGTTTGCCAAGATACGCATGCAAGTAGGTATGTGTTCAACTATCCTGAAATTAGAGAAGGTATATAGTATAATGACTAGAGAAGAAATAAAACAATCTCTTACTTCTTGAAAGATATTGTAATCGCGCAGGAGTAATATTTGAATAACATCTCATCTCTTTAGAAGTCAGAATCGATTTGAAGGGTATATATCTTACAGCTATGAATTTTTTAGTAAAAACAGTGTAGGAATAAACGAATAAGCCTTTTCTCTTGTTGAAAAGTTAAGACAAACATAGTAAAGAACATTTTGATACCAAGAAACTTATTGTATAGAAATCTTCAAATAAAAATAAAACACTGAAAAGTGAAGACAGGTAGCTATAACATATTTCTTGAACTTAAACAGCATTTGGATGCTATGCCGAAGTTATTTGTGAACACTGTTCGACGTTTAACCTAATGCTTCAACATCCAGCAAGCACAATTCCTCGCGTATATTACAGACAAACGTAAAAGTGCCACAGCAATCACACAACAGAATATGCTAAACTGACTTTGTGTACTTCTCAAATTAAACTGATATTTGGCGTAGGTAGATTAATTTCAATAGATAATCAATATGTTCAAATTTAATGAACTGATTGAAATTAATGCAAGGCGAATACCAGTTTAATTGGAGAATATAATTGAAATTCATCTGTTTTCATGTAGGTACAAGTACATAATTTAGCATCTCTTTTGTAACTTGATTGCAATGGCGCTTAGGGCTGCCATGTATGCGATACTACCTAAGATCTTACTTCGGTAAAATTTCCTACTTCAGTTTGTTTCCAATCGAAATATTAATAAAACTACTTACTAAGTACTTACTTATGTTTAATACAGAGACATAATTCTTTAGGTAAACCTGAATCCACTGTACGAATGTCCAGAATTAGAGTCAGCAGTAAAAAAGACTGATATAAAAGCGTTGATTATCGGCGACAGGTTAAATGAACGTAACTATTATCAGATGATGGAGAAAATCATACCTGGCTTATCTTCTTACAATAGTAGTGCACCCATCAATTCTCAGCGTATTCCTCTCCTAAAAATATTGATTGTGATGTCCGACACACTTTGCAAGTAAGTTTTACAGATGCAGGGCTGGGGAAATAATATTATGTACAGCTTTTCAATTAATGAAGGTACCGAGGTATTATATGGATCAACGAACATAGTATAGGAAAAAGGTTACCAAAACAGGTGGACGCAGCTGTGCACGACTTGGACGCTGTTAAGCGTAAGGGAACCAACCGACATTTGTGAACAAAATGAGTTACCTATTAGTATCGTCGAAAAGAGCGTAAAAAGTAGAATTTTTCAAAATTGGGCCCCTGATTCAAAAAATGTGTACTCACGCTGAAAAAAGCTTATCAGTAAACGCTATGTTACCCACTATGAGCAACATTCCAGTAATATGAACAAAGATTTTCCTTAGAGATGATCAAAAATATGTCTGACTTGGGTGAATTTTTGAATTTTTTTTACTTCTTTTTCTTTCTTTTTTCACTCTTCAGGGGTGCTTATCGTTGGAGCGATATCCTATCAATGCCAACAAATTATCACAGAGAAAAACTGCTAGAAATTGAAAGCGAAATCAGTATTCATGACGTGTGTAACATACAATTCACATCGGTGAGTATAATACACTCTGTATAGTAACTTGGAATGAGGGGTACAGCTAGGATTTTTTTCCAGAAAGAGCCTCTTCATCTCCTGAGCAGCCAAGTTGAAAAAGTACGCTGTAATCTAACGTAACGCAGGTAATTTGCCATTTTATCCAGTGTAAAGTGTATATTACAAAATCTCAGCGGAGAGGCAAAGGCCCACATTATGGCCTTTCCCTGACGACGCTCATTGTTAGAATCCTAAAAAGCTATTGATTACAGGTATATTCAATTTGCTATATACTCCGGCAGGACGGCCAAAAGTTATAAATCCGGTTACATAGGTTTCTTTTCGATATTTTTCAGGGTACCACAGGAACCATAAAAGGAGCATGTCTGACACATCACAATATTGTGAACAATGCATACTTTATTGGTAAAAGAAGTGCACTGATGGACAAAGTAAGTTCTTCACCCTACTGGATAATAATCATTCATCATGATCCATCAGTCAAGTTATAACGAGTAATAAGATACAACTTCAAGGTATCCTTGATCTAAATGTCACAGAAGTATCAACTGCCGAATAAGTACTTATACCTACCCTCACAAGAACTGAAAAATGATTTGATTAATTCATGTCAAATATTTTACAATATCCCATGCATTCAGCTTAATTTATTGTACTTTCAAGATACGTACAAACACAGGTACCTACCTATTTGATAGACATATCTAATTTGCTGTAACCCATCTGTCTGTTCTGTAGCACCATATAATTTGTCTGCAAGTACCATTTTTCCATACCTTTGGCACCGTTATCGGTATTTTAGCTAACCTTCATTTTGGAGCTACGTTGGTTTTACCTTCTGCGAAATTCAGTCCCACCAAGTCAATCGAAGCAATCATGAAAGAGAAGTAAGTTTTATGACACGCTGTATGTTACCAGAGACTAGAAAGACTTGGAACATGCTCACTTTTCAATTCACAATTTTTTCGCTAGATGCACCGTATTATATGGCACTCCTACAATGTACATAGATGTGATCACTATTGCCAGGAGAATGGCAGAGACAGACAAATCAATTTTTTCAAAAATAGCATCGTTGGAGATTGCAATTACAGCTGGCGCTCTCTGCACACCAGCATTATTCAAGAAGATGAAGGAGTACCTTAATTTCAAGCATATTTACGTAAATATAAATAAATCACGTTGGCAGTCTTTGTTAGGGAAAGGTAGAAGAAAATTATTTTGTCGAAGTTGTACTCTATGTAACGTGCAATGCTAAATTTCTTGTCGCATTACTATCATCCTTCCTTCTCTCCCCAATTAATGATTTCTCAAACACCAAACAGTCAATAACTGTATGAACTAAATCATAACGTGAAATTGAGTGAAATTTCAATTAAAATTTCTAGTCTGGATATGGTATGACTGAAGTCAGTCCGATTGCGTTCTATTCAACCACCAACGATTCTGAATATCAAATCACATCGACCATTGGATGCGTCCTTGACCACACAGAGGTAAAGGAAATTCAATGGCATTAATCTATAGCTAGGATTTTATACAGTACCTACTAGTTGATTTGTATTATTTTTATGAAGCACTTAGGATCCATTTTCATTTATAATCCGAAATGTCAATCAAAATTTCGAAAACCTTGATAATGTTCTTGACGTGTGACACATTTTTGAACTGACATTCTGCAATCAAAATGGCGGATCAATTGCAGCGATAGGAAACTGTAGAACCCTAACATAGCGACTGAGTGCACATTTGTCTTAATATATGTCCTTGTCCATTAATCAAAATTGTTGGAAATTGCCATCTGAAGTTTTCAACTACCTAGCATTACTCTTACAGAAAATGTAAAATCTGAATTACAATTTGAAAACAATATACTGTTCGGTTTTCAAATGTTGTAGATATGATAAATCGTAATACTAGTGACTTTTACTTTAATTAAAAACAATCGTCTCTAAAATTAAGAAAAATGGACGCAAAACAAAAGCGCACTAGAATTGGATGTGCTGTAGAATGAAGCAATCTACATTTCAGGTGAAAATAATCAACGAGACAGGTCAGATGGTGCCATTTGGCGTAGCCGGCGAATGTTGCTTCAGAGGGTACGGCGTAATGAAAGGCTATTATAACAATGAGGAAATAACAAGCAAAGCGTTTTTGCCGAACGGATGGATTCGCAGCGGGTATGCACTGAATTCGCCAGGCCTTTAATTAGTTAATCTTTGTATCCAGCTCCGGATCCATGCCAGTGTTTCTGAAGTATCATTTATACCAACGTATACAGTTAGATGTGTGCCCAGGAATTTTTTTAAAAGAGTGAAATAGAAGTCAAAGAGATTGTGTTTTCTATGCGTATTGGTGCGTTTTGCTGTTGTCAACAAGTGATAGGTTGAGGTGTCAAATAATAATAATAATAATGATAATAATAATAATAGTTTCATAAACTTTTTTTTAGATGCTGCCACTAACATTTTCATAAGTATTTTTATTTCGGTTTTGTTCTTCTCAATTCATCTTTTTTCTCATACAGAGATAAGTTAATTTTATTAGACGATGGCTACGGACAGATAGTCGGCCGCATAAAGGACACTATAATCAGGGGAGGAGAGAACATAGAGCCAAGCGAGATTGAGACTGCATTGGCCACTCATCCTGATATTATCAACGTGCAGGTAAAAGTACAGGTGTATCACCCACTAAGGTACAATTGGAGAGCTCAGAGCAATAAGTAGTCCAGTCCGTTGTCTAGCAGTAACGGACAATGCTAACCGCAACCATGTTGGTTGTTAACTTCTGTCACGGCAAAAAAATGAACTTAACCATATCTTGTACTGAGCCCTCCATTTCAATTGTTCATAAAGGGAACTGTTTAATCCCTTGCGCTCATTCCAAACACAGATATTTGGTGTTGCTGATGATAGACTTGGTGAAACAATTGCCGCCAGTATCAAAAAACGCGAAAATTCTTCGTTGAATGTTCAGGATGTTCGAAAATACTGTGAAGGCAAGGTAAAGTATTAAGGAGGGAATATTTTAAGAGAAATAAATTAACTTAGTTTAAAATCTTTCCTCACAGATTAGGGTGACATATAGGTCGGCATTTTATTGTACTCATTTAGACGAAGCAGATTGTTATGTCATAAACTTTCAATTAACGACTTTCCTCTTTCAGGTTGCTCCGTACAAAATACCGAAGTACATCCAGTTTGTTGAAGATTTTCCCAGAACGGCTACCGGCAAGGTTATGAAGTTCCGTTTACGCGAAAATTTAGAACGTCAGTTGAATCTGACCAGGTGATTAGATTAAAAAAAAAACGAATTGTTTTGTACTCGTTTCGTTTGAATACGAAATAGGCTCAGATTTCTATAAAATGTTTATTCTTCGTAATGTACAATACTGTACACATTCTCGATCAATTAGCGCAAATTTACAAAATTAAAAACATCGTACAAAATAAATAAATGCGTAAATAATGAACAGGAATAAAATGAGATAAATGAGATACATGTACACACACAAAAACAGAGAGTATAATACAGGGAACACATCGACTAGTGCGAAAAACGTGATGTCTCCAACTCCAATGAGAATACTCTTATTTTTAAGGTGATTCTCTACTTCAACGAGGTATTTATTAATTCATAACCAAAATAAGTTATTTTTCGAGATAGAGAGAAATATTCGATGAATGGCTGTCAACTTTCCCAAAATGGAATTAGGTAGTACTGGTATTTGAATTAGTCTGGTTTTGTGGTTACGGAGTGTTCCAGTTTAGTATGCTAAGTCAGTAGGAAAGGGTATTACTCAGCTAGAGGAACCAACAGTGTAAGTATAACCCAGGCCTATATTCAAAACTGAAGGGGCTGCGAGTCTTCAGAGTTTAAAAATAGCCAAATTCCTTGGCGAGTCTAATTGTCATTTTCATTCAGATTTTTTTCGAATTTAATTAGTGGGCAGTACACCAAATTCCATTGCTGACTTTTAATACTGCAGGGAGTCGACTAGTCTGTTACGATATTCGTTTTAAAATCTTTGTAAACGGATGCCATTCCCTATCCAATATCTTTACTCTGGAATGCATTATTCATGTTATCATATTGCAAATAGGTTATCGTCGGGTCATTGAAATACCTGAACCCACATAAACAGCTTCCTAATTTCTAGTGACTTCAACACTTTGTAATGGGAAAAACGTGGATTTAATTGCCACGCGACGGTGAAAACTAAGATCTAGATTATAAATTTTAATTGAGGAGCCCACTAGTTTTGAGAAAAACACGCAAAACACTTCATCAGCAAAACAGTGCAGTAGGTAACGGATTTTTTAAAGGCAGGTATCAATAAATTCAACCTTCAAGAAAAATTTGTCGCAATGTATGCCCTCAGCGCAGCAAGGCAGCGTGTTGAAAACAAAACTCATGAAATTATAATTTTGCAGTTAAGTCATTGTGAAAGTGTGCTCCTCAATTGTATCAATAACATTCGCGTTTACTACTTCTGGATATGATCCGTTGTCAATAGTTCAGTCCTGCTAAAAATGTATCTTATGTGAACCACGAAAGCTTCAACATAGTTTTAAAAAATTGTTCAAGTATACAACTTCTAATTGTTACGGCGCCTTCACTTCTCGAAGTAGGTAATACGCGGTGATTGTAATTTTCGTTCCTCTTTGAAAGTGGCCGCGATTCATGTTTTCTTCGAGAAAGAATGGTATTTTGTTCGGCGAAGTTTCATTTACAAATACTGAAATTTTATAACATTTTATGAATTCTTGTAAATTTTGGAATGGAATTTGCCCACGACAACTTCGCGACCTGTTTCGAGACGTAACAATAGATAACCTGTACACAGAAAATGAGACAAAAATTACAACCACCGGTTGCCTGTTTCGAAAATTAAAGGGCTACAAAGATTGAAATTACGTGCACTTAAAACATCATACTTAAATTTTATCATTGGAATTCTACAACTGGTATAGCTCCTTAAATATCAGATGTAGGCAATTTGGTTTCGTAAATTTTTGTCACTCTTTTGACGTTCTACAAGGATTAATCAAATCTCTTCGAAAAAAAGTTCGGAATTGAAATTGGTAATCTGACTCGAAATGAAGTTTGATTTTTAAAATTTGGAAGTTTTGGAGCCCATTTAATCTTGAGCATAGGTTATACACGTAGGGGAACGGAGGGTAAGTTGGCGAGTCGTCCAAGCTGACTAATAATTGTAGTCTTCATCCACAAAAATATAGGTAGCGCCAACAAACTATGCTGAATAATAGACTTGATCGAACTACATACCATGGTAATGTGGGATCCAATTGAAAGCTAAACAAAAAATTTTTATTACCGATTTTGTTTTTCAAGTTTTTTTTTTTTTTTTTTTGCACTTTTTACATAACCAGAAAATGAGCTCTGTGTCGAATTTGAAATCGACGAGTTAAATTATTAAACATCTTCAATGCGCTGGTAAGTATAAGAAGCTTTGATTTAGCGCAACTTTTAAACCGCTACCATTAACAATCTTTTTTAAAATGAATTTTGATTTAAAAAAGTCAATATAGCCAAGTAGACGAAATTTCGCCAGTGAAAGAATTTCAGTGTTTTCGTTAATTTATCTTTTAGATTTCGCTCGAATTGATAATGCCGAAGAGTTGTATCGTAAAAAGAGCTAATTCCTACGAACGAACGAACAATGGTGTAATTGAAGGGTAAAGAAAGAAAACTCACATTTGTCATTTCACTTCAAGGGCGCAAATAGGCAAAATACTGTACACGGGTCCAGGAATATCTTTGTTTCGCCTGTGAACGTGGAGTATATTACATGTCGCACATTCACAGACGCAGCGAAGATATTCCTGCATCCGCGTACAGTATTTCGCCTATTTGCGCCCTTAAAGTAAAATGACAAATGAGGAGTTACATATCTGTCAAATGTGAGTTTTGATCCTTTACCGTTAGCCGATTGGAAATCGACAGCAAAGCATGATTTGGAAACATTTTTGGATAAGTGGAACTTTATTGAAATATGTTGGGAGTGCTTTTAAGAGACATTAAATGTCTCGTTAATACATTAAAAAAAAAATAAAATATATATTAAAAATTCCGAGCCCCCTTCTGATGTTTAAATTTTTTATGGTGGATTTTAGCCCCCCCCCCTAAATTGGTTTTTCGAGATATCTCGACGGGTATGACGTTTTGAAAAAAAAAATTCACATAGAAGTTGTTCCTTGTGAAATTTGCTATCGAATACACTTTAGGCCTAAAAGTAAGCGAGAAAAGAAGAAATTCTTGAAATCCACTATTATCGCTATAGGTACTTACTATACTATACACAATATGCTATACCTGCGCGTTTGTGCATTGGTTTGCTCAAGCTTATGTACGAATTGCAAAGGCATTTCTTATCTGAATGCGGCGCGTCATGAAGAGGAAGAAGAAGAGAATGTTGATGAGCCAAAGTCTGCGGATGAGGCAACAGACTCATCTTCAGAAGAGGAAACAGAAAATGGAGAAGATGAAGATGAACAGTAGTTCAATAACTATTTGCAGTATATGTCTCATTAGCTATATACTTGTAAGTTGAAAATACAAATAAAATATACGTGTTCCACTCAATAATATTTCAGAATTCTATATTATGCCTCAAAAAGGTTGTCTAAAGTAAAATTTAACGACAATCTAAGTCGGGTTTGAACAGAGACGAAACTTGACTTTCAGTTGGGAGTGGGGGGTGAGAGAAAAATTTGCCGACAAAATTTTAAAAAAATTGAAAATTTGCCGATTTTTATTCAAAATATTTTTCAATTGAAAAAAGAAAAGAGAACGAACAAGAGTTCTTAGAAAATGAGAAAGTCAAATGAACAGTTTCAAAATTTGCCGACTGCCAAATTACTGAGGGGTGCCTCCCCATAGTTTCGTCCCTGCGAATGCAGATTGGAACCCTAAGCACACATTTGCGCACATGAACATACCCTAGTCTGGGAGGGAGGGGGGGCTAATCTGGAAGGATGTTAGGGATACTTGAGAGGAACACATAACTTCCTTTACACGTAAAGGTGGTCATTATTTACTCCTGGTGATATTTTTTCTGAATTTCCTCTAATTCGTCTCCTAAACTGGTTCTAATAAAATAAAAAATAAAAAACTAGCTCCCATACGTTCTGATGGGAAAAACACATGCTAGTTTTAACTTTTGCTCCAGACTAAATTTCCCTCCAGTATATTCACCAGGACCAAACCCCGCAAATCAGACAATAGAACATTTTCAATCTGATTCAGCTTGTGACACTGGAAAATAAGTCTTTTACTTTCAACTTTTAGATATTAATAATGTGTTCAACTTTCTCAAATTTCAGGCTCTAGATCAAACAGAGAATCTAGTTAAAACAGAATAGTCATTGACATTCAAAATTCAACGTTTACTACCGATTTTCAGATTTGCGAAATGTCTCCCGCATTTCAGCTTTGTTTCAACTTTTCAGATAACGTTTGATACTCAGTTTGAAACCTTCGGCTTTTGATTGACTAGTCTGTGATGCCAGGAGTCCACAGTATTCCATTTTCAGAAACGAAATTTGACTTCTAGTTAGGGTAGGTGGAAAAGAAAACTTTGCTGACAAATTATTTTTGAAAACTAAATTTTTTTTTTAATTAAAAATTTACCGATTTTTTAATTGTAAAAAAGATAAACAGAGAAACATTCATTAAAAATGAAAAATTCAAATGAATAGTTTCAAAATGTGCCGACTGCCAAATTATTGGGGTGGGTGGGGGGTTCAACCACCACACCCCCTATAGTTTCGTCCCTAGGTTTGAAACATTTCTTCCTCAAGTTTCATAACAGTATGAATACTGACAAAAAGTATACCTATGAGTAGAGGAAATTATGAATTTCAAGAATTTCTTCATTTCATTTGTCGCACACTTTCAAGCCTAGGATAGCATGTGTACAGTGTATTTGATAGCAAATTTCACGAGGAACAACTTCTATTTGAAACTTTTCTTTCAAAACAGCGTACCTGTCGAGATATCTCAAAAAACCAATTGGGGGGGGGGCTAAAATCCACCATAAAAATTTAGCCACGAGAGGGGTGGTCGGAATTTTTAATATATCATTCTTGAAAGCATGCCCAACACATTTCAACAACGTTTCACTTATTATGCAAAAATATTTTTAAATTTGCAATATCTAACCGCCTACCTTCACTTGTTCAGTTTGTAAAATATGGTGTTGTGCAGAATGTTCAGGATGGTCTTATAAAGAAATTTGTTCTATTCCTTACAAATGCAATGTCTGTATGAGTAGTACTAAGCCTTGTTGTAAATTGTTTTTCTACAAATTAACAACTTTTACTCGATTTTACTATTTTTTAAATCATTTGTCAACTTGCACATTTTCCAGCAACATATGAACTACCGCACTAATTTGTGAACATCCGAGACCATTTATAATTACCTAGGCATAAGGGCTGTCCCAGAAGTAAGGTTCCTTACTGTCTTATTTTTTTGTTTCACGTATTCTATGAGTGAGGAATGAGGAAATATTGTAAAGCTTATCTGACAGCACTGGAAAAACATCAATTCTGTGCAGTGAGAACAAAGATGTTTATATGTACTACTACACTAGATACCTAACTTCCTATTCTGCCGTAGTATAATAAAGCGTACCCAAGACTTTGTTCGAATGTTGCATAAGCGTTCGCCAGTCACCAGTATAGTCATTTTGTCGTTCAAATTAAAAAAAAAGAAATTGAAGTGTAGCATAGTTTTTTTAATATTTTCCTGCTCCCAAGATATGAATGCATGGTCTGTCAAATTTTCAGATCGTTTTACCCAGGCAAAATGTAATAAGTGTGATTTAAAAATGACCAATTTCCCAATTAAAATGCATTGGAGCCGATTTTCTATACTGGTGACGCTAGCAGATGGGATATACTAAAACGTAAGGTAGGTGAGAAGGGTTTATACTACTAACAGGCTGAAGTTAGGTATCTAGTGTAGTAGTATAAACGTCTTTGAGTGAGAAGTGATGGTGAGCTAGTGCATGAAACATACATTTGATGCGAGAATACCCATTGGATTACCATTTTTTGAACCATAAAAAATAAAACATCTGGCACTATCTATTAGTAGTTAGTCAAAGTGTTGGGCAAAACATAATTACAGTACGACACATGCTTCCTGCATTTGAAGGTAATAGCTCTGGGAGGTAAGTATTTTAATTGCTATGAAGAACTGATAAGCCTATTGCAATGAATGATGAAACAACTGAAAGATCCAACATATGCTGAATGATAACTGAAAACAAACAGAGCTTAGAAGAATCACAAATACTGGATGATTATAATGATACAAATTTGAACAACTCAAATCCAACAAGCACTATGACGAAAACCGACCTCAATGGAACCATAAAAGATACAGACCAGAGTGCAGTGGAATTGTGCTGGGCCCATAACCTGTTGCAGTAAGTTAGTTCTGTTGAGGTTATGCACCTCTCATCGTCCTCACGCCTCCGCGATAATGGTCATATCATTCTATTCTGTTCAGTTCTAGTTAACGCTACAGGTACGGGAGCAGAGTTCCGAATTCCTCCAGTTTAACACAATGTAGGAATATTTTATTTATTTTTATTTTTTTGAAACGTAGTAAGCCAGGGTGATAGGGTATGAATCATACTTATCTCTAAACGGGCAGCAAACATGAAGTTTGTGCTGATGGCAATTTTAGTACACCTATCAAGCGTGGCTCCTTAAATAAATCTTCAATTTTGCACTTTAGGCGCATATTTTTCAACAGCTATAATATCAGTCAATGTTTTTTTTTGTGTGTGTGTTTTGTTTTAACACGATAGAGGTATGTTTTAACGCACAACGCTAAATAAATTAATTTTAATTTAGAATTCGATCCGTTAATGGCCCATAACCCTATTGCAGTAAGTTCTTCATTGGAATTGAAACGTTTACCTCCCAGAGCTATTACCTTCAAAGGTGGAAAGTAACGCATTGCACTGACTGCCAATGAATGGCGCCAAATGTTTCTTTTTTTGTGGTCCAAAAAGGAAAACCCAACGGGCATTCTCCCATTAAATCCACGTTTCGTGCATTGGCTCAACATCCCTTCTCACTGCACAGACTCGATATTTTTCCAGTTATCAGATAAGCCTAGGCAACATTTCCTCGTTTGCCACTCACTGTAGAACGCGTAAAATAAGATAGTAGAGGACCTTATTTCTGGGACAGACTACCCACTCTGTAAAAATGACTGTCTCAATGAAATGCCTAACAGTTACAAATATCCTAGTCTGTTCATAAATTGATTTACAAAGATCGCTAATTTGTAGATGATGATACCAATTTGATACATTTCATTCATGGACCACTTGAGCATCCAGCAGTATATGATTGAAGTATACAGGCCTCAGACTCTGGGCAATCAGCGCTGTTGGCTATCAGGCAGGGCTTCTCTTGCGTTACAGCTTTGCTGAAAAACTTATTTACAACGCCATACGCTAATTCTGGTTCCGCAATGTAAATACACATTACTCGAGTATTCACACTGGATGTCGACAGACACTTAGCATTTCGCACACAAAGAAACGACTGATTTCCGCTCTCGAGAAAAACGAAAATCCGTACATTCGAGAAACATAAAACGAGTTACATAATATGACTAGTTCTTGCAAAATACGCAAAAATTTGTACGTAATATGGCAATTCTGGAAAGTTTTCGACAGAAAAAAATAAATAAATAAAAGGCGCGTTGATTATCACAGCTCGCAGAACTCCGGTGATAATCAACTAGCGCAGATCAGACTTTAGGAACGTGGAACGTCCAATGCCACAAAAGCGATGATACATCGAAGCTGAAGCGGCCAGCAACGGATACAGTTGCTGGTTAAACAAAACCCATAATTTCTGGTCGGTTCGATATCGGCTGCCTTTGCAAAAGGCATACACATGCTGGTAGCGAGCAAACGGGTACACGCGGAACACGCCCCTGCCCCTGGAATCAGGTGTACCCGCGAATCACAAATATCACGTTTCCCGACAAATTACCGTCACAGTCTTACCAGGTCACTCTTTGGCACAGTTGAAATCACTCGTCCCACAAGCACAGCTGTTTGTACTTGACGAAGTACGAAAACCGGTACCCTCTCCGGCAGGTTTTGATTCCGCATTTATAGTTGTCAGCGACCAGGTTCGAGCTCTTGCAGAATTTCAGATTGCACGGGTACCAGGGTATGTGCAGCTCCAGCCGACACAAACACGAAGACCACAGGTTGGTCACCTCCGAGCACCGGATCTGCTCTTGCGGCTTTCGGTACGTCTTCACCGTCGCCATCAACTTGGATATGGGCACGCCTGCAATCACAAAACCCAAACAACTCTATCAGTGTCGTAAACCATTTGACCATTCACGCTCGAAGGGTTTCCCAGTAAAATTAATTTCCTCGACCGACTAGCCAGCGAGCAGCTGCAACTCGAATGCAATTATGGCGAAGAGAAAATGTTAGCTGCCTTTTATACAGCGAAAGAGATAAATCAAAAGCTCAATAAAAAGCGAAACATGTTTCGCGGTTGTTCGTAGATATCCGTCCGTTTCTTTCAGTATTCTGTTTTCGGCCACCCTCCGGCGGGGTGAAATGTGGGGCGACGAGGGCAGCTTATAAAATTGAAAGTTTTCGTGTAACTGCTTCGTTCATTTGGCTTTGCTCCAACGCTTCATTAATCAGAACTTTACCGCTTTCCTCGGGCAGGGTTTTTCTCGTCTACGAGTAAGTCCGGGAACCTACACTTCCGTGAGGGTGGCCTTTACTCTGTTAATTTTCTTCTGCACGCTATTTTTGAATCGCACTTGAATACGAATCTATGCAATAAAGGTCGAGGAGGAGAGGAGGTAAGTACCAATAGGAACTGTGAGATTGACAGCGTCGTTCCATCACACTAAAAACCTGGCTACATCTCACCCGATTCTCCTGTAGGGTTCGAGTCCCCCTCTCCTCCCACATGCGGATACAGGGGAAGATAATGGAAGCCACTGTCCCTCTAAGAGAGAATATTGACTAGTAATGCCCGACAATCGATTAATCGATTTGTACTGAAAGAAATTAATTACAAAATCGATTTTGACACAACCCACAAAATAATTGATTTTTTAAAAATCATTACGTGTTTGCGTGTTCTCTTATTAATGGTTGGAGGAGAATGGGAATACAGAATTGCAGTCCTCAGATAGTGCTCGAACCTGGAGTAACAGTACGAGGACTGGGTCTAGTATCTCCAGTGTTGGAAGAACGAATGAGAACGAGAAGGATACGGCATGTTCTCGGTTCTCGTTCTCAGAACGAGAACCAGAACATGATGGGGTTGAGAACGGGAACGGGAATAGGACCAGCCTGGGAACAAGAAAGAGAACGGGGACGTTGGTAATTATAGCGTAAGGCGAACGAGGAGCATGAACGAAAACCATGCAGTTAGAGAAAAACGAACGAGAATGGGAACAAGATGCTTTTGCGTTCTTCCAACACCTTTGCAGCTGGCGCAAAAGTAAAATTCTGAAAGCCTAAAACGATCAATATTGTATTAATGCAAAAATCAAACTGCAGTACTCGGATGTCGGAAGAATGAACGAGAACGAAAAGAAAAACGGCATATTCTCGTTCTCAAAACAAGAATGAGAACGAGAACATGATCGAATTGAGAACGGGAACGTTGGTAATTTTAAGGTTTGAGAATGGGAACCTTCGTCTTCTCACCTTTAACTGAAAGCGAGTACGCAGTACTCGGATCTAAACGGCATAAAACAAGAATGAGTGATCGAATTGAGAACGCGTTGGTGCAATGAATGAGAACCGTGCAGTTTTGATTTTTGCGTAAGAGTACCTCTAGTCTCTAGTAGTATAAGAGACTTAAGGTCTAAGTGAGAACTTAGTTTTTGCGAAAAATTGTTCTAGTCCACCATCTATTTCAGAACATGTTTGAGTATTCAAAGTACCTATGAGTTGACTTTTTCGTATTTTATTTTATACTTTCAATTTTCTCATTACAGCAACACATCAAACTAATCTATTAAAAATTGATTAATTGATTTTTTTCCTACAAAAAAAAACGACTCAACTTTTTTATTATGATGGAAGAATCGGATATTCAATTTTTGGGCATCCCTAATATTGACATCAGAAATGTTTCACAAATACCTTCACATTTTACTTGAAAACGAGCCAGCTATAGTTTTTCAAATATTTTCAAGGAATTTGAAGTAAGTGCGGAAGACTTTCGGAAGTCTACTAAGTTTTCAAGAACTGCAGTGAATTTTGAATAAGTTCTCGAAGATCTTAAGCGAGTCTTGAGAAGTTTTAAAAGTCTTAAAGGAATCCAAAACGTTATGACCGAGTCCTGAAGATTCCTGATCGAATCCGGAAGAGACAAAAAGAGATTTTAGCAAATCTGAAAGAGCCATATATAGTCTTGAAAGAGTTTCAGACGGTCTTAACGAACTTTGAAAAAATGACGAAGGGTCTTAGAGGGCATCTAACTTTTTTAAATCAAGAACATAAAATAAGTTTTATTATTGACACAGTCTTGAAGAGTCGTCTTGAACAAACCTTGAATAGTTAGTGAGCCTTAAACAGAAGTCTTACAGAAACCTAGGTTCGGGAGCGTGGAAGAGAGAGGGCAGAAAAAAGAGGGAGTGACACCATCCCAACGATTTCTAGAGTCGCGAGTCGCCATTTATAGGCAATAGTGTCCCTGTTAGAGTGTGTGTGAAATTGGTAAATTCTGTATGTAGGGTGTGCCAATTCACAATTTCTTCCATCTGGGCCCCGATTACGACCGACCAATAAGCGTGATAAAGATACAACGACAAAATATCATGTATTACGATCAAGGATTCAGTTTCCCTGCTTTCTCAACCTTGTCACTCTTCTCAACATTTTATCAACAGCCACGAAGAAGTTGATAAAATTTTTTATCACGCTAAACCGTCGGTCGTAATCGGGGCCCTGCAGTCCAGAGCCCTTTCGGGTGCTATGCCATCTTCAGTGGAGTACATTAACACTTTTCTCTTTGTCGTCCTGTATTTATAGTGGTGTGTAGTACTGTATGGTAAACCTGTTTGGTGTGTTCCAATTGGTTGTCTGTCGTTGTATAGTCTGTCTAATCAGTGAGCCTTACGTTATTAATTGGAATAGGTTCTCGCTTTGGAAGTTAGTTGTTATGTCTATTCGGTTGATTTGTTTTGTTTTTGCCTTTATTATCTCAAGCTGTTCTTTTAATTTTCTTTTTCTTGTGTTGTTTTCTATGCGCAGAATTTTGTATTTTTCTGTCAACTTGGGGTGGTTGGGTCCCTGGTCGTCGCAGTGTTTTCCAAAAAGTGATTTGTCATCCTTTAGCTTCTGTGATTTTTCATGTTCTTATATTCTAGTTGTAAATTGTTTGCCTGTTTCTCCTATGTAGGTCATGTTACCGTGTTCACAGCCCAGTCTGTATACTCCGTTGCTGTTGTTCCTGTCCTTTAACCAATAGGAACACACCAAATAGGTGTACCATACGGTACTACACACCACTATAAATATGTAGAGGACGACAAAGAGAAAAGTATTAGGGTACTCCACTGAAGTTAGCATAACTGCCGAAAGCGCTCTGGACTACAGAGGGTAGAAATTGTGAATTGGCACACCCTACATACAGAATTTATAGGCGAATTCGCCCACTTAGTTGGTACTTCAAAACATTAGTAACATCCATTTTTTTCTCTTTGTTTGCAGAGGAAAATTTGAACAGCGAGTCGATATTTTTTGGAAAACAGGAAAACAACTCTAAAAAACAAGTAAAAATGGCTATGAAATTTGAAAAATGATTAGAGTTAAAGACACCTTTGCAATTTTTTCCTTATTTTTGTGCTTCTCTCTTTACACACAACTCGTCATCATATTTTTTCACCCCCCCCTATAAAAAAACTTTAATTTTTAAATAAACGGCGTTCAATTTTCTTCTTTTCTTCTCGCTTGGCCAGTTATACTCGCGCACTTAACTGTTGTATAATATTCAGTCACTGTTTTCAGACACAACTCACTAGCTAGAGTTTCGTTGGAAGGTTTTTGCTGCAATCTACCGGAAAATTGGACTTCAATAATACGTACACTGCACAGCGGAAGCACGAAATAAAGGAAACATAATTTTCTTCAAAGACAAACTTCCTCAAAAATCACTTAAGTGACCGTTTTATGAGAAAAATGATCAATAATGACCTCAGGGGTACCAACAGTTTGCCTTTTTGAGGCCAATTTTGTGGTTTGCCAGAGTGAAGCAGGAGTTTGCTATTTTCCAAATATCATTTAAATTGTAAAAAAATAGGTACTACTGTACGAATATGTTTGAAGAATCAAACTGGTATCAGTCAGCAAATTATTATGTTATTGAATGTGAGAGCAATTGAAGAATATTACAGAAAAAGAGAGTATTCGTCACTCAAAAAAGTTCCGAGTCCGCTCGCTCGAGTTTGCTTCTTCAAGAAAAAATTTGCCATTTTTCTGAGAGAAGCTTGCTTTTTTGAAAAACAGAGTTGGTAACCCTACCTTAGGTGACTCATAATGGAAAAAATGACTAAGTGGTCACCCTGGGAAGGTTTTTGTTCGGTTTTTTTTCCCCGTTTCAGCTCATTTAGTTGACACGTTGAATATTAGTCGGCAAAATGAGAAAATGAGTAATCTTTATCACCATTATATTTTTTTACAAAGTTAAAAATTGTCAAAATTAGCCTGTAAAATGTAAAAATAACTTCTTTTTATGCTTTTGTGCGGAGGAATTTTCGCATCGAGTCGGCATTTTCGATCTATTTTCATCTCCTCCTCCAACGCGAACGGGACTTGTGACGCTTCTATCATGGCGAGTCTTAAATGAGCACAGACGAGTCATAGTTAAATTCCAAGAGTTAGGTACATGGGAGTCTTTTAAGAATCCCATTAAATAACTAAGTATTTTGAAGTGTTCATCATGTCTTGAAGAGTTATAATCAAGCCTGAAAGAGACAGAGAATTTTGAACAGTTTTAGCGAGTATTAAATGAGTTCAGAGAAGTCTTGAAGACTTTGAAGAATCTAAAAGATTGATTAAATAATCTTAGCAAGTCAGAGTTACTTCCCCTTCATCGATCAGGGGCAAAATTGGGTGGCATTGTAAACACTGAAAATTATTCAAAAATTGTCACTCAATCGAGAATCCGGCAAGTCGAATGATTTTGACGGAATTTTCAGTTTGGAGAAAACAGTCAGCAGTGCAAATTGTGTCACCGGTTTTAACAGAGAGGAGGGAGGGGGGGGGGTAATTTTGAGATAATTCCTTCCGTGACAGTCAAAAAAAAATTTTTCAATAGAAATTGTCCGAAAAATCAGTGTTGGAAGAACGAACAAGAACGAGAAGAAAAGCGGCATGTTCTCGGTTCTCGTTCTCAAAACGAGAACAAGAACATGATGGGATTGAGAACGGGAACGTTAGTAGGTATAGCGTAAGGAGAACGAGGAGCATGAATTGGGACTGCAAGCGCAAAAGAGTCGCCATCTACAATTTTAGGCACGTGAAAAAAAGGAACTACTGAAACCCTACACATTTTCGAAAAATTCATCAGATTGAAATAAAAATGGTCCCAATGGAAAGGAAATTTTATGTACTACAAATTTTGTTCTATTAATTTTTTCGATAAAGGCTTTCGTTTTCATAATATTTGGAGATTTCTTCATACACCTGTAAATGGTAAATTCTTCTTGATCAAGGTTTCAAGGTAAACGACAACAGCGGGCCACCGCTTTCAGTAGCCCCAATAAAAACCATGCAGTTCGAGAAGAACGAACGAGAACCGGGAACGAGATGATTTTTGCATTCTTCCAACACCTTTGCAGCTGGCACAAAAGTAAAATTCTGAAAGCCTAAAACCATCAATTATAAATTTTTTTATTGAAAAAATTAAACTGCAGTACTGGGATGTTGGAAAAACAAACGAGAACGAAAAGAAAAACGGTATGTTCTCGTTTTTGTTCTCAGAATGAGAATGAGAACGAGAACGGGAACAGGACCAAGATGGGAACGAGAACGGGAACATTAGTAATTTCAAGAACATGAATGAGAACCGTGCAGTTAGAAAAGAACTAACAGGAACGGGAACGATGATTTTTGCGTTCTTCCAACACTGTGGAAAAATTGAAAAAATTCTGCTGATTTCGCTCACAAATGTGTATTTTTATCAGTGTCAGAGATCAATACTATAAAATCCATTTCCGTAGAAGAATTCTGGTACCGGGCCTGAAAGGTCGAAATAACTTTGTTTCTCTACACACTTAGAAGAAGGAACTAATAAAATTACAGCTAACTATTCTTACACATTTGGATGCCTCCTGGCATTCGCAACTGCCCCCTTCCCCCCTATTATATCCTTTAAAAAAAAACAAAAAAAAAAAAAAAAACGAACATACAAAAATCACAACACACTTTCTTTTGGTAATTATTTCTAAATCTTAAGGCATCGATGTGTTCGGAGATACTGCCAAGAGATGTTGATGCTGCAGTGGCAGTAGTCTATGACAGTTGTGCACCTGGCATCCGAAGTATGAGAGGGTCGCGTACCCTGAAGTTGATGTTACCGAGAAGCATATGTACCCTAAAGTTGGCGTTATTAAGAGGGTCGAGTACCTCGGAGTCAAAGTAACCAAGACGGTGACTGGAGTGGAACAGACCATGATTGAGCTTGTCAGTCGAGTGATTGTTGAAGCAGCTGTTGCCAAGAAGGTGTTGGTAACTCAACAACTCAACAGGAAGCGAAGACGGATTGAGTCTATCTTTTAAGAGACATGGTTGAAAAGGCTTAGGCCTAGTTTGACTCAGTTTTAGAAATTAGGCTGATTAGATGTTCCCACCATAGAACGTATTACGCGATCTACCATTTTGACCAGAAAACCTGACAAAACTATTATTTATATAGCTGTTTGGTAAGTTTTTGTACAAATAGTTGAAAAAATGGCAACTCAGAATTTCGCGTCGTACAGAAGTTTTTGTTGCACTTTCGGTATCAGGGACAGACACTGATGTAAGTTTTTGTTGAATTCTGTTTCATTCACAGCCCCCTTCGAACATGTTTTGAATACAAACGAAGTAATTAATACTCAAGGAAAATTCACTTTTCTGCAACTTCAGAGTCTTGTAGCCCTACGATTTTGAGAACAAGCTATGTGTGTTTAAGAAGTTTCTTATCCTTCTAGACGGATACTCCTTCATCTGTACAAATAGTTAGAAAAACAGGCAACTCAGAATTTCGTGTATGACAGAAGTTTTTGCAGCACTTTCGATATTGAGAACAGGCAGTGAGCGGTGATGTGTGTTTCGAACACTCTTTGAATAACAAATAATTATCGATGAAATGCTCAAAGAAAATTCACTTTTCTGTAACTACAGAGTCCTGTGGCCTCTGCAATTTTGAGTAATTCTGAGAATAAGCTATACAGTAGAACGTCGATTATCCGGACTAATTGAGATAAGAGGTTTTCCGGATAACCGAAACATGTGCTTATTTTATAGAGGAAAACACATTTTTTTGAAGGGAAATAGTCCAAAAAATTAGCTCATTGGTTTCAGAATTTCCTGATTTATCCAGAGAACAATTTATTGTTCTATAATTTCTATTCATGCTTTTATAATAATTTTTTTTACAACAATACCTATCATTATCGGAAGATTTAGAAATTGATTAATCTTAATAGACTAAATAGGCTAGACTAGAAAGAGAAAAAGAAAGCGAGTTTGCCTAAAAATCCGGGCCCGGATTATATTTTTTTTTTTTTTTGGCCATTCCGGTTAACTATGACATTCCGGATGATCGACGTTCTACTGTATGTCTAAGAAGTTTCTCATTCTTCTCAACGAGTACTCTCTCATCCTGTCAACTGGTTCATCAAACTGAAACACCCTATGTCACTGGAACACACTTGATTCCACGAAACACTAGAACAGTATTTGAACTCATCAACAGATTAACACACTTCCAGGCAATAATGATAGCGAAACACTTAATTCTACTTGGAATCTTCAGTATCAAAATTTTCAGTCGCATACCAACTTACAACCCTCTGATCCAATCGGAGAGTCAGCCGCGGCGCATCCATTATTTAAATAAACGTTGAGCCAAGAAAACGAGCGAATGCTTCCACCGCCATATCGTACATAAATTCCGCAAATGTCTACATATCCGGTGGAGATTTTAGTATCTCACGAAGTCGAGTTTGTATAATGAGAAACAAAGTAGAGCAGACCGAGAATGTCCCCTTTCACAGGATATAATATAGAACAACGAGTCCACAAAATTTTAACGAAGGAAATTTGAACGAAGCGCGCTGTTTAAAGATACTGCACACTCCACACCAGGGCTGCTCAATTAGTGGGCCGTATTGTTAGTGAGTTCAACTTAGGAAATTTATTGATTTAAAATAAATACAAGAAACGTATTTCCGGCGTATAATATTCTTCTGTATCGTAAGAAATTTTGAATAACTGAAAAGAGGCCCGGGCAGTAGTGACGTGAGGAAGGGATAATCAGAGGGCGCAACTTTAAATTACGTTTGATAAGTCGGCAACATTGGAAACTTTTTTCCGGTTCTGAGTGGATTCATTTTTAGTAGACAGTTTAGCTGGCTGCAACCCCTACTCTCTCCAGAACAAACCAGTCAGCAACGCCCTAGAAAGGAACTGACAGATACTCCTTTTGGGGATGCCAACAAGCATTTCAGTACAAGTCTCAATGTTATTACTCGCCTCTGTTGGTCGATTATCAGTCCCATCAAAACTCCCCTCAAGGTAGCTACTTTCTGACATTTTTATGTACTTTGGCACACTAATCGGAAAAACGTTACTTTCACGCGTCACAATGATTTTCTTCGACCTTTTCCGGTTTTCCGGACCAATTTTCCAAATTTTCCTAAGCACTTCTAACATTTTTATGTCTTTACTTTGGCACACAACGGAAAAAAGCGTTACTCTGGAGCATGACGAAAAGAGCGAGACAAATCTAGGAATGAGATTCTGTTGGCTGAGTCCAGTAGGCTATGTCTAACCGGCTGTATATATTTTGCTAGTACTAATGTAGAGTTTCATTATTTGATACCCATAAATATTAGGACTAAAGGGCCCCTATAAAAGGTTAGTCCGTCAAACAGACCTCCGAGCAGTACACACTGCTAGTGCATCATCTTGCAGATGAGTTTGCAACCACGGGAGAGCATTTTCATGTCTTTGCTTCGCGGACTGCGCCGACATGAGAACGTCATCGTGTCTGTCTGTAGACAGTCCAGATACTTCAGACATTCCAGTCAGCAACATGAGACTGTCATCGTGTCTGTCTGTCTGTAGACAATCCAGTCAGTCATTATTATCTTCATTTTTTCCCCGTAACACTCCAACGTAACGATTTTTTCCGTTGTGTGCCAAATAATACAGTTAAATTGTAATCCAAAATCGATGTCATTAGATGAGATAGTAGCGATTTTTCCACACAATGTTCGGGATGACGTGGGGATACTCTGGTCAAGTTTTCGACCTCGGGGCCCCTCCGGAACTTAGTTTCCCAGCCCAAAACTGCAATTTTCCGGCACTTTTCTCAGTTTTCGGCCATTTTGAACACGAAGGAGTGGTTTTTCGACCCTGAACACATATACTTTCTTTTTTTAAACTAGATAAAATTTGCTAAATTTTGAGATTTCTTTGTCTCTGTAGACCTAATAGTTTCCGAGATACAGCTTTTCAAAGTTTGGAGTTTTTTTTTCTTCTTCAAAGTTCCAAATATATAGCAATTTGTCTTGTTTAACTTCATAAAATCGCTCTGGTATCATGACAAATCACTTTCATATGGTTCAACGAGGTATATGTTTACTCAATTTACATTTTAGAAAGGTGTGGGTGAGGGTGATGAATAAAAAGGATAAAGGGAACAAAGTCGTCATTCTACGCCGCATTCAAACCCATTGATATTGAGAATACACGAGGGAAATCCAAGGTTGTCGATGGAGACCATCTCCTTCATAGAGTAGTGTGGCCGAAAACTTCCTCATTCGAAACTGTAGCTGCCAGATACGTCCAATACCTTTATGCACGCTTTGGCCAAAATGTTGCTGTTGTGTTCGACGGCTATCCATCAGAAGCTGAGCACAAAGGAACGAAGAGTTCTGAACGGACCCGTCGAGCCATGGCACATTCAGCTCCGGAAGTAATCTCTGAGGAAAACACAATTCCTCAAATCCCGCAAGACAAGTTTTTGTCTAACGATAAAAACAAACTGTGGTTGATCCAGCTGCTGAACAGCAAAATGGAAATACACGGAATTGAAGCTCTTCAATTCGAGGAAGACGCGGATAGGCTGATAGTCACAACAGCCCTTGCCAAGGCCAGTGATACGACGTGGTGATCATAGCAGAAGATATCGACCTGTTGGTCATATTCACTGGCCTGGTAAGACCAACGAACGTGTATTTCCAAAAGTGTGGGCGAGGAAAAACGGCAGACGTTTTCTACTCAGCTGCCTCCACAACACTGGGAAACCACCACCTCATCCCATTTGTCCACGCTTTCAGCGGCTACGATTCTACCTCAGCCTTCTTCGGCCATGGGAAGGCGAAACCGCTCACTGCACTAGAGCGGAGCTCTCAGCTGAAGGAACAGGCTGCAACTTTTTCAAGTCCCACGGCAACTCCTGTGCAAATAGCGGCCGCAGGTGAACAAATCACTGTCACCGTGTACGGTGGCCAGACAGGCGTTGATACCCCTAATTCCAGGCGGTACCAGCTATTAGCCGAAGTTGCAGTCAAGACGAATTTCAATTTAGCCCGGCTTCCTCCCACTGCTAATGCTGCCAGGTTGCACTCTTTCCGGGCTTACCAGCAGGTGTAGAAGTGGATGGGGCAAACCTGAGCCCAACACAGCGGGGATGGCTACTTACACCCCACGGTCTGGTCCCAAAAATGATGAACCAGGAAGGTGCCCCATCCCAGCTTCTGCAGATCATCTCCTGCAACTGCTAGCAACGGTGCGGAAACTTTGGGAGCTGCAGAAAAGCCGGGCTGAAATGCTCCATTGTCTGTGGCTATTGCAGTGGGCAGTCGTACGGAAATATAGCGGACATCACAATCGATGTCGACGAGCACACCCCGGACTTGGACGAGAGCTTCGACGACGAGGAGCTATCCCTGCCTCGTCTGTCGGAGCTCCGAAACGACGCCGACGATGTTACTACACTGTGGTAGTTGACATGGGCTCTGGCCCATCCAAGCGGGCGAAGAAATGTTAATTTGTAGGGTTGTTCTTCAATTAATTTTTAATTCTAAAACACTAGATACATAGTTTACTCTTAAGAAATAGATAATTAATTTATACTGTTATGTTATACGCCATTAAATCAATAAGGAAGTTTTCAATGCCATTTTATTTTGTACTAGCATTGTAAAAAATGTTTTTTCACACATCTGTTCAAACTCCATTCGATTTTATTGTAAATTAAATTCCCTATCACCTGGAGATGAGACATATGTTACAGTAAACTGAAATTTACGATACGTTCAAAGAAAGGATAGCTTGGGGATGGCGATTTCGATCACTCCTCATGGACTTCTTTTGTACAGGCTTAGATAAGAAGTAACTACTCGCACTTGGGCTGTTTTGAACACGCTCCCTCCCCCCACCTCCCCCGACACTCCTCACCCACACCTTTCTGAAATGTAAATTGAGTAAAAATTTACTTCGCTTAACCATATGAAAGTGATTTGTGATGATACCAGGGCGATTTTATATTGCTACATATTTGGAACTTTGAAAAAAAAACCACTAAATTTGAAAAGCTGTATCTCGGAAACTATTAGGTCTACAGAGACAAAAAATCTCAAAATTTAACAAATTTTATCTAGTTAAAAAAAAGTATGCGTGGTCAGGGTCGAAAAACCGCTCCTTCAGGGTTAAAATGGCCGAAAACTGAAAAAAGTGCCAAAAAATTGCAGTTTTTGGACTGGGAAACTAAGTTCCGGAGGGGTCCTGAGGTCGAAAACTTGACCAGAGTACCCCCACGTCAACCCAAACATTGTGTGAAAAAGTCGCTACTACCTCATTTAATATATGCGGGAATGTATAATTTAACTGTATGAAAAAAAAAACCAAAAAAAAAAACAACAACAAAAAACAAACACATAAACTGTCAAAATAGCGTTACGGGCTAGCTAGGCTGGCTGGCAACGGAAAAGAGGCTTTACTCTGGAGCGTGACGAAAATAGCGTTATGGGCTGGCTGACTGGACTAACTTAACATTCTTCATTGGCCTACAAGCACCACACTCTTTGTATCAGGCTGTATTCCCCTGCGAGCATCACGTTCCTTGTACCAGCATGCGAGCACTACGCTCTGCTAGTGCATCATCTTGCAGACGAGTCTGCAACCACGGAGAGCATTTTCATGTGTGCTTCATGGACTGCGTCGGCATGAGAATGTCATCGTCCAGCGAACGTAGCGTCCAAAAAATAAACGCGTCAAAAAATATGGAGCGCAACGTGCTCTGCGGAGCATAGCGGACGTTCACATTCTCGTGTCGGTAGGGCACTACAAACATGAGTATAATCATCAGCCATTTTGATTCACAGTGTGCCCGTCTGCCCATAGATACCGAATCCGACTATGCGGAGCGTACCGCATAGTCAATTTGGCATCAACGGGCGCAGAATGAATCAAAATGGCGATTATAGCCATGTTTACAGTGCTCTAATGTCGGTGCAGTCCACGAAGCAGACATGAAAATGCTCTTCCGTGGCTGCAGACTTGTCTGCAAGATGATGCACTAGCAGAGCTTAGTGCTTGCAGGCTGGTACAAGGAACGTGATGCTCGCAAGAGAATACAGACTGATACAAGGAGTGTGGGGCTTGAAAGCGAATGAAGAATGTTGAGTCAGTCAGTCCATGCTTTTCCGCAATGCTCCAATGCAGGGTGACCAGATGCTGGTAGAGTAAAGTCGCCATTTTCAACACGCAGTGTAGCCCAAAGTCGCTTAAAATTTTCCCTCGTAGCTTATATGTAATTAAACGGTGAACAGAAGAGATACCTCCCACCGTCTTGCAAACTTATCAACTAAATCAGTGCTGCCACATATCAATATACAGCAGAAAGTGTTACCATAAAGCGTGCTCGATTTCCCGTTTTTAAAGTAACACTGTTAACATTTCAAAAATGAAGTTCGAGTAGAAAAACCGAAAATTTTTTTGGGAAATTGTAATTTATTTTGTCCTAAGTCGCCCAATCTCGTAATCCTGCTACAATGTAACACTCGAAAGTAACGCTGCTCCAAGTAACACTCAAAAAGTAACTTTTTTTTCTTTCGTTTATGTGTCAAAGCAAAGACATGAAAATGTCAAAAAAAGATGAATCACGCAATGAAAACTCCGGACCCCCAAAAAAGTCTGGGTCCGGGTTTCAGCTAACATTGTACGCAGCTTTGAGAATATTTACTATTTGAGAACAAATTTGATATTCAGTGACTACTATGAAAATAGTGCATATTCTTTAATTCACATTATTCTCAAAAAGCTCCCTGATTTTGATCAAAATGATAGCAATTCCCTGAATTTTCCAGGCTGACGAAATTCCCTAACTTTTCGCGGTTTTCCGGAAAGTGGCTACCCTCATTTGGTGGAATGTATGGCGATGTACGCATGCCAAAGTGGTTTCCCAGGCGCACCCCTGGCTCCGGAAAATACTTTTTCGAAAATCGCATCAGTGATCAGAGGGACGCATTGAAGCTGGCCTGAGTCTCCCCATTTCACCTGTCCGCTTCGGATTCGCGCTGTCCTGCCGGGGCCACTACGGAACACCCTACTGACAGAGGCAATTCACCCAGCATTAACATGGAAATCGGGTGCACCACAGACGGACGTGCTTCCTCCCTTCACCTCCTCGTCCTGGTACGTGCGGCGACGTAGAAAGGCGGTAAAGAAAGTGGCTACCCTGTCCCCTACTCAACTGATAAGGCACAAGCTATTTTCAAGTGGTTACACGCATCACAAAGAAACACAGCTACACTGGTAGCTCAGCGTTTACTTATCCTGAGAACGCCCAATTTGTATTGGCCCACTAGGCTCCGTAAATTTCTGGAAACGACCGGCGGCGCAATGTAATTGAAGACCCCTGTGCTATAATACACTCTTCATGAATGTAAACAAAAGGTTCGTTATTTTAGGAAAGCTTTCATTAAATAAAGACCTTTTCTTTTTCCTTTCCATTTTCTTTATCTCGTTCCCTTCACAATTAACGTACTTCCTTTGAGCTACATTTTGCCCTCATTCTCTCTCTCTCTCTTTTTCATTTCGATCCAAAACAGCTGTCAAATATTTTAAACGAAATTTGAAAATTATTTAAATGAACAATTTTTATAAGAGACTAATTTTTTCCCCCATTCAACTACAAGCTGTAGGCTCGTATTTTTAAAACGAGTTATAAAAGTAAGGAAAAAATAATTATCATAGGATGGAAAATTAAATTTGCCATTATTTTTTTCTTTCTCGAATGAAAAGAACATTTTTCGACGATTTCGTTGGCAGCGAACTGACGTTTCTTATCTCCAGCACGCTATGTCTAATCCCGTTATACTTTATCTCAATTTTAAATTAGATGAAACGTCGCGTCGCATCGTTGATCTTTCAAAAGGTTTACCGCGGTAAATAAAAATTAAATTTTTTAGTTATGCAAAATGAAGGCTACTGATGCCTTCCCGTGGGATGTTATGTAGGCGTGCTGTCGCGCCGTCTTGCACATAAATCGGATGCCAAAGACGACCGTCTTCGCTGTTCATCTTCAATATCCTGCTCCAGTATTACAAGAATGGGTCGTCGCCGAAACTTTCTTCTTCATTATCTCGCAAATAAATCTAAAACTCAAAAAGGGTATATCAGTTTTAGTAATATATATTTGATTAGAACAATGTACTCAGGAAGTTGTTCGAAGTCTGCTTTCAAACTTGCTGGAAAACGCATCTTTCCCCTTCTGAAGGGCATTGTCTTGTATATCCGACATCTTCTACCGCCTAGCAGGAGTTCAACGGAAGAATGCTGCTAAGTTAGTTGAAGCACGAAGTAATAAAGCACTACAAAGAAACGCAATCGCAACCTACAGCAAGCGGCACTAGAGCACCTGGAAGCACCCGAGTACTGACATCCGCCATTTTGAGTCGCTTGATGCCCGACGATTCATAATTCACTCCGCGAAACGTGCCGCCAACGTGCCGCAGTATCGAATTGTGAATCATCGGGCACCAAACGACTCAAAATGGCGGATGTCAGTACTCGGGTGTTTCCAGGCGCTCTAGCGGCAGGAGGAACTAATAAGGAAAGTAGATATTTTTCGCTGTCAATACTGTTTCTTCTTTTGACGCCGTCTAACCAGGGAGTAGTTCTCCAGAAGAACCTCCTATCTGGTGGTAGAAGACATTGGCTTACAGGGCGATGCACTATGCTAGAGCCCTATAAATATAAGTGGAGACATACGCAATTTTGGCTCACACCGTGCCCGTGGATGCCGAATCCGACCATGCGAAGCGTATTGCGTAGTCAATTCGGCATTGACGGGCGTGGTGTAAGCCAAAATGGCGTATGTCTTCACTCATATCTATACGGCTGTAACTTTTGAAGAGCAAGTATTTACATGGCAGAGCTCGGAGAGAAGACTTTAGAAGATTATTAGTACACTGTTGTAAACAAATATGATATTAGTAAAACTGATATACTTTTATAGAGCTTTTGATTTGTTAATGACAGTTATAATATTTGAGTAGTCACCGACTTACTGTGTGGCCAAGTGGTAACGTGCCTGCTTCGCAACATCTGCGTCTTGGGTTCGAGTCCTACCAATGCCGGAAAGCTAGTGATATATTCGAATACCCGACTGACATCCCAGTAAACACAGAAACTACAGTATCCACACACAACTGAGGTGGAAATATAGTGCGTCCTAACAAGGCATTACAATCGCAGGACGTGTTACCACCAGGTCAGGAAAATTGGTACTGTGTGTGTGCACGTTGTGGACAGTCTACTCAAGGTCGAAAAACATGTGGCTAGTTGGTGAATACCGGCTGCACACTCTTAGGCACAGAGAAGGAAGACTCTAACGCAACAAAACTATAGGGAAAACAACAGAAAACTACCTCAACTAACCTGCCCAGAAAAGAGTCGCACTTCAGAACCGCAGCTGTCAACATGCGGTATCGAACATGGCGCCTGAAGAAGAATATTTGAGTGGGGGTGGAACTTTTCATTCTATTGGCGAATGTAAGCACCTGTAGATAGCGCTCGTTAATTGGGATTGTAAATGTTTTTTAGGGTCACTGCAAGTAGCCGAGCCTATTGCAATTGCTTTTTGTTTTCTTTTCTTCTCAATTCAGTCACAGTTCAGTTCAGTGGCACTTTCTTTTTGAGATATCAATTAATTGAAACTAATACAAGAAATATAAGTAATTATTTCACTTTCATTAGGGTCGTCAACAAGCCTCTTGCAATTACTTTATTTTTCTAAATACCTCCTGTTAAAGTGCTACTTTATCCACGCAAAACTGTGGGTAAAGTTGCGTTTTAACAGCATGTGTTTTATAGTGTGTAGTAAAGATGGCGGAGAGTCAGATAGCTTTTTCTCATTCGTGGTCATTGGAAATGATTTCAGGAAGAAAGAACTATCCGTAGTTATGTTTAAGGTCCTTTTCCCCTTTAACATAAGAGCTGATAAATGAAACTAGAGCGTTATAGATACAAGTAGGGCCATACGCCATTTTGGATCCAAAAGCGCCTGTCGATGCCGAATTGACTAGGCGGTACGCTCCGCATAGTCGGATTCGGCATTGACAGGCGCTTTTGGATCCAAAATGGCGTATCATGTATTCTAGCGCTTTAATGAAACATAACTGAAATACAGAATGAAATTAATGTACAAAGCGCTTGTGACACTACATACACACGCACACTAACAAGTAACAACAAACGATACATATGTATGGAGGTACGGGGAACGCAGATCGTCTGTCTCAACGAAAAAAATTCGTGAATGTAACTGCGGTAGGTTCAATCTTCTTATAACTAAAAAAAAGAATGCAACTTGTACATATTTCTAAATTATAGGATAAAATTTTTTCATCAATAGTTTTGAAATATTTGCAACCTAATCAATCGCGTGCTCTTATCAGAATTTACTAACACAATCATAAAACATATTTTTGATGTATGCATGGAAAATCAATTTAGCAGTTTTATTTCTGTCTTTATACAGTGCGAGATATTTAGAAAAATAACTTACAATGCAAGAGGGTACGTTCCCATTGACATACTCACTCGTGCCATTGCTCAATTCGCCTTCGGCTCGTTTCACAAACTCTGCACTCGTTGTCAAAAGCTCACTTTACTCTCTTATATAGTAATCTATACTATTTCTCTCTTGGTTTTTTCTTCTTCAGTAATGCTCATTGATCTTGATCTTACTGCGGTTACTTGGTTCCACTTCTACGTTCTACACTACATAATACGTTATCATATCAATCAAAATTATTTCAATTTTATAAAATTTTATTCTTCTCCAGTCATTGCACTGTTATTATTGAAAATTGGAGCACTGTTTCCGTTGGAGAAGAGTTTGAAAATTGAGGAACCCCCTCACTGGATTTAGAAGAGGAAAGTTAAGCTGTTTGCTAATGTATAGAATGGATTCTCAGTTGGATAAGTGTACAGTTCGTTTGAATCAAGCTAAGTAGAACATGTCCAGTAGGAAATTCGTCTAATCAGCAGTTGATTCTTTTCGCAGTAGTGATGTTGCATATTTTTAGCTTAATACGAGTGTATACATATGATATAGGATTTTCTTGCCTTCTCAGTGAATTCTGTAACTAATGATGTGTGTGAATTGTTCATAAATTCTGATCAAATCTGGATTAAGTGGAACATGTTCCTAGATGTCTATTTCTGTGGTACTCTTTATCAGCAAATGTTTCAAGGAATAATGGTGTCTTATAAAGATGATAAAAGGATTAATGCCCAGTTTTTGTATTCTGTTTTAGGTTTCAAGGGATGAAGTCTTAGCATTGTACCCGAGAACAAAACAACGGTGTTCCTCTCTGTGGTGATTGTGGGGATATGCGATCATGCAATGCGGTAACAGGGAGTCAGGATATTTAACTGTAATCAGATAATAGTAGAAGAATGATGCAGCGTGGCATATCGTCATTTATTTGTTATCACCTTACAGGATTGTTCAGTGCAATCCAGATAACTCACACAATGATGTATTCTTCACTGTATCATTTCTCATCTTCGACGTATGTAATGTAATAGTTGTACAATATGTACAATGCCACTTACTCCTTCTTACAATGCCGATTAAAGATTATTATTACCAACTGTTATAGACACATTTTCCAATCATTCTACATCAGTGCTGAGTTCTGAAGTTATAAGGATAATGTACTTCCAATGTTCTCAAAACTGGATACCTGTTTCATTAACAAGTTTTGATAGTATTGGTGATAATCTCGGTTATGCCTGTTCAAATTGTAAACTGTATTAGAATCAAAATACAATTTTTATTTGAATCAAAATGAATTTCTTCTTTTGTCTTTAGCGGATGAAGAATTACGATTTCCTAAGATATCAGCTGAATTGGTGAAATTAAATATATGTAGATGTAGAATTGTAGAAGATTAGAAGGACGTTTTCTAGCTCTGTGAGGCTCCCCTCGGCACTGATGCGATGCCCGAAAGGGCAGTTTCCGGTGCTGGGGGTGCGGTGTTTTAGGGGCCACTTTGGCATGCGTGCATCGCCATACGTCCCACCACACCAATAGCTCTGTGAGGAGGTTTCGTTCAAATTTGAGAGTCAATGATTTCTAGGCAGTTCCTTCACAGAGAATTGCTTTGATCTTGAATGTTTATCTTTGTTGAGCGACTGCAGTCTGCAGCTTCGCAGTTTGAAGGTGTTCTGTTATTCAACTAATTCACTGAATCTGATTCTGCATTAATTCAAATAAAATCGTTCAACTGAATTTGGGCTGGTCGAGGTGGTGGCGCGCTGTCATCGCAAATTTGTAGCAGTGATCATGTGGGAATATTCCATTAAACAACTGTTCAAATTTATCTGAATTCCTCAGGGCACGAATAGAACTTTTGGCAGTATTAATTAATTCAACAGCTTCGGAAAAGCCCACACACTTCTTTTGCAGTGATTTGGAGACACTTTCAATGCAATCAAATACATACATAAATTGGGACATTAAGTCGGAAGTAAGTTTCAAATTTTTGAAGAAATTGCTAGAAACCTGAAGCTTTTGCGTCAACCTCAGTTGTATCCTCTTCGTGAATTTTCTTCATGGTAGCAATCAATCCTCGGTAGTTTGACCGAACTGATGCAAGAGACTTTCCTCTAATACACCACCAAGTTAGGCAAAAAGGTCTCAAATTTTCTGTGTCAGTTCTACCCTGACATAATTCAAAATCTTCTTCACAAATAATTTTTGAGAATTCGGAGAAACGCTTTGCAGATGAACACACAAGTAATATGCATTCTCTTTCTGATTTCATTTGCACCCTATTTGAGGTTGACAATTTTTATGTGAGTGCTTGCACACCCGAGCACCCACGGATTTCGGTGCCGCTGGCTGGCCTATTTTCTTTTCCTTTTTCCCAGAAAAATTTGAAGAAGATTTATGATTTTTGGGAAGAAGCAACTCATATGGGACGTTTCAAAAGTAAGGTAACACGTTTTCTTTCTCCGCGATGGGTAACACTAGCGTGCTGAGATTTTGAGGGAATGTCCACTGGATGTTTTTTTATTCTGTAGTGTTTCGTTGAATAGTTCGCGTACTATGTAATTTTCAACATAGAATTTATTCCTTTTGTAGGGTGTGCCAATTCACTTTTCCTTCTTCTGTATTCCAGAGCGCTTTCGGCTGTTATGCCATCATCAGTGGAGGTCTCCACTGATGATGGCATAACAGCCGAAAGCGCTCTGGAATACAGAAGAAGGAAAACTGAATTGGCACACTCTACAAAAGGAATATTACCAAGTTCACTCACACTCCAAAATGGACACTAAAAATAGAATTTATTGGTTCATCCAATTGTGAAGTGCGCAGACGTTCCCATTCTGTTTTATTTATAGGAATCTGACATCTCACATGGAACTCAAAGCGTGCTAATCTTTCTCTCATGTGTACAAATAGATCATAGTATGGCTGATTTCGTTTAAAAAGCGTGTAGCTATCTCGTGTTGAAAACTGTAAATTATGAAACGACGATCTTCTGTTAAGAGAGCACGCACGCATGCAGTCTGTTGGTCCTGCAGATCTACCATCATGTGTGCTCCTGTGACCTTGTTTAAAGCGTTGTATCCACAATGTGACCGTGCCCAAAGAAAGGGATCTTATAGGTGAAAAATCATTTTTGGGATTAGCTAATGGTGTGTGTGTGTGTGTGTGCGCGCGCGCGCATAGTCACAAGTCCAATAATTGTACACGCGTGACCTGGATAACTATTGAAGGTCACTAAAATTGATTCTTGTCATGCTGCTACGCTTCAAATATAAATTTTACCATGCTGCGTCGAAATCTGACCAAATGCAGTAGATATGCATGTTGAGTCATAGTAGCACGCAGCTAACGAGGTTTTCCTATGCTGCGTTGAAACCTGACGGTACATTGCTCGAGAAGGAGCTTTCACCCATAAGGTCCCTGTCTTCGGGTATGGTCACTAATACCTATGATATCTGGACAGGGCATTATTCGTGCCATATGCTGAATAAAATCGATGTAAATTTTACTGCTGGATACATTTTCTGAAGTCTAAAAATTTATCATACACGCACTTCACAATTGGCTGGACTAGTATACTCTTAGGATCCATGTGCCAAATTACATAGAACGCGAACCATATGAAACACTACTGGATAAAAACGTAAGTCGGGAGACATCTCCTGGGTGCTGTTCACAACCAAGAATAAACTCCTAAGATCTTATAACATCGCTTGACCAGCGATTACGAACTCGGAGTTAAATCATCATAATATCACAGAAAAATTAGTAAATTTCACAGATGAAAATTTCAACATAATAAAGAGGATGAAGGTTAAAACCACTTGAGACTGTTTATCGCCTGCACGCGAAGGAGAGTTAACACTCCTTATTACGGTGTTAACCGCCATCTTGTAGTCATAATACCGTATAACACCCTTTAACTATCGGTCGTGAATAGCACCTTGGACATTTTCTCAACATTTCAGCACGTCAGTGTTACCCACCGCGGAGAAAAAAAATGTGTTACCTTACTTTTGAAACATCCCACATAAATATACAATTGGATTCATGACTTTTATGACCACTAACATCAACTCACGACTTTTCCACGGCTTTCATCACTTTCATGACTGACAGACACTTGGTGAAGAAAACATGAATGGAGTTGAAATCGAAAATTTAAGAAATCTTCTGGTTGGCCCAGTGGATAGCGCACTGATCTCGGAATCCGGAGGTCCCGGGTTCGAGCTCACGTAGCAACTCGTTAGGCCGGTTTTTCGGCAAGAAGAGTAGAGGGCTAAGACAGCCCTAACAGCCTCCCCGACGTCTCTGAGGTAATGCTCGGAAGAGCGGATGCCCGGGCTCGGGTTGAGAGCAAAATTAGAATAGATACACGTTACACCATCTTGAAAAAAACACGAATTTTGGAGGAATTCGAACCCTTTTAAACAAAATAGCAGACGAGATAAGGGTGGGAACTTCGACACCACCATCAAGAATTTTCAGCCGCTAGTTAGTCCTCTTTTTTCCTTTGAATTTCCTTATTTACCTAGACTGCTAGTATAGACTTCGCGCTCCAGATTCGACTTCTCTCCCGCCGAAAAACAAGAAAACACGACTATTTAATCCTCTTTCCATAGTTGGAAAAGTTTACTCGAGCGAAGAGGGAAAATGTACTCAAGAAGAACCGGGAAAAAAAAAAGAAGAAAGGAAAACAGAAAAAAAAACGAATACATATTTCGAATACAGTGCCATATAATGCGAGAACATTTATCTCAATATATTCTTATATTGTATTAAGAGTCGGACCACCTCGACGACGTATAATAAAAACGGCGCCAAAATACGCCCTTCCGTTCGCATCGAATGCCCGGCTGCCCTTTCGCAAGAGGAAATTTAAGTAGCGCTATACGGATTTCGCGAACGATATTAAAATCCGAAGAAGACTGAAAAAAAGGCGCAGATACCGAGTTCGAGTTGCCGGCGAAATTTAATATTTACGCTACGAGCGGCGAATAATTCGTCGACTGAAAAGAAATAATAATGAAAATACTCGTAATATTTCTATTATTGCATTACTCGCATTCGTGACAACGTTCTTCCCTTTAGTTTCGACGCAGGCAAACTGAACGTGACTGAAAGCTCGGTTCGAGTAATAAAAGAAAATGAGCAGTATAAGACCGTACCGAATAAATTAAGTTCGTTGATTGAGATCGTGTATACTTAAATTGTATACACAGGGCTTCGTGCTATTGACACAGTTCGTTTCCTCCAACCTGTAAGTTTCAAACTGGCAGAAAGTTGGAAAAGAAAAAAAAAAGTCTGTAGCTGGAGTTTTCAAAATATTTCGCGCTTCCAGTGTGTTATTGGAGCGAAATGTGTTGGCGCCGGATAAGTTTCTGAAGAACAGCGGTTACATTTTCGTGTCGGCGACCAGAGAAAATAGATTTTCAAAATAGCTATACTCCATTTTCTATTTTCAACAAATTTCAAATTACAAATCTGTTTTCCATTTTTCATTCCAAAATGGGCATCCTTTTGGAAGCACATAGTGGTTGAATTTGCCACTTCTATTGTTATCTTAATAATATTCCAGAACAAATGACGCAGTCATTTGAAATAATGGGTGCGCCAAAAGTCACGTTACGCTATCAATATTTTCTAATAAATAATTGGTAACGCGACTTTTGGCACACCCTGTAGTGGAGCGTAAAAGTCTTTCAATCTGCCGTGATGGGTAAACAGAGACCACATTCGCTACTTACACGTGTGAGTGTAGCATATCCGGAGCAGTTTAGGCGATCTTCTCCGCTATGTGTGCCACCTTTAACGTGGCAAGGGAGCTTAATGAAACCCCGATCAAAGTAAGGGGATACTACATCAGTATCCTTCACTAAAGCTGCGTCTCCACCACCACAATTGATAGTTTTGGAAATGGCGGAACCCTGACGTCACAGTCAAACAACTTGGTAGGAAGGTTAAGCTAGAAGTACACGGAGGAATATCGTTTCAATGCATTTTTCTCAAAAATCATGAGTTAAAATGAAAATATCCTCAGAACATCATTTGTAGCATATTAAATCTTCTTTATTATAACACCAATCGCTACCAAGTCCGATTAAAACTATTTTTTGCCTGTAGGGGCAAAAATAGAGCGAAAACTTGGGGGAGGGGCTGAAGCCCCAGCGCCCAAAATCTTCTATACATAAATAAAAATTAATGTATGTATGTCTGTCTGTCTGTCTGTGTATATCCTTCATATTTTCATGGGAATTTCTGTTAATGTGTGTGTGTGTCCTTAATATTTCCACGGGAATTTCTGTCAACAACACAGCTGCGGACTGTAGTCGCGCAGGGTGCAGCAAAGATCAAGATCGATGAGCACACGGCTGGAAGAAAAATAAATTTCCGTGGAAACGTCAGCCACAGAACTGAATTGTCCCCTCGAAGAACTAAATCATATGGACTGGCTTCGTGGGGGAGGAGGCATGGTACGATTTTTACTCAAGTACACCCATGGCTGGAAGAAAATGGAAATATCATCCACTGAACTGAATTGTCACCATGAACAGCTAAAGAACTGTGAACTGAACTGAGCTAGAAATGAGAAGAGAAAAGAACAACTGTAGTCGCGTAGGGCGCAGCAACGATCAAGATCAATGAGTACATGGCTAGAGTTACGGTTTTCGCTCAACTATACCCATGACTGGAAGAAAAATAAATTTCCATGGAAGTTTCAACCACTGAATTCGTGTCGCGGAACGTGTCAGGGGGACCTCGTGACTGTCGTTGTTGTGCTTATTTTCGCCTATCCATGGAAATGGTGAGAGCGTACACCTCGTACGACTGTTGCTGTTGTGAAGGCTCATAACGTAAGTAGGTATATGGAACGGTTTTTTTTAGTTTTTCAGTTTTCTACTGTAACTGCCTTTCAGCCTTACAAAGTGAACAGTGTTATTTACAACGCCACGAGCCATGAGATATAATCTTTCACGACGGAGCCGCAATGCAATTAGACTTCGCAACATTGCGAATCAATCCAACCCATTCTCAAAATTTTTGGACTCGCGTTGTTTCTGAACTATGTGGTTCAATTGTAGATGGGAGACTTAAGAAAGAGTAGGATACATGTATGGCATTCATTGATACTGAAAAAGCTTTTCTCAATACTTCGCAATACTGCGAATCCATCCAAAAATTTTTCAAAATTTTGGGACTCACATTGTTTCTGAACTATGAAGTTCAGTTGTTGATGGGAGACCTAAAAAGGGGTAAGATACATGTATGGCATTCGTTGATACTGAAAAAACTTTTGACAATGTTAAGTGGGATAAAATGTTTGATATTCTAAAAAGGATATAGCAATAAAAAGAAAGTCAAGCTATTTAAAACTTATATGACAGACAAAAAACTACATCAAGAATAGAAGGAGAGAAAGGGGAGACAAATATGAAAAAAAGGTGTGAGGCAGGGGTGCTCGTTATCTCCAGTATTATTTAATTTGGACATAGAGTGGGATATAAAATAAATAAAAGAAAAATTTGAAGCACGTGTGTAACCATACATGGAGAGCGAGTAAGGATGCTCAGATTTGCAGATGATATTGTCTTATTAACTGAAAGAAGCACTGATTTGGTAAGTATTTTAAATAGAATGGAGGAGATTTTGAGTTAGAATATCGTATGAAAATATTTAATAAAATGAAACTAGAGTGATGGTATGTGATCGATGTGAACATGATAGCTTAAAATAAAAATTGTTCAGGGAAAAATTGAGGAAGTAAGCGAATTTTGCTGTATCAGGAGTAAAATAACAAAAGGTGGAAGGTGTAAAAGGGATATTGGTAGTAAAATAGTCCAAGCTACATTAGAATTTTATCGAAAACGTAATTTATGCTAAACAAAAACAAATCGGGAAATCAAAAGATTATTTTTCAGAACTTAAGGGAAGAGAAAGATCGAAGCTTTTGAAATGTGATGTTATAGGCGGATACTTAATATCAAATGGGATAAGGTAAGAAATGAGGAAATACTTAACAGAGTAGCAGGTTAAACAGATATTTGGAACATTCCCGTAGTCATGAGGGCAAGATGAGGCTGAGCCCCCCGCTAAAGGTATCTTGAGCCTCCCTAGGCAAAGGTACCACCATTCAAAATAATCATCATTACGCTGAACGAGAAAGAAAGAAGGCATAAAGAGAATTAATACCACAGAAACATATTAAAATTTAGAACAAAAATTTAGTTAACTAATTTGGGACTCTTGGATTGGGAATGAGATTTGTATGTAATGGCCCCAGTACACTCTCGCTAAATTACCCAAGCCTGTTTAGACAACGAGGCGAGACACCAAATGAAATGAAACATAAAACCCATGTACACTTTTCTTTCCACTTGTAAAAAAATGTCGGCCTCGGTCCCACAAAAGGTTCATAGAGCCTCACCCACACATAAACTCTGGCTACGGGGCTGATTTGGAATTGTTTGAAGATGAGGAATCATGATAAACTAATAGATAACTTGAGGTACCCCGGAATAATATCACTCCTGCTAGAAGGACGGGTGGAAGAAAAGAATTGAGTAGGTCGGCAAAGATTCCAGTATGTTCAACAGATAACACTGCCCAACAAACAAACAAAAAGAATTTGTTGCCGGCAAATCAATAGCTGATTTGGTTTTTTTTTTAGGGTGCTGATTTCAAAAATGCAAACCGTTTTTTTCCTAACAGCTACCGTTTCTGAGATACAGCACCACCCACTTAGTACATATTGCGCAGTTCAAAATGATATAAACTTGTCTCAAAACAGATCAAAACTTTTTTTTTTTAATTTTTCAAATTATCATCATGAATTTACAAATAGTGAAACTTTTAGCTCAATATTCTGAACAGAATATCTTCCACAAAATTATACACACTAACATTGGAATAGGTATTTCTTCTGAATGTGGAGTTGGATGAAAAATTGGAAATAAAATATAAAATGAAAATGAATAAGAATAAAACAAAAGTGTTGATAATCAGTAGATGGGAACAAACACCAATAAATATGGAAATACGACGTGAAAAAACAAAGGCGGTAAAGGAATTTAGATATACTTAACAGAGGTAATCTGATAACGCAAAATGGAAGAAGTAAAACAGAAATAAAGAGTAGAATAGAACAAGCTAAGAGAGCTTTTTCCCAAAAGGAAACACATTTAGGGTAAATATAGATTTGGAAGTGAAACTGAGATTCTTAGAACGTATACGTACATGAAGTATAGCACTGTATGGTTGTGGGACCTGGGCAATAGGAACACAAAAAATAAAAATGATGAAAGCTTTTCAAATGTGATATCGGAGAATGTTGAAAATCAAATGGACAGAACAGATCAAGAATGAGAAAGTAATAAGACGAACAGATAGGAAAAGAGAAATTTGGAATATAATAGCAAAGCGAAGAGTTAAATGATAGATTAGAATATAAGACAGCCAGGGGTATTCCTATTACTGCTAGAGGGAATGGTTCAGGAAAAAACTGGAAAGGAGGACAAAGAATAAAGTATGAAAAGCAGATAATGAAGGATACAAAATGTAAATCGTTTTCAGAAATGATTAACACAGGAGAAAGAAAAGTGCAGAGACGCAACCTACTAGGCCAGAGACTAAGGAGTAAATAATCATCATCATTTTAGAATAGGCTTCTAAAAATCCAAGTTGGAAATTCAGTTTTCGAAAAAGGTTTTTTTTTGTATGGATTTCTTTGAAAAATAAAATTAAATAAATAAATAATTTTAAAAAAAAACTATTTCGAAAACAACAACTATTTTCTATTTCCTATTCGAAACAAATTTTGGATTTGAAAACCTAATTTCTATTTCACCTCTTATAAAATGGGTCACCGGACACCTATTTTCTATTTGAAATAGGTTTTGGCATCTCTATGCAAATCTCTGTCCACGACAGAAGTTAGAAACCTCCAACAACAGAAAAAGATTTTGCATTACAGATACGATTATGACTAACGTACTCGTTAAATGCAGCGGCACCAGAGTTAGAAGGTAAGGAAAGTTGCCCCCCCCCCCTCATGAATTCGACTTTTGAATTTTTTTAATGGGCCAGCTCTTAGGTCAGTTCAGAATACGTACTAAAAAAACAAAGACAGTCTGCAAAGTTTCAACAAAATCGAAACTGGTTAATCCGTGCTGTCGGAAGAGCAAATTCTAATGAGAAAGGACACTACTTCGAATTTAAGCTCTAAGTCGCTGCAGATCTCCCCACATACGCCTAAAGGTCCTTTGCGTTTATAAATGAGGGTTTTAAAAGTCGCTGAATTCATTTCAGGTGTTATTTCCTTCTCCCCTCAACCATTCTGACACCACGGGACGCTAATTTCCATTTACTCCAATTTCTCTCCATTTCCGAGTTCTTCACATCGGCAGTAATGCTTTCTGGGTCGCTGGATCCATTTCAGGAGTTCTTTCTCCCCTCCCCTCAACTCTTGAGGTCTCACAGGAGGCTAATCTTGAATTACTCAAACCTTTCCAATTGCTATGCTCTTTACCGTTGTTAAAAAATGATTTTTTGAGTTCCTGAATTTGTTTCTATCTAGGTTTTTCTCTCCATCTCTCTACGGTTCAGGCTCCACACACTCAACACAGGTTATATTTTACGTCTCGTTACGACTGTTTTAGATTCTTTAACACGGATTGAGACTAGGTTTAAAATGGGCATTAGAATCGTCGGGGGAAGGGTGTTGAATCGAATAAAATGGATTTACAGCCTACCAACATTGAAAACCCAAATTAAGAGACTATTGGTGGACAGGGGGATTCATTTTTTCAGTTCGAAGGAAATTTCTCCAGTTTTTCACCTCTGACTTTTGTTGGAAAAATTCTTCCCTTTTGAATACTTGGATTACGTCTGGCGAACTAGAGGATTATTTTTGCCGAAATGTAGTACTTCTGGAGGACTCGAGGAACTAGTAGACACCCTGTACACTCGAATATGAAAGCCGGACCGGTCTTCTGTCTTCGATTCTTCTTCACGGCGTGCTCTTAGGCATCACACTGTATCACATAAAGATCCCACGTGTTGCCTTCTAGAATGTTCAAGCGTATTCCCCGAACCGTTTTAAGCTGTCGAGCAAGATCTCCGTATTTTCTCTTCACTCCAGAGAGCATTCGATCGAGTACGAGCACCACATAACTTTCAGAACTGACTTTTCATTTTCCAGCGAAGTCTTTCGATTGGAAAATACGCAGCGTAGATTGTATATCTGAATCGATCTTGACCTACGTCAAGACACAACCCATCAAAGGGGTGCGAAATTTAGTACGCGGGAAACACGCGAGTATTTCCGGCCGGTGAAAAAAGTCATTTCTCAAAATTGATAGATACATCTCGTAACGGTCACAATATGCCGGTAAAGTATATCTCGAGACTGAGTCGAGTTTTGTGAAAAGCTCGCGCACGTCTCATCAAACTTTCCTTTCGGGCGATAATTTCCGATTGTCAGCGCAAACCTTTTTGTAACGAGATCGTTAACGCCGACATAAAAAGAAATCGCACCTCTCCTCCCCCGCCCCCTGAATAGATAAACGATTTGATCAACCGTTCCGGGGAAAAAAAAAGAAAGAAGAAAAATCAAAAGCATATATCGTACAAGACAAGCGTCGTAAATTTATTGAAAATCGACGTCTCGTCAGTGCGTGCCAGGGCGGACGTTAAGTCGGCCGAATCCGTACGCCATTTAGAAGCGATGTTCGACATACGGGGGAGGGGGGCAGAGGGGGCATCGTCAGCGGGTGCGCCGAATTCGCTACAATTTTGTTTTCTTCGCTTTTACAACACGAAGTATTTGAAAAAGGATAAAACCGATGTAGTACGAGCCATTTCTACGATTTTAAAAGGGTTTGTTACTTAGCCACCCCTCCCCTGTCGTCGAACGCGAAATACGAAAACGCGGCGGATAAAAGAACGGCAAAATGTAATAAACCGAAGCATGGTACAAAAAGCTTCCAGGCTTTTTCGGTACGGGATTATCTTTATTTTACTTCGTATTTTTCTTTTTCAGTCCATCCCCCAACCTTCGTCCCTTTTCTCGCTCCAAGTTCGGCCTTTGATAACATTTTCGTGAAAATATATAAACTGCAAAAAAATAAGGTTTACTTCGAAAACTGCGAATAAACTTCGGACCCTTTTTAGTTCTAAGTCATTTACGAACGTATTTTCGACTAAATTATTCTATCGAATTTAGTCAAACATATTTTCGGCGAACTTGAAAACGTACCTATGGAAATGGGGAAAGGAATTTTATAGCGTGCGAAAAAGTTATTCAACCTTTCTTCGAACTTCGCTATACAGTTATGTGTTCGTAAGATGATGGCCGTTTTGCTGTTTATAGTCACCATTGCTTCGAGACTTGAGCGGGTACAAAACGAGAACACGGTTTGGTCAAAATGGCTGAAATACAGACGGGCATGTATTTGGACAACGGCACCGGCTCATAACGTTAAATCGAGACATTTTTCGACGAACAACGAAAAGCTCGCCAAAGTAAGTAAGACTAAGAAAAAATGAAGAGCTAAGAAAAGTCTACAGCTATACGTTGTCAAATAACAGGGTATCGGCATTGTTTGAAGTTGAATGGCAAAATGATATAGATCTGCAAGTGAAATAATATCTACATAACTATGAAAGAACCGACCCATGTAGCAGATTTTCTTATCATTTACAACAGTCTGACTTTGACACCCCTGGTACACCCTGTTCGAGTGTCTTACGCTTAAGTATATAATAAACTCACGGGAGTGAGGACGAGGAGATTGAAATAGAAGCGTATACTGTTCAGCATTTGGCAATCCTCAGCCAGCGAGGTGTGCGTCAGATCTAATGTTGCCTTTCCATACTGCACCATAACACTGCACCACTTACGCTCTGCCTCCGTGTTAATTACCAACACAAAAACACACTAGCATGTTCAACGCGACGAAACCTGTGCGTTTGGTTGCGTTTTGGAAACGCTTTGAGTTCAGCTTGCCTCGACTTGGGTTGACAGTGAAACGTGATTATGTTCGTCTACTAGTCAACGCCTTATGTTTGAATGCTCAGATTTGTTCTACCCACAAAATGGGTATTTGGGATCTTATTGAAAAATCTTTTCCTTTTTCGCATTTTACTTTCAATGAAAAATTAGTATTTATAGCCGAAACCAGAATTACCATTTTGGAAAACTGAGCAAAAAAAAAAGGTGGGATTTTTACCTAAACATTTCCAAGTATCGCAATATGAAAACAGTTCGTGGTTAACTGTTGTGAAGATGGTGAAAAACTGTTTTGTTGGCCTTGTCTATTATTCGTCACAGAAAAGGATAAATGCATATGGAATGACCCTACACAGGGATACGTACAGTGATGTACAAATCTTGCAGCCTTGTGGCCGCCTTATTGGTTCCTATTCCGAGTCTTTTAGCATACGCCATTCGCGCTGCAGGTGCAGCAGCGTCCGGCGAAGACGCCAATTGCGCGCATTTTGCAGCGCTAGCGTTTCCTAGAACGCACGGGGATGTCAGGTAAGCAGCATTCCTTGCCCGGGCACCTATAGATACTACGTGTCGCTTGATAAACCCGATTTCACTAATTGCTAGCTCCTGCTTGCTTTTGGATACTTGATCAAGCGACCTCGCTTTCGCTCAGCAGGCCCGTCTTCTCGGATAATGCCCTACTGGCGAAGATTGCGAATGGCTTACCCCCTTGCCCAAGTAGGTCGGGTAGGTCACAGGGCCATTTTTCCAACATCAGGGATGTCTTGAGGTGCTGCTGGGCGGTTTCGTGTTTCGGGCAGCTCCACAGGATGTGGAGGGTGTCCTCAACCTCGCCGGTGTCACACCTCATACAGACTGCACTTTCTCGTTTCTTGGCCTTCTCATATAAATATATATCTATATAGCCGTGTTCAATTAGTAGTTGGGTTACATACGTGTTTATTTGTAACTCGTTTTTAAGCCTTTCCCTGATGTTGGGTAAAAACCTCTTGATCATGTATGCCTTGGACTCAGAGTCCACGGCGCTTGCCACTTGTCTATGGCTAGCTCTCTGAACGCTTCTTTTCTCTTTTTTTTTGGCATATTTACAGACTCAGAAGCATACTGTCTTCGCCAGTCTATTTCCAGTTCGATCGGCAAGGCCCCGGAGATCACATGGCAGGACTCATGGCGAGCCTGCCAGTAAGCGCCTATCACGGTCTTTAGCGCTGTTTGTTGGCTGGATCTTAGCATGTCGCGGTCATCCTTTACCATATCTCTGAGCCATATGGTCACTGGATAGCATACAATGGGGACATAAACCCCCCGGTAGATGTGGATCAACTGGGAGGGCCTAAGTCTCCATTCATGAGCCGTTAGCCTTCTTAGCTTCTGGAACACGGCATCTGCCTTCTGTGTCACGTGCCTGATGTGTGCTGACATCGTCCTCCTTGTTGTAATTATTCGGCCGAGATATCGCACTTGGTCTGCGAACCGTAGTCGAGTCTCTCCCACGTATATTTGTATGAGGTCCAGTATCAACTCTCCTTTCAACATCAGAATTTGGCACTTTTCCGGTGCAAAGATCATTCTCGCTTTCTGCGCCTACTCCAGGATGAGCCACAGAGCGTCGTTTGCCCGTTCCTGCAGCTCGCGCCGGGTATTCGCACTGACAGCCACATATGCATCATTAGCACATGCTATCCTTCGACATCCTTCCGGTAAAGGTAGCTTGAGGAAGCCGTAGAACAGGAGGATCCACAGAAATGGCCTCAGTACGGAACCTTGGGGACACCCTATGTTGGACGCCCGCTCAAATGACTGCGTCTCTCCCTATTTTGACCACGCGGTTGTCTAGGTAACTGCAGATCATCCTAAGTGTATCTTTTCGATACCGTGTAAGTATCAGACGCCACCATTCTCGGTCAAAGGCTCCCTTGATGTCCAGGAAAATTTCCAGCTCGTACTTGTGTGTACTTTTATCATCGGTGCGAAGCACCCTCAGAATAGCTGTCTGCGTTGACTTGCCTTTGGTGAAGCCGTGCTGATCTGGTGACAGAACCGGCCCCACCTCAGTCTTCAGTCTTTCTACAAGGCATCGCTCCAACAGCTTCCCCAGGTTGTCAAGGAGACAGATGGGTCGCATGTTGGCTGTGTCTGTAACGCTCTTTTCTGGACTCTTCGGGATTGTGACAAGAGACCTGCGGGAATGTTCCTTCGTGACCCGCTTTATTGAACGTTTCCAGGATTCGTTCCTTATGCGGCTCATATCCCTCGAGCAGCATTTCGTTCATGATCTTGTCGGGGCCGGGGGCTGGGGCTTTCCTCTTCTTTAAGCACTTCACTGCCCTTTGGAGATCCGCTTCCGTGAACTGTCTAGCTTCTTCTATTTGCGCTTCCCTGATCTCTCTGGCTTTTCTTCTGATCGCCGTATGCCCCTCAGTATCCTCCAACTCGTCTACGGGTATTTTATTATCGACTATTTTCTGCATAGTCTCAATCATGGCGTTAGTGTATGTACCGTCCGGCTTCTGGACGCTCTTCTTGCTGGCTGCGTTCTTTGCGAACCCGTAGACGATTCCCCAAGGGTCTTTGTCATCCCTCGACTTGACAAATCTCTCGAAGTTAGCGTTTCTGGCTTATTCCACTCCTTTGCGGTAGTCTGCGAAGGCACCGTGGTACTGGCCCTTTAGCTCCCGCTGTTCTTCTTCTGGTTTGTTCTGTCGTATTGCGTTGTATCTTTTACAAAATAACTCCTATCATGTTCCTCATTATATGACGCACAAGCAAACATCGAGGTTTCGATTTCGAAAGAAAAACAAGTGGTCGCACCGCGGTTCCATATCTCGAAAACACTTGAGCTCTCAAGCTCCACCAATAACCCGCCATTGAATTTACAGTAATCTAGAATATGAGCACGAATATCGAACCCTCGGTACGTGCACCGATTAGACGAGTAATAAATCCGTTAAATAATTAACCGGCAATCCCAATAAACTGTTTTCAATCAGCGGATTTACGCAACCTGATAAGAAAGGCGTTGATTTTTTAATCAAATGACGCCCAGAAAGGCGCCGCATCATTCGCCTTCGACACACATCGACGCTGCTCGATGCTGGGGCTGTGGCTGGCTCGTAGTTGTAAATTGGGCGAACTACCTCATATAACGTAGTTGTCGTTATTAACGGCTTGTAACTTCTGCACGAAGCAATTTCATTTGCTCGGCAAATTACATTTTAAACTTTGGTCGGGTATAAGAAAACTCGGTTATAAGAAAACTCGGTTATAACCATATTCGTTTTAACTTTTCGCTCGTGTATACAGCCATTCAAAAGTTGAGAATACTGTTTCGCCGAGTTTTCGTTTTTATTCGATTTTTATTTTATTTTTTACATTTTACTTTAACCTCATTTTTCGTTTAATGTTCGACGGCATCGTGATTAATTTATTCCAACTTTATCGAACGTCTGGGTGAGATGAAAACATTCTCGAAGGGAGAACCGAGTTCCGTTTTCCTCCCCGACTGAATATTAAATAACGTCCAACACGTTCACGGGCGGAGGAAGGGGGCACCCATTCCGATAGTCGAGAACGTGGTGAAGAAGTACATATCTAAATGCCACGGGAATCAAATTCAAGTGATACGCAAAACACCAGTCTGCTTCAAGGCCATGTATGGGACACCACTAGACTTTAAAGAGTGGCAATACCCATTTGTAGGGAGCTCTGAGCCGAAGACTCAGCGCAAGAGGCTCTTGGTAATTTTAGGGTCCATTTCTGAGTGCGAGTGAACTTGGTAATATTCCATGTGTAGGGTGTGCCAATTCACTTTTCTTCTCCAGTATTCCAGAGCGCTTTCGGCTGTTATGCCATCATCAGTGGAGTACCCTAAATGAGACTTGTCTCTTATGGTTCTGTAGTCATATCTGAGAGTAGTACCGTATGATGACCTGTTTCGTCTTGGGCTCCTATTGGTTGTCTGTGATTATGCAGTCTGTCCAATCCGTGGGGGTTATGTTATTAGTTGGAAAAGTTCTCACTTTGAAAGTTAATTGTGTTCATCAGATTGTTTGTTTTGTTTTTGCCTTTATTATTTCTAGTTGTTCTTTTAATTTTCTTTTTCTTGTGTTATTTTCTATGTATAGGATTTTGTATTTTCCTGTCAATTTGTCATTGTTATGTCCCTGGTCATTGCAGTGTTTTCCAAACAGTGATTTGTCATCTTTTAGTTTCTGTGATTTTTCATGTTCCTCGATTCTGGTTGTGAATTTTCGGCCTGTTTCTCCTATGTAGGTCATGTTACAGTGTTCACAGTCCAGTCTGTATACTCTGCTACTGTTGTTTCTGTCCTTTGTTTCTGTTCAGTCATTGCTTATTTGTTTGATCAGAGGTGGTCTGTTTTTGATTCCGAGTTCTATGTTGTATTAGTTGAAGATTTTTTGTATTTTGTATGTGTGTGTTCCTGTGAATGGTACTGCTCCTGCGTATTTGTCTGTTTTTGTGGTTGTTGGTTCAGTGTCTGTGCTTTTTGGTTGTGTTAATTTGTTAATTATTCTGTCAACTGTTTGTGGTTGGCATTTGTTGTTAATTGCTATTCGTTCAATTTTGTAGATCTCTGTTGTTCTAAGGTTGTTATCGTTTAGTATGTTGACTGCCCTGTGGCAGTAGCTGTGTAGTGCTGCTATTTTGTGTTTTTGATGGTGAAAGGAGTCTTCGGGTATTATTGCGTCTGTGTGGGTGGGTTTTCTGTAAATGTTGTACTGTATCCTGTTGTCTTTTATTTGTATTGTAAGGTCAAGGTAGTTGATGGTCTTGTTGCCTTTTTCCATTGTGAACTTTATGTTGTTGTTTATGCTGTTTGTCTCCGTGAGGAATTGGTCTAGTTGTCTGTCTCTTCCTGTCCAGATAATTAAGATGTCGTCTACGCAGTGGCGCAACCAGGGGGGGGGGTGCATAGGGGCTAATGCACCCTCCAAAATTCTAAAAAAATAGGTACGATTGAGTTTTGTATTAACTTTTTCACCCCCCCCCCAAAGAAAAAATGGGTAGGTACTAAGTCAACTCGAAATTTTAGTACCCCGTAAAGAACATTCCTGGTTGCGCCACTGCGTCTACGTATCTTGTCCATAGCTTTATGTTTTTCTTGTGTTTGCTGTTGTTCAGTAGGTCGTTTTCAAAGTTGTTCATGTATATCTCGGCTAGAATGGGTGACAGTGGTGACCCCATTGCTAGGCCTTCTGTTTGTTCGTAATATTTGTTGTTGAACCGGCAGTAATCAAAGTCTGATAGAATATAAGTTACAAACCTAGTTTGTCATTCAGAGAATCAAAATTCCACAACTCGGATGAAAATTCTACTTTTTCATGACTTTTCCCTGGCCATCCAAATTCCATGACTTTGTAGGTTTTCCAGAAAGTGGCAACCCTGAACTACTGACCTAAGAAGATATTTTCTTTGTTCTTCAGAGAGTTGAGACTCACGTACAGTGATATCAATATAATTTTTGTCATAATGAAGCACAAAATCCCGCGGTCGGAAGGTTAACAGCTTTGCCATTTGAGGGTTGACTTCAGAATAGAGAGGGAGGGAATTTTGATGACAGGCTGATTTATAAGCGGTCAAGGATACCTAAATTGGTTTTAAGAGTAGTTTTTGTATCAGACCCACGAGTGCCACCCAAGTCCGACTACTATAAATGATTTTTCAAGATGACATTCAATTTCCCGGATTTCGAGGTTCAAAATCTGTTTCCGGATGTAATTTTGTGATCTAAACCTTACGAGGTCAAATTAATAAACTTCGTTTCCACCATCTCCATGAGGAAAAACTTCTGGTCCTTCACATCCGTCCATCTTTCTATCAATCAGTTTGCTTGTTCTGTCAGACTGACGGTCAGTTTATCAAGCTGACTGGCTGGATTCTGATGAGGCGATCTTTCAGTCCGACGTTTATCTCTGTGAAGGTTTGTCTGTCTATATTTTCGTGTGTTCATCTATTTGCCTGTCTATCTCTTATGAATTTCGGATTTCTTTTTTCGAAAGGTGGCGGAAGGGGTGGAGGGCTGAAGGCTAGGTTTCTAGTCAGATTCTGCAAGTTTCCGGAAAGTTACTCATTTACTTGGGTCCATTCTCGTATCCATCCCTTCCTTCACACACATCAGAAGCAAAACTAACATTAAATTCAATATTTATCAGATTTAGGATCGAGTTGTTCAACAAAATGAACGTATTTCAGTTGATTCATGCTGAAATGGGAAATAAGGATAAAAAAAATATACGGAAATCGATTCAGAAAAACGTTTGGACGAGACAATCTAGTGCAAATTTTCCATTTTCTCCCGGATATCCGTTCTCATATTCGAATTCGGCTTACAATATTTCACTTCGGTTCTGTTCTACGAGTATACGCTTCAACCTCTAAGGTGGAAAATGCTGCTCACATCCGCACATCTTAAATCCATTTATATCGTTCACAATCAGCCTTCGTTCAATCAATTTTTCACACAGGTATTTCTTTTCCCCCATCCTGCTTCCCGGTTCCAACATCTTCGGCAAACACTTTAGAGGTGTATTTGTTCTCGCAATAGGGCAGATTCGCCTTTTTTTCCCTGCAGACCGTCAGTCTGCTCGAAGAAAATTGTTTTCGAGTACTCGTTCGCCCACGCCGATCTCGTTTTCCTTTTCCCTTTACCGATGATTGCCTACGGCAGGTCGGTTCTCCGTTCACAAGGGAGCCCAATTCGCCGGTCCACAATTAATCGTCTCGCTTTTTTGGAACCCAAATCTTCGGAATATGAAAACCGATACTGCGTTTTTCCCGTGCGATGAAAACCACATTCGGGACGGTTTCCGCCGAACGAGGAAAATTGTGAAAAAATCTCTGACAGCCCTTCGTACCTCTCGGAAATGCGGAATGAGGATATGCGCGAGTTATCGACAATTTACAATGGCGATTTTCGGCATAAATTAACGGTTGGCACGAGAGGGCCACAGACGTTTTGCAAACACGGGTAAATGTGCGTTACCCTTCGTTTATCAGATTTTCACTATACAGACTTGGGTCGTGTGTTTATGCGAGCATTTATTGTTCCACTGCATTTGGAAATCAGGTCGGTGACGAAATTTAACCCGTGTGTTTGAATTTTATACCGAGTCGTACGGCTAATGGGGCATCGATCTGATGTAGCCGGCACGAAAGTGTTGTCTTTATAAATTAGCCGTATATAATTTTTGATGCGACGAACAACCTTCACCTGGTCAAATCGATGAGGCAATAAGGGCCAACATACGAATGAGTTTCTTTAATTCTTTAATGCGGCATAGCTACTCGTCGTGGATTTGTCTTTTCACAGGGACTCAACCTAAATCGGTTGCAATGATTCTTGCAAATTTTCCGGTCGATTGGATAGAGGGAAGACGTGTCTGAAGTCCTTCTCCGCTTCTTATGTAAAAGTACTCGTGTACTCATCCTTTGACTACTTTAAAAATTTATTCTCTCAGATTTTGGAAGTTCATCCGATATGGATCAACAGTAAAATATGTAGTTTGAACTTCCAGAGTCAATGACCTCGGGGAGAGTGGTCTCAAGAGAGGGGGAAAATGATGAAAAATTGGAATTCAAAAATAGGGGCCGATATAGAGGCAATCAGGGTCGCTGAATTCAATGCTAGGGTAAAATTTCACATTCAACTTCCTGGGGTACCACTGGACGGGGTAGAGGTGATATATGTATTAGTCATTTTTCCAAAACTGTATAGACCGTTTTCTGGTAACGTCACATAGATCCTTACAGTACTTGGTTATTAGTTAGCAAAAATACCCATTGTGCGCATCGATTCCCATAAGAAAACATATGGAGCAAAGATCATATGTTACTACCTGAGAATAAGAAATTTTTTAGAAACTAAAGATATATATTTCTAATCCAGAAGGTTCTTAGCATTTGCTAATAAACTTCTGTTTTCTAAACAAATTTCTTATTCTCAAAAAGTAGCATAATGATTTTTGCTCCGTGTGTTTTCTTATGGGTATTTTTGCTAACAAGTACCAAGTACTCTTAGCGATCTGTATGACGTCGACTTGAAAAAGGTCTATTCTATTTATAGTTTTTCGAGGTGACTGAATTCAATTCTAGGGGTGGTGTGGTGGGACATTATGGCGATGCACGCATGCCAAAGTAGCCCCTATGACATCGCACCCCCGGAAACTACCCTTTCGAGTATCGCATCAGTAGCCGGAGGGACGCTTTGGGGCCGGGCCCGAGCCCTCATTTCTCCGTATCGCAACGGTGCGCGCGTCCTGCAAGGGCCACCATGGGGTTCCCTACTGACCGAGGTCCGCGCTCCCTGAGCGCTCACCTGGAATTTAGGTCCCCTACAGCCAGACGCGCTGCCTCTTCACTCACCTCTCGCCTCCTCGTCTTGGTCCGTGTTTCGACGCAAGCAGGTGGTGACTACGGGGGAGCCCTGCCGGGAGGTCCGCAGGCCAGCTGCAGCAGCCTCTCCTAGAATGGTACAGAATTTTCCTGTTCGATGGTGTGGGCCGACTTTGGTAAATCGCCGGCCCGCTGCCTCGACTCCGTCTGCATCTTCTTCTTCATGATGGTCGAGACAAAGGCCGACTGCTTCTGTTCTTAATCATCTCCCGAACCAGGGTGTCCGGCGCGAGACAGCTGACCACGCTGTCGTCTTCGTCGCTTCTTCTTCCGCCGCCGGGATCGATCGCTGTTGTGGCCGTCCCGCGCCTCTCCTGCTCCCAGGCCTCACACTCGAACAGGGGGTGCCAAGGTGTGTCCTCCGTCCCAGGATCACAGTGCGCGCAACGGGGCTCGGCGCTATCGACATCCGATGTAGGAACGTGCCGAAGCACCCGTGGCCGCTCAGGACTTCGGTAAGGTATAAGTTCAGCTCTCCGTGCGATCTTCCTACCCATTCATCGAGGTTGTGTGTCAGCGCTCGGGTCCACTCGCTCTTGGATGAACGGGCGAGCGCGTCCTTCCACTTTCGAAGCGTGTCCTGCTGGATGACTCGCTTCACCCGGAGTGCTTCCCGTTTCGTCTTCGCTTTCTTCTCTTCGCACTGTACACCTCCGCTAGTTCGCCGACCTTGAGTTCGATTAGCGGTATACGCGCTAACGCGCTAACACGCCTACTGCCTCCGAAGAAACAGTGCGATACGCACTTACACACCTCATCGCGGCTTTTCGCTGGATCTTCTCCATCTCCGCTCTTCGTATGGTATCTCGATGGTGTCGGCAAATAGTGGCGCCCCGTATAGGAGGACCGATCAATTCTGGGGGTACTTTGAATGTTCGAACTTATAGAATACTACAGCAGGTGCGAGGCTCAAATATCTGTCATTTTTCAATTTGTAGATGGTAGTAATTTCATTGAAATTCAGAAATTTATTTTTGGAGACTAAATGCCTATCTGACGAAGTAACAAAAAATTGTTATGTACATACAACAACACTGCTTGTTACCCTGATATCTGAGTTTTACAGTTCTTCTGTTAAAATCTCATTAATCATTACTGTGGTTCTCATCTCCATACCCAATAGTATTTTCTTCAGTTTCTATGGTAATGAGATTCTTGGCACGGTAATGATAATTCACTTTATCACTCAAATAATCCCCTCGTATTCTTCTCAGACGGCGAGAAAAGACCATTTCATATTAATGAGAAATTTGCCTATACTGAATTGAATACGGCTATTTTTCTATTATATTATAAAACTTTTCATTACTGTAATGTACTTATCATTATCCAGCTAAGGTTTTTTTGTTTTGTTTTATTTGGAAAATTAAGGTCAAAATGAATGTCTGAGTGTAGATATCCAGTATTAAGTAGGCAAAAGATAAATCTTACTTTAAAAAAAGCCAAAATTTAATTAAAATACTGGACGTTAGAAAATTTCTCTACTGGTGGAATCACCCAAAGAATATACTACATTACTGCAAGCTAGCTTAAGTCGTATATGCACACCTCTGTTGACAGGTTCAAGCATCCAGGGCAATAGTGAATGAGAGCAAGAAATTCCATGTATATTCAATCATTACACCACACAGCAAACTGTGAGATTTTTTTGGAAACCACATAAAGGAAAACAGACGATTCCTAATGTATTCTTAACGCTAAATTCAAATATGATATTGAAAATGATCAATTACCTGATCATTTTTTACAATTACTGAAAAATGAAATAGCGTATTTTGAGAAGTTGTTTCATGTGGCAACACTGATGGTGTATTAAACTGACATAACTGATAAACTTCTTTGATATCAAATCACACGACGGCGACGTTCACACACCTGTGTTAGTAAATTTACCTTTGGTAGTGCATGCAGTTTGCCATATTCCTTAATACATATATCAAACAAAGGAGAGAAATACGGAGCAATACGCAGAATGAATTTACGAGAAAATGAGACACCACACACGGGTACAAATATACTCATAGTAAAATACAATGCGAATAATCCCACGCATATCAGCAATGTTCGGCTATATTAGATCCTCGAAATCGTATGTTGAATGTGTTGCCTACTCTTCCGTTGGAAGGAGAATTAATTTTTGTACTCAATTTTGTAGGGGGAACTTTGTGCACAAAACGTTACATCAACGTCGTCGCGGAAGTCCGGAATGACAATCTCCCCTTCACCCTCACTCGCAGAGCCAATAGATACATTGTCACCTTTTTTAATGACGGCTGAGCAAGTAGATCTTAAATAGTACATTTTGTCTTACCCGAAGTACTCCCCCTCGGCACTGATGCGATGCCCGAAAGAGTAGTTCCCGGTGCTGGGAGTGCGGTGGTATTAGGGGCCACTTTGGCATACGTGTATCGCCATACGTCCCACCACACCATTACCCGACATACTACTGAACTGAATATGTTGTAATATCAATGTTTATTTGGGAAACACATAAATGAACGAGAGAAAAAAAAAGTCTGCACGACGTGTACAACTCACGAGAAAATAACAGAAGGTAACATCATTTAAAAGAAAAATGCCCGTCAGGTGTTGGACAACATATAAACAAGCGGCAACGACATTCAACATTCAAGTCATGTACACATTATTCAGCTCTCTGTACTCCTATCTCCCTATCTTGTTCGAATTTCTTCATTTCTAAACAACTCTGACATTTGACATCCTCGATAATCTGTTGAACGTACTGGAATCTTCGTCAACCCATCCAATTCTTTCCTTTCGTCCTTCCTTCTAGCAGCAGTGATATTATTTCTTGGTGCCTCAAGTTTTTTTTATTTTATTTATTTATTTATTCCCTATTAATTTATCTCTGCTCTTCAGACAATTCTACATATCCATTTCACCTTTTATTCTGTTAAGTACTTCCTCATGTCTTACCTTATCCGTCTATTCGATACTAAGTTCCCGCCAATAGCACCATAAGCTTCGATCCTTCTCTGATTTTCCTACGGTCCAAGTTTCGCATCCATACAAGGCTAGAGGCTACACTCCAAACATAAGTTTTCACAAATAATTTTTTCATTTTTAGATTTATTTTTGATTTGAAAAGATTCCTTTTTCGATAAATGCTAATTTGGCTCGCGCTATCCTGCTATTCATATCCCTTTAACTCCTTCACTTATTTCCCCGTGCAAAGTTTTATAATGCTAACGTGCTTTCCTTTTATTTCTCGCTCATTATATTTTCTGATCGTTCAACTGTCTTCGGATTCGTTCTGCATTATTTCTCCCGTGGTGAGTGCTATAATGCTGACGTGCTATCGTTTTTTTTCTCGTGCCAATAAATGCATGTTTTTTTTTATTTTACCATTGCCAAAGGGGAAGGAAAACAAAACAAAAAACCTCAGCATATTTGCCAAAATAATGAAACATTTTTGCTGAACACTCTTCATTTTGTTGATCAATGTGAAATACTACCTGTGGGGGGGGGGCCTCTACTGGCGGAGAATAAGAAAATTGTACTCCCAAAATATCCACAAACTAAGAAAAATAAATAAAGAAAGAGAAATAACTATTGTAATTTTTTTCGAAAATACATACAAAAAAATTATTGGTAAAAAAGACTGTCATCACATACTTATAAACATTTGTGCCCGCCCTCCCAACAAACAGATCGATCTGGGCTCGGTTTACCTTTGAATACCATAAGTGACATCATTTATAAAATAACTGAAAATTGCAAATTTTTTTCTACGTCTAATTCTTTTTTCCTACAGAAAACTACGTTTTCCTTCATTATTACTTGGTCAAATCTGAAAATAAATATCAAATTCAAATTCAGCGTAGAAAAATACATCACCCACTTACGTACAAAAGTCTCAGTATTTATACAACACAAATAAATTGCTATGGGTACAATTGTACCCATGTGTGGTGATGATGGACTATTTTTCTATAATTATATGGTATTCTAGGGTTAAGAAAAAAGAATGAATTAGAATTAGAAAAGTATATTTCCCTCATCACTGAGCTAGTAAGCTAAGCTCGTGTTGACGGGGCTTTAGGTTGAACATACATATTTACAAACTTTTGTGCATTAATATTATATCTTCACAGATCTGGATATCGGATAGTTAGTTCAATTATTTGTATCAGTGTGCGTTCTACCTTTTCTTCGGTTTCCTATTATAGTTCGTATAGCTTTTTTGTATTGAGTAATTGTTGCGTTAGTAATTATTTCTTTATCCTGTAAGTCTAATTTGTTAAAGTTTTGTATCCCTTTGTATTTACTGTTTAATTTTCCGGAGTTGGTTTTAACATGCGGTAGCTGAATAGTCAATGTATTGTATCTTGTTTTTTTAGGTTTCGTTGTTATATTTGTGAGGTATCCATGTTTTTTTACGTATTTTAATGTTATTACTTCATGTAGTTCTTCTATTGTTGGGACGTTTATCTCATTGAACAATTTGATTATGCTATATCGTTTTGGTTTATTGAACAAGATTTTCAGGAATTTTTTTTGATTTCGGATTACTGGTTTTAGATTTGTTTTATAAGTGGCCCCCATGATGATATCCCGTATTGAAGTTTAGATTGTACCATTGCCATGTATATTAATCTTTTTGTCTTATTGGGAATCATATTTTTTATTTGTATTGCCAAGTATATCGGCTTAAGTAATTTGGTTGCTAGAACTTTAATGTGTTCCTTCAAGTTCAAGTTTTTATCTATTATGACCCCCAGATATTTAGAATGTTTTACTTTCAACATTTCTTGGCATTCAGTTTCCCCTGTATGATTGTTTGTTGTACAATGTTTATGGTGTATAAGTATACTTATATCTTCTTCTGTTTTTTAATTTTCAGCCCAAACTGAATAAAATTAGTTTTTTTCAGATTCAATATCATTTTATGATTGTTGAGCTAATTTATTATCTTTCGTAGGTCTTCTTCAGTATTTTGTTTCACCTCCTCCCAGGTTTCTCCTATCTCTATCAAAACGGTGTCATCGGCATAAGATATTAATTTCCCTTTAAGTTCTATAACGGCACTGAATTTGACGTGAAGATTCTAGAATCGGCTACTCTCGTTTTTTTTCGTGTTTTTTTTTGGCAGTTGTGTAGTGTTATTAACTCCTCAAGTTCCACGTATAATACGTATTTATGATCAGAAAACGGGCAGATACTTTAGTTTATGTAATCATAACGGACCTACAATTCCTACCAAACTCAAATCCTCGACCTTGTATAAGGGAACACAACTTTGTTGGAAAGGTTGCCTCTGCCACAAAGCAGGTCGGAATTCATCTGATGAACTATTATCGATATTTAAGCCACCATTTTGTCAACATAAGACAAACTCCATTTCGTTTTTTCATCCGCATTCTGCTAAACATCATCCGAGTTATTACCTCGACTCTACGTATAGATAATGCTGAAACTTAGGTTAAACAAAAACCAGCTCCCTCAGCCACTATATACGTATATCGCTACGAGTACTTCCAGAAATTACTTTCATCGTCGCTTCTTTTCCATTTTATTAATCCGGGACTTGGAATAAGACAATCGTCACGTCGTAGCCGACTAATTCCCAGTTGCCGGCTGCGCCCTGATACCTCGAAGGCAAATGAAATTCGACGAAACAAAAGCTTTTCGACAGCGTATAGCAAAAGCTCCGACAGATACGAGCAACAATTTCGCGGTCGAATGGGAAAACGAAGACGCAAAACAGGCTGAAGTTATCTGTTCGGGGCTCCGTCTCGCTTTACGGTCGTCTCCGCTGCTAGCAAATATTTAAAATCCGATTACGACCCTGCGATACGCAGACCAGTGAGATACAGCACCGTCATAAGGAAAATTTCGTATTTAGCATTCGTACGCTATACACCATATATAATCCGATAGCAAATGTAATAAATTTATGGGACGGGCGGAGAGACGAAAAGAAAATTGGTACCTACTGTACAAAAGTTGTTTGGAAACCGCACGATAACACGAAAAAGCTTTCACAATGACGATACTCGTAGTGTAGAATTAACCCACTATACTCGGTCAATAGACTGAGTCTTTCCCCAAAGGAATTTTTACGATGGCGGATATGCCACAATCAACCATAGGGCTCAGGCGTATTCCGCAAATTATCTCATCAAGTTGATTTTGCGAGAAAGAGTGGCAAATCGAACAACCAGATTTAATTCATGGACAGCGGTAGAGATCTTTTGACCTTTGGATTTCCGCAATCTATCTGATTTGTGGCTCGTTATTTTCAATTTCGAGCCCAGAATAGAAAAGTCTGGGGAAAATATTGGGGAGGCCTATACCCGCAGTGGGGCGTGTTGACACCACTACGTACACCGTATTTGTACAACAAGACCAGGGGCGGCAACTTCTGTGTAGCGTATGTAGCAGATGCTACACATGGAAAGATTTTGCTACACATGAGATTTAAAAAAAAAAAAAAATTAAATTGAATTAATACTTTTTAATTTATTATTGAACTTGAATTTTGTTGTTATGTGACACATGGGAAAAATCTAGGTTGCCGCCCCTCAACAAGACTGTATTATAATAAGGTATAATTAAAACATTGAAGAAAGAAAAAGCCCCAGTTCACGACCAAATCTTAAACGAACAAATTATGCACGGAGGTAACGAACTAATTACGGAAATCACGGAACTATTCAACGTAATACTAAAAGAACAAAACGTCCCGAGAGATTGGAAGCACCTAGATAGGATCCTTATATTCAAAAAAGGAGAAAAACATAAAATTAATAACTATAGACCAATCAGCCTGAGCCCAGTCCCAGCAAAAGTATTTTCGAAAACCATAGAACAGAGAATAAGTAAAACTCTTGGGAACCAACAACCGAGGAACCAAGCGGGTTTCAGACCAGGTTTCTCGACTACAGACCACCTACACACGATAATTGACCGAAAAATGTCTAGAACACCAACTTGACATCCACCTCCTATTAATAGATTACACGAAAGTTTTCGACACAGTCAACCACGAATATCTACTATACGCGCTAGAAGCACAAGGGGTACCAACAAGCTATGTGAACATAATCGCAGATATGTACACAGATCTAAAACCCAGAATCATAACAGACATAACCGGACCATATTTCGATGTAAAGAAGGGAGTTAGGCGAGGGGATCCGTTATCGCCCATCTTATTCAACTGCTTGCTTGAGGAAGTGTTCGGAACTATAAACTGGGAAAAAAAGGGACTTAATATAAACGGAGACTTCCTCAACAACCTCAGGTTTGCGGATGATGTGATACTGATATCGGACAATTTACAACAGCTAAGGGAAACGACATTCGAGTTGGTAAAGCAAGGCAGAGACGCGGGCCTGAAAATTAACGCAGAAAAAACAAAACTAATCTCGAGTAAAATAGATAAAAGGCCCATTTACATTTGTCACTTAAGATGATCATCTTGGATGAATCACCGAAAGTGACAAATGTAAACACGATTTCACCTTCACTTCCTCCATAGTGATCACTGAAAGTGAGCAGTGAATGGAATCAGTCCCCAATTGATTTCTAGTGAAAGAGCCTTTCATCGTTTCTTGGAAAACGATGACTCGTCACGGTTTGTCACCTAGTGAAAAATGTGAATTTGTCACTTTCAGTGATTCATCCAAGATGACCATCTTAAGTGACAAATGTAAATGGGCCTTCAACTAGAAATCCAAGGTCATGACTCCAGCGTGGATGAAAGTGAACGATGGAACGAAAAAAAGCTGAAAAAATGATGAAAATGCGTGAACACGGATGCTTCACTTTGGTTGAATCATTTTGAGTGATCACCTCCGGATGATCATCAGAAATGAAACAGTGTAAATCCCCCTTTCCATTCACGGCACACTTTTTTGGTGAACGCTCTGGAGGAAGTGAAGGTGAAATCGTGTTTACATTTGTCTTCACCTTCACTTTCTCCAGAGCGTTCACCAAAAAAGTGTGCCGTGAATGGAAAGGGGGATTTACACTGTTTAATTTCTGATGATCATCCGGAGGTGATCACTCAAAATGATTCAACCAAAGTGAAGCATCCGTGTTCACGCATTTTCATCATTTTTTCAGCTTTTTTTCGTTCCATTGTTAACTTTCATCCACGCTGGAGTCATGACCTTGGATTTCTAGTTGAAGGCCCATTTACATTTGTCACTTAAGATGGTCATCTTGGATGAATCACTGAAAGTGACAAATTCACATTTTTCATTAGGCGATGAACCGTGACGAGTCATCGTTTTCCAAGAAACGATGAAAGGCTCTTTCACTAGAAATCAATTGGGGACTGATTCCATTCACTGCTCACTTTCAGTGATCACTATGGAAGAAGCGAAGGTGAAATCGTGTTTACATGTGTCACTTTTGGTGATTCATCCAAGATAATTATCTTAAGTGACAAATGTAAATAAGCCTGAATCAATCCCCAATTGATTTTTAGTGAAAGAGCCCTTCATCATGTCATAGGAAACGATGACTCATCACCAGGGGCGAAATCAGCTGTTTTTTCTAAAGGGGTGACAACTGAAAATTTGCCGAATAAAATGAATTGAAAATGAATATTTTGCCGAGTGGCCAGTAAACCGTTTGCCAACTGTCGATTTTCCGAATTTTACAACTGGTCGCTAGAAGATTTTGAAATTGAGGTCGCTCGCGACGCAACATATTTGGGCCAAACGATAAGCTTTGAAAACAAGATCGAAAAGGAAATTAACAAGAGGATAACCTTGGCCTGGAACAAGTTCTGGAGTTTAAAAAGTACATCTTCAAAGGTCCATACCGTACAAGAGCAAAAAGTGCGATTTTCAACAATTGTGTTGTACCGACACTCACGTACGGGGCTTAAACGTGGTCACTGACTGAAGGACAAGTACATAAAAATGTAACACAAAATAGGATGGAAAGATCGATACTAAACATAAAACAGGCAGATAAAATCCCAATAAAAACTATAAAAAAGAAAATGAAAGACAACAGTAATATAATACAAGTAATACGGAGGTTGAAATGGGACTGGGTAGGGCACATCGCAAGAACAAAAGACGAAAGATGGTCTTATAAACTGACTTTTTGGCAGCCCTATCGGAAAAGGAAAAAAGGAAGACAGAAACTAAGATGGAGGGACGATTTCGATAAATTTTTCAAAGATGTATTATATCACAGAGTGGCCAGGGACAAAATCGAGTAGAAACGGTTGAGGGAGGCCTTCACCCATAAACTGGGCCAGGTGGGGTAGAGTTTGGTATTACAGATGAAATAATATGATACTTGTAAAACCTCAGTGAAAACTGTATCCTGCTAGAAATAAAGGCTAATAGCAATAACAATAATAATAAAATTCAGATTGCCGAAAATACAATTTTAGTAGCGAACTACCAAAATATTTGTAGTAATTTTATAGCACTGAAGCAACTGAAAGTTAATAATGAACTATTGAAAGTCAGTAAGGAGCTACTGAAAGTCAGCAGTCGCCCAAGAGTTCACTACTGCTCAGCAGTAATTCAATACTGAATGCCAGTAGTTCACAGCTGAATGATAGTAGTTCACTGCTGAATTATAATAGTTAACCAGTGAATATCAATAGTTCACTACTGAACTGCAGCAGTAACTCCTAGCTCGAAGTAGTAACGCTAATAGTGTGTAGATATATTTGGCTATTCGCACATTTGAAGGGGCAAAGATACCAACACATAAAGAGATGATATGGAATCTCCCCCCAACACTGCTAATAGGTAGAGAAGTAGAACTATTTGATAATAACAGAAAAAAAGTCACAGCCACCACTGAAAAATATACCTTAATTAGATCAATAAGGCGTTCACAAAACAAATTCAGCATAAAAACTACATACAAGAAATTTCATATTTTTTACAATTTTCCATACAACTCCGCTAGACCAAACGATTTTCTCGTGATAAACGATTCCCTCTTCCATACCCTCTAAAAATACTCTTTACTCATTTTAGTTCTAAAATTTAAAAATGTAGATAAAAGCAACGCTTTGCACCAAAGATAATGATTTTCAAATTCTTATTTTTTCCAACATTCTGATTTGTAAAAAGTAACAGGCCTACAATTAAGAAAGGCCAGGGTGTCATGTTTTCTGGTCACTTCGTGCACTACTAGCAAAATTTCCTACTCCTCGTAGTACTAAAAAAAATAACGACATTAGAACGGGGTATTTACCAAAACTAGAAAATGAAAACCCGAGACTTTCCAGGACTTTTTGGGGACCCATCTAATATCCTTACAGGACCCATAGGAAAACTTTTTTCCTCACATTCCTCCTTGAAATCTAGCGAGTGACATATCCAATTGACTAAATTTTTCTCGCAATATTTGATTTTCTAATTCAAAGAGAAAACTGCAAATTCCTTAGATAGTTTTTTCAGGGTCATTTAGACAGAGTCCGGGGTATTCCGGGTTTCTGAGTTCTCTTTGTAAAATCCAGGACTCATTTGCGGTTTCGGGGTTTTTCAGGACCGGTAGACACCCTCTGTAGAAGAGGAAATTTACATTGCACTTTTTGGTACAATTTTTATTTAATCTTTTAAAATGTAGATCAATAACGTACGTTATGCCGATGATACGGTTTTAATTGCCGACACAGAAAGTGGCTTATCGATGCTGTTAAATATAATCAATTGTACAAAAAAGAAATATAGTCTGTGGATGAATGTTCAGAAGATAAAATTCATCTGCTGAGGTCCCTAATGGAAATACCTGAATCCACATTAGAGGTGCAGAAGTAGAATGTGTCAAAGAATTCAAATATCTGGGATACTCCATCGCACAAGACCTAAACCTAGAACCAGAGATCAAAAAAACGATGTAGATATGCCTAAGATACCTTTAATAAAATGCTACATCTTCTCACTACTACTGTATGGATTAAAAACCACAACATACACGAGGAAATGTATCAAATACCTAGAGGCTTGCAAAATATGTATATATTGAAGACTGCAGAAAATTCCATGGATCAAGACAGTTACAAACGATGAAACATTGAGAGGAGCTAATATAGATAGACAAATCTTTCAGACCATCCAAACTCGGCATACCTGGGCCACCTGATCCTGCCACAGCAAAAATAGAAGGAAAAAGAGGCTGAGGAAGGAAAAGAACATCGTGTCTGAAGTATTAGCTGATGTCTATACAATAAACTTATGTTATTTTGGTAGTTTTCTTCAACTAACAGAATAAAATTTTTTTAGATGACCTACTGCGAAAACAGGTGACTACAGATGAAGATGATCTCTTGTCAAAATTAATGACTTTATATGACTTAGATGACTGGTAGACACCCTGACTGGACTAAGTGGAATCTTAGAGGTCATGTCAGTAGCCAGGAAAAGAGATGCAGTGCCTATGCCCGCCAGTGCACAGTGATGTGTACGGTACTCCAGAAGAAGCAGAAATTTCAATAGCATTCTAAAAAACTAAAACAGGAAGAGGCTAAGGAGTATTTTTGAAGAGTGTGAAGGAGGGAATCATTTACCGTGACAAATTGCTCAGTCCAGGCGACAAATTTTTAGAAAATTGGAAAATATGAAAATTTTTGCTCGTTTTTTTAAATTAATCAAATACATAAAATATAACCAAAACTGAAAACTAATTTTATAAATTTACTGTTGATCCATTTTCCCCTTATTTGTAGTCTTAACTGTTCTTTATTATTATCTAGAAGTTCTGCTAGTCTATTTATTCACACTGAAAAAAAATGTTTGTACATTAATGCTCTACAATGTACATAATTTCCTCATTGAACCTGCATCTTTGCCATTTTAAATAAGCGAAGAGGCAAACATATTTACACATGGTCAAGTTGAGTTGTTTATTTACTCGGTTGAAGGGAGCGAGTGAAAAAAGTTCGTTCCAGAACATTTTCCCGAAGGGACATTTCCCCGAATGAACATTCATTCGAAAGAAATTATTCCGAATCCGAATGAACTCCGGTACATTTTCGGATTTTCCCACACCATGACAATGAAATTCGGTAACGTACCCGAGTGCAATATTGAAAAATCTAAGTTTTCAAATACGTACGCTGACAAGAAGGAAACAACAGAAATTGTAGAAATTCAAAGCAATAAACTTTTCATCGACGGATTCACCTATCTGAGATCCAGAACAGCTAAAGGTCGCGTATACTGGGATTGTGTTAGAATTCGGCAACGGCAATGTTCGGCACGAGCTATCTATCACTAATCAGCCGAAGGATGGTGAACTACTAGTTGTATTGAGGGGACCTGCCGAATCTACTCATTTACATCCGCCAAATCAGGAGGAGGTGCAGGCGACTATTCTGGAGCTATCACTAATCAGCCGAAGGATGGTGAACCACTAGTTGTATTCAAGAGACCTGCCGAATCTACTCATTTACATCCGCCAAATCAGGAGGAGGTGCAGGCGACTATTCTGACGCAGGCGTTGAAAAAAAAAGCAGCTGACCAGCCAGGCCAGCCACCAGCAGAGATTCTACGCCCTGACCTCGCTGGTGTCAGCCTCGGCGTACTCAGTTAAATGCCCGAGCGTGAAGCCTGAAGCAAGGCAATAAGGCGTGAAAGACGCGAGAATCTACCTCTTAACCCAACGTCCCTCGCGGCCATGGGATGCGTGCCAACACGGTTCACAAGCACACTACTCGGGGAAAAATTTCTCATCTATGACTCCTTTTGCCGCCACTGAAGAAGATGCCGACAGAGGTGGGATTTGATGAGGAAGAAGAGCCAGCGAGAGTACTGGTATACAGCACAGCTCGAAATATTGAACTTACTCTGTCAGAGTCCAACTTGGGTCGTAGATGGCACTTTTAAAACCAGTCCATACATATGTACGCAAATCTTCGCCGTTATGGGACTGCGAATGCGGCAATCAAGAAACGAGTCGGAAGGTGTCGCTCTCCCAGTGGCGTACACTTTCCTTTCACATAAGACTAAGGCACAATACACCCACGTCTTGGAAGCAGTTAAGGCTGATGTGACGAAGTACAATGAAATTTCTTACTGTTACAATAAAATGTTTTTGAACTGTCCGTTTGGGAAATATTCGGGAACATGTCCATTCGGGAAAATGGCCTTCGGGATAATTTCTTTCGTGAAAATGTCCGGAAACCAAAGAAGTTAGGCGTTTTCAGCTCTCGAAGCAAACCACTTTCTTGTTTCACTGTAGACGAATTTAAAGCCGCAACCGATCTCTTATATCAGGATGGGGTCTGGTTGGCCGAGTGGATAGCGCGCTGGTCTTGGAATCCGGAGGTCCCGGGTCCGAGCCCACGTAGCAACTCACTACATTTTGACCTAGGCCCAGCAGTATCAGAAGTCAAACCAATCCAAGCTGGAGTGCCCCAGGGTAGTGTGCTAGGCCCCCTTCTTTGTATCCTATACACTGCTGACATTCCTACCCCTAAAGGCATCACACTAGCAACCTACGCGGATGACACGGCCATCCTGGCGCCGCACCAAGACTTTGATACCGCTAACCAACGACTTCAATCAGTTGTCAACAAAATTCACCACTGGACGCAGCGTTGGAAGATCGACATCAACCCCACGAAATCTGTTCATGTTACCCATGCACTGCGTAAACATAGACCAGCACCCATACTTCTTGCTGGAGTTGTTATACCCGCTGAAGACCATGCCAAGTACCTTGAAGTCTACATCGACAAAACGCTCACATGGCAGAAACACATCACCACGAAGCGCGAAGCCGTTCAACTCCGACTGCGATCCTTATTCTGGTTACTCCGAGCTAAATCGAAAATCTCACAACGACTGCTGTACATCTCACTCATCCGACCAATCTGGACCTACGCGGCCCCAGTCTGGGGTACGGCAGCGGACTCGAACCTGATGATCCTGCAACGAAGTCAAAACCTAGCTCTACGTAAAATCACTGGCGCACCATGGTTTATCCGAGGAGAATCACTTCACAATGATCTCCAGCTACCAACGGTGAAAGAGCTCCTGCGAACCCTTGCCACATCCTACGAGAACAGATTACACCGTCATGTCAATCTGGATGCCATCAGACTGCTGGAGCTGCCTCCGATTATCCGACTACGACGGCGCTGGCCTACTGATCTACCGTCTATCTGCTGACCACTCCGGTTTGGTTCTAGTCATTCTTATGAAAAGTTCACGATATTAACCAGTTAAATACTTGTATCCGAAATCTAGTAGGTAAGGTATAATGTTAACCATAACCCCTGCAACGGCTGCGAAGCAGGGATACCACATGTTAACCACCGTATGTAAATGCCTCGCGGCAGTTCATGCTCAATAAATATTTTTTTTAAAAATCGACCTAGGCCGGTATTTTAGCAAGAAGAAAGAGGGCTAAGACAGCACTAACAGCCTCCCCGACGTCTCTGAAGTAATGCTCGAAAGGGCGAATTTCAGGGCTCGGGAAGAGATCTTGGCACTCTTCCACCAACGGATACAGTATTCTCAGGGTGGCCACCTTTCTTCAATTTAAAAAATTATCTCTTATACATGTAAGGGCAGCACAACATTTTCGGGAAAAAACTGGGACGGGGTGGTTAGCTGATTACGAAAGATTTTCTATTCTGCTAGAAAGGGCAAACCCAATTCCAGAGGATACAATGCCCTCATTTACTTTCCCTACCCTCTTGGATACAGCCCCAGATGAATTACCAAGCTTCAATAAGATTGTAACTAGTTGGATTTCCTCATCACTCAACTATTTTTGAGCACTTTCTATTCGAATTTATTTCTCTGGAAAAGGCAATGACCCCCGATACTTTTGCCACGCAATATCTGCGCCTGTTTATATTTGTAATAGGAAAGTTTTTATTGAATGATTTCTGAAGAGAATATCGATACCTCGACGACAAAGTGACTTGATCGTACAGTAAAAGTGGCGAGGAGAGAAGAGCCGTATTTATACAATGTACTCATACATTCTTATCGTTCGAAAGTCAATATCAGTAATTCGTATATAAACAAGATAAGCGCCGGTATAAATTAGTTCTTACATACATCCAAACATAAACGATTCGTACAGGCGCTTATCTGGAGTACGCGAATCGGTAACATTAATTCTGAACGCAAATAACATGCGAATTGGTCCTCAAGGCCGGATGACCAATTTGTACGTTCTTTTCATTCACAAGGCAACATTGCCGACTCGTATACATAAAATAGAATAACGGCCTGCTTTGAACGAAGGTCTTATGAGTCTCGAAAGCGCTTTAATGAACCAAATGGGGCGTTAACGAGTCCTACTATATGGCTTCAATTACCCTTTAACAGGGATCTCAATGAAACTTATTTCTCTCGTAATTTCTGTAACCAACGTGTTTCTCTCTTCTCTGGTTTGGACGCTGTAGGCGACTGCAGGGGCGTAGCCCGGATTTCTCCAAGGGGTGTAGGGGGGATAAACAACATTTTTTGGGGTACATCTAATATGAACTGTATGTTTTTACATTAACGTATCAGTATGTTGTGCTTTTCAACTTCAATTATGCATCTGAATTTAAATTTCATTTCGCGCATTTACTGTCATACTGCCAGCATATAAAAAATTCTCATCTCAAGGGGGGGATTCATCCCCTAATCCCACCGGCTACGCCACTGGGTGACTGCCTATCCAACTAGTGGAAAATACGGTACAGCTCAGCAGAATCTCCATGTTCAATGCCGTATTCAATTTTCAGTTAGCTCCACCTACTGGAATTATTTTCCAAGTGCAAAAACTTTTCGAATTAAAATTAGGTAAAAGATTCAACCACCTCTTCCTCTCTTCATATTGACCAAACATACCAAACATTCAACATAAAATTTCGAGTATTTCGAGTACATATAAAGTTCAGGGCACGTATAGGTTCATCGCCACATTTGTCCCCTTCCAGCACACGCCGGGCTATTTTTTCATCCGGGAGGAAACTTTCGAAGCGAAGCCAAGCAAACCGTCAACATATTTTTAAATTCACAAGGGTACGATATTTGCCAACTCCGATTAGTCGTCACGCGAGATAACGAACAAGCCCCGGCGCTTCTGAACACATACCCACGCTCTCGAAGCTACAAAAACGAATACGAATATACACTTCATTTACAAACACTCACTCGTTCATCCCTTAACAAGTAGTCTCCGAGTGCGATTTAATAAGCAGATTAAGTAATCCGATACAGCGTTTTTAACGATACTGCAAATGCTACCCCCATTTTGGCAACCGTTTTAATTCATTCCGTAATTTAATCGCCGGTTCGCTGGTTGTTCGAAATATTTTCGCCGATGAAATTCGTATGGGCGCTTTCCAGTTGGTTTATCCGAAATTTCGTTTTAATGGCAAACAAAAAAAAAAAAAAAAGGGTTGCACAACTTGATACGAATTTGTTATGTCGACTACCAAACATGCTACAACGCTATAATATTATTATCGTTTCCACTCAGAAATAATTGACACTGTTTTCGTTAAAGTGTGAAACAAATTACAATCTCTCAACCATATGGTAGCAAATGTATCACGGGGCTATGATTTTATGAATTTCATATCTAAATGTACCCAATGGAAGTACATAGGTACTCTGCAAAGTGAATACAGATAGATGGAATCCGTAACGAAATCCAGAATTCGAATTCAAATTTTTGGATTCCGAATAATTTATTCCTAAATTCGGATTCTGTAATTCTGAATCGAATTATTGGTGAGTTCAGATTCTTGGATTCTGCGATATTCAACTTAGATCAGTTCAACTGTGATGTGGAATGAAATGCAGATAGCGCTCGTGTCGCTATATATAAGGGCGCACACTGACAAACATGGAAGGAGGTAACACACATATTTAACCCCCAGAAGAGTCTACTTACACTTTCAACATCCAGAATGCTCCATTACGCCATTATATTATCTGGTTTTTTCTACGACATTCAGTACCGTTCATCGGCCAATAATAGCAACGTGGACTTCTGTTCACGATTACCAATCTCCAAAAACCAATCTGAACCTGAGGAGCCAAAGCCGGATGCTCATGAAGTTTATCATCTAGATTCAATTGAAACATTACCAGTCATATACACAAAAATTAAAGAAGATACATACCGAGACCAAGAACTTCTCAAAATAATAGAAGATCTTCAAGGAGGGAAGACCACTTCTCACGATTACAATTTATTGAATGATATTTTAGTATGTGGCGATCGTACAGTCATTCCTAAAATCCTAAAGAATGAAATTCTAGAAGAGCTACCAAGGGCATTTGGGTATGACCAAAATGAAAAACTTGGCTCGAAATTATGTATACTGCAGTGCCGGCAACTTTTCATAATCCCATGTATAGCGAAAACATCACTGATTTTACACAATAACGTTTTTATTATTGTATCATTAGGCTGTATGCATAAAAATTAAGTTGTAGCGTCGAAGCAAAAGAGCGGAGTGAGAGCCGTCGTTCCGAAAGGAAAGATAGAAGTTTAAGGTCTTGCTTCAATCTGTATGCGTAAGCTTTCTCTTTCTCTTCAAAGCGAACGCTCCACAAAATGAAGCGAGTGCTTCAAAGATAACATCGTTTTTTCAAGTTGTTACTAGCCGACGTATGTGTCCAAGGAACTTATAAATCGAAAATCATTCAAAGAAGCGAAGTGTACAGGTGGAAAACGCACTAAACGTATAAACCAGTGAAATAATTTTCAGAGGAAATCTCCGATGATTTCTGAAGAACTTCATTGGAAACTTTCGGGAAAGATCTTCGAAGATTTCCGAAGAGTTTCATCAGAAATCTTCTAGAGGATTCCTTTGATTTCCGAAGAATTTTATCGAAAATATTAGGGGAAAATTTCCGATCATTTTCGAAGAATTTCATAGAACATCATTGAGGGAAATCTCCGTGATTTCAGGAGAATTTTTTTGGAAAAGGTTTCCGGAGAATTTCATTGAAAATCCTCAAAAAAAATTTCCGATAATTTATGAATAATTTCATCGGAAATATTTGGGGGAAAACTCCAGATGGTTTCTAGAAGAATTTTATCGAAAATCTTCAGGAAGAATCTCCGATGATTTCCTGAGAATAATTTCATTGGAAATCTTCGAGAAGAATCCTCGATGATTTTTAAGGAATTTTATCGAAAATTTTTTGGGAAAAAGAATTTTGATAATTTTCGAAGAATTGAGACTATTTTCCACCCATGCGATGGAATCGTAGATTTTTCCTGAAGATTTCTGATGAAATTCTTCGGAAATCAGCCCACAATTTCCGAAGAATTTTATCGAAAATAATTTGAGAAAAACCTCAATTTTAAAAAAATGTCATTGAAAACCTTCGAAAATAATCTCCACTAATTTTCGGAGAATATCTTCGGAAAAAATTTCCAATAATTTCCGAAAAATTTTATAAAAAACCTTCGGGGAAAATGTCTGATCCCATCGCATAAGTGGGAAATAGTCTCAATTCTTCTGGAATTGGAATTATTTTCCTCCAAAAATTCCCGATGAAATTCCTTAAAAATCATCGGAGATTCTTCTCGAAGATTTCCGATGAATTTCTACGAAGATCATCGAACATGTTTCCTGAAGATTTTTGATAAAATTCTTCAAAAACGTTCGTAATGCTGCCCCCCCCCCAGAATATTCCCTATAAGATCCTTCAAAAATTATCAGAAAATTTTCTCGATGAATTTTGATGACATTTTTTGGAGAACATTGACAATTATTTTATCTAAAGACTTCCGATGAGATTCTTCATCGTTAATTACCGGAATTTTTTTCCAAAAATTTCCGATAAAATTCTTTAAAAATCATCGGAGATTGTTCTCGAAGACGTCCGATGAAATTCTTCGAAGAACATAGAATATTTTTCCTGAAGATTTTTAATAAAATTCTTTAAACACCATCGGAGTCCCCCCCCCCCCGAATATTTCCTATAAGATTCTTCAAAGATTATCAGAAAATTTTCTCGATGAATTTTGATGACATTTTTTGGAGAACATTGACAATTATTTTATCCAAAGACTTCCGATGAGATTCTTCGTTAATTACCGGCATTTTTTTCCAAAAATTTCCGATGAAATTCTTCGAAGAACATAGAATATTTTTCCTGAAGATTTTTAATAAAATTCTTCAAACACCATCGGAGTTCCCCCCCCCCCCGAATATTTCCTATAAGATTCTTCAAAGATTATCAGAAAATTTTCTCGATGAATTTTGATGAATTTTTTTACGATGAAATTCCTTAACAATCATCGGAGATCCTTCTTGATTTCCAATGAAATTATTCTTTGGAAATCATCAGGGATTTTTCCTAATGATTTCCGATAAAATTCTTCAAAAACCATCGCATTTTTCCGAAATATTTTTGATAAAATTGTGTAAAAATTATCGGAAGATTTTTGAAAAAATTCTTCGGAAAACACTGGATATTTTCTCTGAAGATTTCCGATGTAATTCTCCGGAAATGATCAGAGATTGTTTTCAAAGATTTTCGATAAAATTCCTTGGAAATCAACGGAGATTTTCCCCGAACATTTCTGATGAAATTTTCCGGAAATCATCGGTAATTTATCCCAAAAACTTCCGACGAAAATCTCTGAAAATCATCGAACCTTTCTTCTGAAGAAATGCTTCAAAAATCATCAGAGATATTTTTCGATGATTTCCAATAAAATCCTTTTCTTATTGTTGAAGATTTTCCTTAAAATCTTCATCAAAATTCTCCTGAAATCATCGAAGATTTTTCTCAGTGATGTCGGTTGAAATTCTTCGAAAATTTTCGGAAATTGTTCCTTAATATTTTCGGTACAATTCCTCGGAAATTATTTTCGGAAATCAAAGAAATCTTCTCGAAGATGAATGATAACTGCATGTGTTTTTTGAAAAGAAGTCTACTCGGGACGAGATACGTTTTTTCGTGAGTGAAAGCTTCACTTTTGAAGTTTACGCTCCTATGCATACAACTCGAAGGGAAACCTTTTTCCGGAAGTAAACGCTCTCACTCCTGAACACAAGCTTCCTCTTCACTTTTTTAATGAATACACTCTGCAGCTCGCACTTCACTTTTGCGAAGCTTCTCTTTATGCATACCTCCAATTGTACCAATAATTTCCCCGGTGTTGTCGTGTGTAGCGTCGCTACACATGAAATTTCCCGTGTATAGCATTCGCTACACCCGCTATACAGAAGTTGCCGGCCCTGGTATACTGGTCCAGTGTAGATTCAGACATAGAAAATCTAGTACGATCTTGTCCATCCTGTCAACAAAAATTGCCTCAGCCTACGAAACAGTGGCATCTATGGGAATTTCCTACAACACCATGGACTCGACTGCGTATGGATTTCGCTGAATATCAGAGGAAACTATATCTCCTTATTGTTGACTGCTATTCAAAATGGCTGGAAATCTATGAGACCAACGCAACTTCAGCAACAACGACCACTGAAGTTCTTCGAGAGGTTTTTCCGCATTTTGGTCTTCCTTAACTAGTCTCGGAAAATGGTCCACCTTTGCATTCAGAAGAATAGATCTCCTACCTTCGTTCACATGGCATTCGAAGCCGTTTTTCCAACCCAAGGCACCCTAACTCAAACGGACAAGTGGAACGCTATGTAACGACCTTTAAAGAAGCAATGTCGAGCGATTCTACTACAAGCACCACCCGTACTCGAATATCTCGCTTCCTGTTCAGCTATCGCCGAGCACCTAACTCAACAACTGAATATAGTACAGTCGAACTGCTTTTCAGCAGGCGCTCAAGGTCTCGCCTAAACCTTCTTCGTTTCAACGTAATGAATGAACTTCAAGGAAAGAAAATAACTGATACTAATAAACGTCTTTTTAGTGTAGGGGATGAGATTTTATTCCGTCCCTACTTTTCATCACTCAATTGGTGCCCTGGCTAAATTATTAAACGTCTTGGAAATCTCAAGTTCCTGATACAACCAGTCGATGACTCTCAGATCACCATCAAACATGCCAACCAGATGCGACTTAGACCAAGCCAAGTGGGGCAGGGTATCCCGCTCCATCACGCCAGGTAGATACAAACAATTCTGCAACCTCCCCGCTTAGTGGCCAAGCAAGAGGTTTATCATGTAATCTGTACATCATTATGATACTCATGGGTCACAATTATTCTTAATATTTCTATTTTCATTATCTACTTTTTTTGTTTGAACCACCTTACTTATGTATTCTCAGATCCTCATTTTATTACGTGTATTTTTAAAAAATTTTTTAAACCAAGGGGAGATTATGGTAGAGCGCGCTATAGGCGCAATTACCTATGTGGATAAAATATGATAACGTTACTATTATCAGCGCTGTTATGTATTCGGTTTTAGTTCGTTCCTTCTGTTTAACTTTCATAATATATTTTCTTTATGCGAATTAGTGTTTATTGTTCATACACAACAGTTCTCATTCATATTCTTTGTTCTCATTACCTTAAAATTACCAAGTTCCCGTTCTCGTTCCCATTCCCGTTCTTGTTCCCACCTTGGTCCTATTTTCGTTCCCGTTTCCCGTTCTCGTTCTCAATCCCATCAGATTCTCGTTCTCAGAACAAGAACAAGAACATGCCGTTTTTCTTCTTGTTCGTTTTTCCAACACTGGAGTACTGCAGTTTGATGTTTTCATGAAAAAAATATACAATTGATGGTTTCAGGCTTTCAGAATTTTTTACTTTTGCGCCAGCTGCAAAGGTATTGGAAGAACGCAAAAATCACCTTGTTCCCATTCTCATTCGTTCTTCTCTAACTGCATGGTTTTCGTTCATGCCCCCCATTCTCCTTACCTTAATAATTACCAACGTTCCCGTTCTCGTTCCCAATACCATCATGTTTTTGTTCTCATTCTTGTTCTGAGAACGAGAACCGTTTTCCTTCTTGTTCTCGTTTGTTCATCCAACACTGGGCGCAATATAGTTCGTTGAGATAAAGACAGCCGCCATTTTCTTTCCAGTTTCATCCGTCAAAAGAAAATCGGCTTAGCAGTAAAGAGTCAGCACCGTGTAACCAGTTCTCGTTTCACGGAACAAACTAGAAAGAAAATGGCGGCTATCCTTCCTTGTCTTTGTACAGAGCACTATATTTGTAGAGAGCACATTCTTAGATGAATTTAATTTATTATATGTGCTCGACGCTACAGTTTGCGGTGTTTATCATTATTATTATTTTTGAATTTACCCCCGGTCCATGATAGGCAAAGGAATCCCTCACACTCTCCCACCCCTCACTATCTTGGGCAATTCGTTGAAACAGTTTATTTTTTAGGAACTGGTCGATTTCGCCCCTCTTCCTAGTTTTTGGGGTGCCTTCAGATTTTGGGGCCAGAAACCAAAAGGTTGTCTGGTATGTCCATCTGTTTTCCGGTAGCCTCGCTACGTGTCCCGCCCACCCCCACTTCAAATTTTTAATGGTTTGCGTACAGCTCTATCCTTTTTGTCTGTTAAATAAGCGGATATAGTTGAGATACAAGATATAGATTTTTATTCAATTTTATCGTACTTTTTGAGTTTTCTAAAATTGAGATTTTTATTCAGTTTTTTCATATCTTTGAGATTTTTAAAATTAAGTTAATCATATCTTCTTCCCAACGGTGTTACACATATAAAAGTGTTTGTTTGACTGTCTATGGGTGTGTTTGTTTGTTCGAAGTTGGTGCGTGAACTGTAAGAGCTGAGGGTTTGTACTTCCTGGCCGTGTTCGCATTTTATGCTTAAAAAAGTTCGGTGCCCTTATTAGGAGAGGGCTACAAGATTTTTCCCCTCTGGACTCCCTAATTTTTTCCGACTTGCACTTTTTGGAAGCGTTTTATATTGAATTTCTCCGCATTATGTTAAAATTTGGTGCTTGTAACTGTCTCAGATAAGAAATTATCAGGGGGTTGAAAATCTGAAATTTTCAAAATGAGCTCGAAGTACCTTATTATTACATTTATATCTGATTTAACGCGATTACGGTATACATGGTCATTACACATGTACCACACGCCCATTTTCAGCCCCATATCATCAACAGAAACCCTAAAATTTCAGTTTTTGGAAAATACATATTATGTTCAGCATTCCTTCCAATTATATCATTGAATTTTTAGGATGTTTGCCCGCGCGCAGCGCTGCAAGCACCCTATTGCAATTGCTTTTTCATTTTTCTTTAAATAAGAGTGAATTGTTTACAGATCATAGTTCAGTTTTAGTTCAGTTTCATTCTCCGTCAACTGCTGCCATCTATCGATAAGTCGGTTTACTATTATGAATGTATCCTCTCCGTTACGAACTTACGATTTACGAATGCAACTTGGAAAGATGAAAATAAAGATTCTCAGAATTCTGGCGTTCGTGCTTCGTGGCGTATATTTGTTTTATCGCAAAGACGTTGGTACTGTGTCTGAATATTAGCTTCAAAGCTTTAACATTTCATATTTGGTTTTGTTTTATCAATACCAGTATATGAAGTTAGCGCAACAACACCAGGGATGCGGAGAACCCGGAAGTTTTTGCAGTTTTAGGATAATCTTGAGATTTTGAGAAACCAGAAGTTGGAAGCTGAAAGTTTTTCAGCTTCAGCAAACACTCTCTTACTACCTCGCTATTTACGAGGTAGCTTGTTGAAAATACCAAAATGTTCCTCTGAATAATACAAACATAAAGCAATAAACTGCAAATGAATCAGGACCCTCCGATTGAATGCAATACGAGTTGAAGCTATTTCCTATTGTAAACTTCCGCAGGTTTCAGTAGGTGAATGCATGATCTCCTAGCAACCTGCACCACTACCCATCCATCAACACACTCGCACAGACAGTACAGAAACCAGTTGTTATTTCATGTATCAAAACATGAAAATATGAAACAACTACAACTACAAATATCGTTCATTGTTTCACATATACGCATTATTACTAATCAAATTTCCAATTTGGTGCACAAGTTTACCTACCCATTCCAAAGAAACATATATCTACCCACCATTAGGTAAGGTGTCCATACCTGCGGTTACAACAAGGGATACCTTCGTAAAATAATACTGAGCCAGTCTCAAGTCTGAAAACCAAAAGTGAAAAAAACTGAGCACCAAATAGTTCGTACACGTACCGCGCTACGGAGCTATGTAGATCCCAATGTTCCTCCATCTAACTCACATTAGCCCACTCACTTTAGCCTACGGTCTAGATCAGCCGTGAAGGGGGCCAGTTAGTTTCTCATATTTTTATTGCTCATCGATCTGGTTTTTGTATTCCTGATTTGGACTGATTCATATCCAGTCTTTTTTCTTAAAAATCCGTTCACTATTTCAAGATTTAATTCTTAACAGAGTTGGATGATATATACCTTCCCATTAAATGTCTTTCTTCTGGACTACTTTCACCAATTTGGCACAGGACGTCACCCATAATTATAATTTTGGTTTTTGAATTTCATTTGACTTTTCGAAAGATTCCGCCCAAAAGCTTGTACGAATTTTCGATTTCTTCCTCAAACGATGTAGATGTGGAGGCATACACAGTACCAAATCATTGTTCTGGATTGTTAATTTTAGTGTTGCTATCCGATCGGGAAGTCGCTGTTTGGCCAAGTAGAAATGTGCCCGTTTCGCAATCCTTACATCTTGGGTTTGAGTCCCACAAACACCAGAAAGTTAGTGATATTCGAAAACCCCCACTAATATCCTATAGCGAACGCAGCGACTACATTAGCAATTGCGCGCGTCCTGTAACCCCCGCCCATTCACGCGAACAATACATTACACCCGCAGAGTATGTTACCACTAGATCCGAAAGATTGGTACTGTGCGTGTATACGTCGTTGACAGCTAACTCAACATCGTAAAGCATGTGGCTAGTAAGCGATCTGCGGCTGCACACTTTTTGGCACAGAGAAGGAAAACTCTAACGCAACAAAACGGTGGGAAAAGCAACGGCCAACCACCTCAACTAACCTGCCCAGAAGAGTCGCGTGTCAGAAAACTCCGCCAACCACCAGCATTGCATACAGCGCCTGAAGAAGACCGATCGGGTACGCTTTTCATTTCCGAACTGCTGTTTTTTTAAATTTTGGGGTGTTTAAAATCGTGCCCCCCTTTTCCTGGGTTATCCCCATGGTAGAAAGTAACGTTGTAGGTTGTTTGATAAATCTTTTCGTCATTTATCCTGACCTTTGAAATTCCCAGAATATCTAATTTTGATTCGTTCATTGCTTTTTCCAAAGCTTCCAAGTTTTCGGAACTTTCCAAGTTCCGACGTTTAGTGTTTCTATGGTAAGATCCAAAATTTTATTTTTGTTCTTCTTTACTTTTTTCTTGGTAACGTAGTTCTAATTTTTGTGTTTGTTACAGTTATTGTTTGTAGGACCCGTTCGGGAGGTAAGAGTGGGTGGGGTATTTTGGTTGTGCGTGTCCCCCGTTGACCAACCAGTGGAGAAGTGGAATTTACCCTCAAATAACTCTAAATTTTTCAATCAAAACACCGAATCATCCTCTGTACATTTGTTATGGGAGCGAATTGTTAGATTACTTAAACTAGATAGGTTCTCAATTCTGCCGCTAGGTGCCAGCTACATCGATTCCGAATCCCAATTAGAGAATAACCAAACGGATCACACCCCGGCTCGGTAGGTACACCATTTGAACCAGTCATACAACGTAATGTTTTCAGCGACTCATGACAATAACTCACTCACTTCTATGTTCTACTTTCGAAATTCATCAACACTTATACTAATAGACGAGATTTACTACTTCGCTCGCTCCACATCTACCTCGACGATTCGTTCACTAGAATCTGAAACGCGTTTTCAAAATTCGATACACCTTTCTTGGAATTCCACAAAGACTAAGACAGCACGTGTTATAGTCTACGCTTGTATCACACGCAACCGAGCAGCCGAGCATCGCATAATAACTATATACTCGGCGAACAAGTTAATTGAATTTCACTGTTTATGAAAACTTTCAGTCTTCAAATACAACCTCTACATAGGGGTGGAAATGACTATCGCGTTTATATAAGCGCGTGAGCCGAGACGGGAGTCGCTGGCAGCATCCATTTCATTAATTCTGGGTAACAGCGTCAGCTTAAGTCTCGTTTAATATACCTCGGGGATTTTGTCAAGCAAAGCTGCTTGAAATAAGAGTTTAAAAATATCATGAAAACAACGCATAATCAAATTACTCGGTTGTAAACGTCTAATATGTCCGCATTTACTCGTCATGTGGTTACGAATGTACTACTCGTCATGTGGTTACGAATGTACGATCAGATTTCAATTGCGCGAAAATTTTCCTATTCCTAAATCTTGATAGATGCAAGAAGTAGAATGTACCTGTCCCTCCCCGATCAATACATTTTGAAAATATACTTTTGATGACGAAGGTTTTACCGTTTTACATACAGTTTAGCCAGACACGAGACACAGAAAGTGTACAAAACGGCGTGTTGATCAGCGTCATGAAGGAAAAAAATGAGATTGCATCTACACTCGCGAGCGCGGTTTTAATGCAGAACTAAACTCCATTACGTTACTATCAGCCTGTCGAAAATGAACAAAGCTACTCCGGCTTTCAACGCACGAGTAAACGAGCAAATCCATTTATTATCGTACCTAGATATAAAGATATATCCCAACATAAACTGACATGAGAACAATGAACGTGAAATTCGATATTGGCTGCGCAATACAGCGTTCACTCCGATCTGCCTTAATGAACTAATGAAAATGGAATGCCCATCTTCATGAAAACTTTACAAAAACACATTTTCAATGGAAACCTCTTCTGCACTGATACTTTGAGCGAAAAGACAGAGAGAGAACACTACTGACTACATAATTCCAACCCTGTAAACTCTACACATACATTCGAATTGAAACCAACTTCCTTTTTCCATGTCATGAGGACTAACTAGAAGAAACCGGCACAAATTGCAGCCAACATTCAACACTGTGCATTGGAACCCACTTTCTTGTTCTATGCTATGGGGAATATTTGTACAATCATGATATGTAGTTTCTAATATACATACTATACAGATTAGACGGGTAAAACTTCCTTTAACCAACACATTACAATAAATTATGAGTAGAATAAAATGGCACTGCTAAGGCAGGCAATAGTTTATTCAATCAAGCGCAAAAATCTGCCTGAATATGTGGGAATTACCCGCATCACCCGTCAATGCTTGCGAACTCATAACTCCAAGATTTTAAAAAGCCGGACATTTATCAATACACAAACACAAAAGTATTTGACGTATTTGACAGGATAGAGCATGGCAGCACGAGGGATTCTGTACATGCGTAGTAAGATTCTTGCACCGGAGGTTAAATACACCATTCCCTTGTGCGGCAGTGTGAGGGATTCTGCACATGCGCAGTAAGATTCTTCCGCCAGAGGTTAAATACATCATTGCTATGCGCGGCAGTGTGAGGGATTCTGCACATGCGCAGTAAGATTCTTCCACTAGAGGTTAAATACATCATTGCTTTGCGCGGTAGTGTGAGGGATTCTGTACATGTGCAGTAAGATTCTCCCGCCAGAGGTTAAATACATCATTGCTTTGCGCGGCAGTGTGAGGAATTCTGCACATGCGCAGTAAGATTCTTCCATTAGCATGTTTTCAGTCTCGTAACTTGCAATAAATAACCGTACCAAATAAAGGTAAAATAATGGATACTGAAAATAAGAGATGCTAAATCGTGAATCCGATACTTTTAGGATACACAAGTTTGAACAACTATTAGGTCTCCTTTGTATGTCAAAACGTACGATAACAAAACTAGTAAATGTACTATCAAAGTCAAGAAAAGTTACCTGACAGTCCACTCCAGGTTTCCAAATCCGAATAACTGGTGTAGGTGCTATCCATCGCTTCAGTGCACATAGTGGTAACATGTTTGGAGATTTCATCAACTTTTGGTACATATAGCAATATGCCCAGTGTTTTGTTTATTACGCCACGGTTTTCTTCCGCTGTCCTTATCGTCCCCGGGTTTTTCTGTAAACCAAGCGAAACAAATAATGATTGTGAGTACGCGAGAATTTTGCACTAAGATGGGCAAAATCAAATTAAAATCACTTTAAGATCTTTCAAACATCAATTTTAACCAGCAGTATTTTCTCATGTGTTACCACATCAGATTTTTCCTGACTTTTCCCGATTTCCTAGACCAATTTTCTATGACATTCTTTTAGTTAGTATCCTATATGGCTTTGATTAAATTATACATTTTCATTGAAGACGATTTTTGTAAAGGAATAAGTCATTACGCTTTACGCTGACATTTATTTTTTCTCATTATTCTCAAAAAGTTACCTGATTTTGATCAAAATTATAGCAATTCCCTGGATTTTCCCGGTTTTCCAGAAAGTGGCTCTTCGGCACATATTATAGGTATACGTGGTAACATTCACAATCAAGTGTTTGTGTACTTTATCGCCCTTTATACACTCAACTTTGATAACACACCTATTACATAATTTCATGATACCGCTAAATATTAGTATAGGAGTGGACAAGAATGAGAGACGCGGATCACGGATCACTTGAGAGAAAATGATACCGTGGATTAATGTTGCTCACTCCTGGTATTAGAGGAACATGGTAGTTGATACGTGTTTACCCAGAGTGGCACAGCAAGGCTTCAGGGCAAGTAACCAAGATAAGGGAACTACAAGGGAAACAGCACTGTGCATTACACTCTAAACAGTATGACATACAATAAGCAGGGCCGGCAACTTCTGTGTAGCGGGTGTAGCGAATGCTATACACGGGAAATTTCATGTGTAGCGACGCTACACACGACAACACCGGGGAAGTTATTGGTACAATTGGAGGTATACATAAAGAGAAGCTTCAGCTTTCACTTCGCAAAAGTGAAGTGCGAGCTGCAGAGTGTATTCATTAAAAAAGTGAAGAGGAAGCTTGTGTTCAGGAGTGAGAGCGTTTACTTCCGGAAAAAGGTTTCCCTTCGAGTTGTATGCATAGGAGCGTAAACTTCAAAAGTGAAGCTTTCACTCACGAAAAAACGTATCTAGTCCCGAGTAGACTTCTTTTCGAAAAACACATGCAGTTATCATTCATCTTCGAGAAGATTTCTTTGATTTCCGAAAATAATTTCCGAGGAATTGTACCAAAAATATTAAGGAACAATTTCCGATAATTTTCGAAGAATTTCAACGGACATCATTGAGAAAAATCTTCGATGATTTCAGGAGAATTTTGATAAAGATTTTAAGGAAAATCTCCAACAATAAGAAAAGGATTTTATTGGAAATCATCGAAAAATATCTCTGATGATTTTTGAAGCATTTCTTCAGAAGAAAGGTTCGATGATTTTCAGAGATTTTCATCGGAAGTTTTTGGGATAAATTACCGATGATTTCCGGAAAATTTCATCAGAAATGTTCGGGGAAAATCTCCGTTGATTTCCAAGGAATTTTATCGAAAATCTTTGAGAACAATCTCTGATAATTTCCGGAGAATTACATCGGAAATCTTCAGAGAAAATGTCCAGTGTTTTCCGAAGAATTTTTTCAAAAATCTTCCGATAATTTTTACACAATTTTATTAAAAATATTTCGGAAAAATGCGATGGTTTTTAAAGAATTTTATCGGAAATCATTACGAAAAATCCCTGATGATTTCCAAAGAATAATTTCATTGGAAATCAAGAAGGATCTCCGATGACTGTTAAGGAATTTCATCGGAAATTTTTGTAAAAAAATTCATCAAAATTCATCGAGAAAATTTTCTGATAATCTTTGAAGAATCTTATAGGAAATATTCGGGGGGAGGGGGGACTCCGATGGTGTTTGAAGAATTTTATTAAAAATCTTCAGGAAAACTATTCTACGAATATGTTCTTCGAAGAATTTCATCGGACATCTTCGAGAAGAATCTCCGATGATTTTTAAAGAATTTCATCGGAAATTTTTGGAAAAAAATTCCGGTAATTAACGAAGAATCTCATCGGAAGTCTTTAGATAAAATAATTGTCAATGTTCTCCAAAAGATGTCATCAAAATTCATCAAGAAAATTTTTTGATAATCTTTGAAGAATCTTATAGGAAATATTCGGGTGGGGGGGGGGGACTCCGATGGTGTTTGAAGAATTTTATTAAAAATCTTCAGGAAAAATATACTGTTCTTCGAAGAATTTCATCGGACATCTTCGAGAAGAATCTCCGCCGATGATTTCTAAAGAATTTCATCGGAAATTTTTGGGAAAAAAAAATCCGGTAATTAACGAAGAATCTCATCGGAAGTCTTTAGATAAAATAATTGTGAATGTTCTCCAAAAAATGTCATCAAAATTCATCGAGAAAATTTTCTGATAATTTTTGAAGGATCTTATAGGGAATATTCTGGAGGGGGTGGGGCATTACGAACGTTTCTGAAGAATTTTATCAAAAATCTTCAGGAAACATGTTCGATGATCTTCGTAGAAAGTTATCGGAAATCTTCGAGAAGAATCTCCGATGATTTTTAAGGAATTTCATCGGGAATTTCTGAAGAAAAATAATTCCAATTCCAGAAGAATTGAGACTATTTCTCACTTATGCGATGGGATCAGACATTTTCCCCGAAGGTTTTTTATAAAATTTTTCGGAAATTACTGGAAATTTTTTCCGAAGATATTCTCCGAAAATTAGTGGAGATTATTTTCGAAGATTTTCAATGACATTTTTTTAAAATTGAGGTTTTTCTCAAATTATTTTCGATAAAATTCTTCGGAAATTGTGGGCTGATTTCCGAAGAATTTCATCAGAAATCTTCAGGAAAAATCTACGATTCCATCGCATGAGTGGAAAATAGTCTCAATTCTTCGAAAATTATCAAAATTCTTTTCCCCAAAAAATTTTCGATAAAATTCCTTAAAAATCATCGAGGATTCTTCTCGAAGATTTCCAATGAAATTATTCTCAGGAAATCATCGGAGATTCTTCCTGAAGATTTTCGATAAAATTCTTCCAAAAACTATCTGGAGTTTTCCCCCAAATATTTCCGATGAAATTCTTCATAAATTATCGGAAATTTTTTCTGAGGATTTTCAATGAAATTCTCCGGAAACATTTTCCAAAAAAATTCTCCTGAAATCACGGAGATTTGCCTCAATGATGTCCTACGAAATTCTTCGAAAATTATCCGAAATTTTCCCCTAATATTTTCGATAAAATTCTTCGGAAATCAAAGGAATTCTCTCGAAGATTTCTGATGAAATTCTTCGGAAATCTTCGGAGATTTTTCCCGAAAGTTTCCAATGAAGTTCTTCATAAATCATCGGAGATTTCCCCTGAAAATTATTTCACTGGTTTGTACGTTTGGTGCGTTTTCCACCTGTACACGTCGCTTCTTTGAATGATTTTCGATTTATAAGTTCCTTGGACACATACGTCGGCTAGTAACAACTTGAACAAACGATGTTATCTTTGAAGCACTCACTTCATTTTGTGGAGCGTTCGCTTTAAAGAGAAAGAGAAAGCTTACGCATACAGATTGACGCAAGACCTTAAACTTTTATCTTTCCTTTCGGAACGACGGCTCTCACTCCGCTCTTTTGCTTCGACGCTACAACTTAATTTTTATGCATACAGCCTAATGATACAATAATAAAAACGTTATTGTGTAAAATCAGTGATGTTTTCGCTATACATGGGATTATGAAAAGTTGCCGGCACTGACAATAAGTTAGGAATAGGTTCCCTACCTTTCTTTATTAATATGAAATAAATTACAGACAAAAAGCTGTACTAGAATAGTATTAAAGAACAATCTTGGTGAGTTTAGTTATTGTAAAGTACATTTTGAATGTTTCTAAACACAGAAATCTCTCCGCACATTATAAAATTTAATCATAGGACACCTTCCGGTAGCCAGAAGGCTTTTCAAGGAACTAAGCCGAAACAAAACAATGTCTGATGGTTGCGGGATGTTCCGGGTATAACAATATGAAAACGGAACCCTTGCACATTACAACATTACCACATGCATAACAGTAGAGCATGTTTTCCTTCTATCTTCAACATTCGCGCAACACAATGGACTTTTTCGCTTGGTTTGCGCTTCACGTAGCGGTTGTTCATTCCTTTTTGATAATGCAGGGCTTGAAACTTTTTTGGCCGGGACTGAGAAAATTATCTAACTTGAAACACCAACAGCCTTGTTTTTATGTATGAGAGAAAGGAACGTAGAAAAGAAGAAAAAAAATACAGAAGCGAGAAAAAAAGAAACGACACCGAAGTTGGTTCCGCATTTATGCATTCCTGTCACGGCTTTACATTAAAATACGCACGTTAATGGCTTCTGATTAGATTCTCCTTGCTCCCTTTTCATTACATTTCATCGCGTGTCTCTACAATTTCTCACGTTGCTTTTTAACTAAAAGGGTACACAGCTACTGTACCTAATCGAAAAACTTCGCCAAATTCCAACGACGAGCAACAACTACAACGAATACCGGTACAATGAAAGTAACCATTAGCTGGTTTTCCATTTTTCCGAAATTAATCTCGATGTAATTAGAAGAAATTTCATCATAGCCCGCCCATATATACAGCGACTAAACCAGCTGAGCGAATTACAGTTTGCTTAAAGAAATTAAAACTAAACCACTCCGCCCCAGTATCGTCGAGTTCGAGCAGAAAATGAATTTTCCTTTCAATTTAGCTCGACGATAACTATACGACGCTCGCATTAATTTTCCCATAACCTTATTTCTATTTACTTTTCGTTTTTCGTTTCGTCCCCTGAGCAGATAAACTCTCAGTGTGAACTTCTTATAAACTCGGCGATTCCGTCGACAGCAGAACACCTCTATTGTGTCGATAATAATTTTCTACTTTCGCATTAACCTTTACGCGAAGAAACGTTAATTCCCTTCGTAATGCACCTCAGTTAAAAAAAAAAAAAAAGAGCACGGTCTTTTAACTCGCTGTAAAAATTGTATTATTGCCGGCACGAACTGGAGAGAGTTTACAAAGCAAACCTCGTAGCTCGTACACAATTTTTACTTCTCATGTTTCATTAAACTGTTTTATAACTTTTGCTGCCGAAGTGATACGATACGGGGAACTATATTTACGGCAATGCCAGGCACAAGATTGTAAGTATATCCCCTTAACGACTTCTTTTTTTTATTTTCGGCACGAAAAATAAAACGATAATTCAGAAGAGACATTTCATTGGGCTTGGAAAACTTTTAATTGGAAACTGTGCAATATTGTACACATGGCGCGTTCTGGAACTCAGTGTGAGACAGTTGTTCGCGATGATCTCCATAGCATCGTGCACAAATATAAGACTCTAGGGAATGAGGTAAGTATTTGAGAACAATATATGTCTGATGGAGAAAGCTGGAGTTCGACTAGGAAAACAGTTTGTAAGAAAATTTCTTCGACGTCATGATCAACTTTTTTATGGTTGCACGGGGTGAATTTGCTCACTTTCTTCTGTACTTTCTAGTTTGATCCGTCCTACAGACTGTAAAAACTGGGTTAGAAAACCTGGATATTCTTTATAATTTTGATGGGGTATTTTGGAATACACTACTCAAAAGATTGTGAGACACACTTGCACCACAAATTTTTCCACAAAATTATGAAATAAGTGTCAAGTGGTACCGCGATGGGGTGACCTTGCACATGTTCACGAATAAACGGGGAGGGGGGGAGTTGCAAATATAGCGTCGCCTACGAAAACTACTAAGTAACCCCAAATTGTTACAAACTGATGCAGGTACACAAAAAAAAACAAAAAACAAACAAACAAACAAATGTTAACTATGGGAACTGTACTCTTGTACTCTTCCTTTATTTCAAAAATCATGAGAAAAAAAAAATCAAATGAGATCTTTCCTTTGATCGGCCGAGACCCTACAACATGAACGTATGTCCTCGGCATCTCTAAAATCTCCCTAAACATCCGATTTTTTGTTTTTGATTTTTTTTCATTTCATTTGCCAGCAATAAGACTAAACATCGAAACTGATCACTGGCTTGAAGAACAAATAAACAATTTTTTGTGCCAAGTCACTCCTCCATGTCCCCCCCTCACTTTTTTACCTATTGTTACATCACTATGCTGATTAATATTCAATAATTTACTTTTATCAGGACCGCGATCGAATTCCAACACGTATAGTTTCCTTCAATTTTTACTCATTACACGGAATAATTTCTGTAATTTTGATACACTTTTTGAAGCTCTGTACAAACGACATGACACTGCTACCTGGAAATAACGGAATTATACCGAGTTTGTATGCCACGACAGCTACAACATCCTACATTACAACGAGTCACGTGTCAGTGTTGCCACGCGGTCTTTTTTTCCCTCGCACTTCTCGAAGTAATGAAAAAATACGCGTGCCAAGTCACCCCGTGTTACTGTAAAGACAAGCCTAATTACTTGGGTCATATGACAGCATTTTGCAGGAAATTACAGATACAACTAATGAATTGTTGAAAATATAGAAAGCGTCTATTAGACTGTCACTAGAATCTAATGGTAGGCATCATCTCATTTAAGATCATTATCTTCATTGGGATTTAAACGTAAGAGTTTCAAGTTTTGGCAGCCCTGCATATGTGTGAGTGATGATCACCTAAGATTTACCGTAAGCGTGTAGCAAACTTCAACCATCATTAAGTCGATTATAAATTCACTTTCAAAGAAAATATGTCCTAAATTCAACTGCATCATCACCAAAAAATTGAATTATAATCAGTTCTACCGGCAGAATAATTTTTACTAGTTATTTTACCTTTCTGAAGATAGCAGTTTTTCTATTCAAAAGATTCGTTTTCACCCGCACATGTGAATTTGCAGCGCACTTTGGTGCAAGTTTAAGGCCCAATATCAAGATCACTAAGACGTCAGAACAGAAGGCTGGCAACAGACAATGTAATGTAACTAAAATAAAGGTAAAATAACAGATACGGTAGCGGTGTAACAATGTGGTAGATACTGCAACCTGGGGTGACTTTGCTCACTTTCTTCCTTACTTCCAAGTTTGATGCCAAGGTTCTCGTAAACTTCAGAAGGTTGGACCACTTAGCAAGGCGCAAAAACGTCAGTGACGTCACTGAAGTGCCAATCATACAGGCCGCTTACGAGAATACAGCTTTTTTCGATCTTTACTCATGATAGACGCCCTCAACATATTTTTCTATTACAGGGTGTCTAACAAAATCGAATTTTGAAAATAAATGACATTTAAATGACCTCCCCCCCCCCCATTTGCTCAATTTGCTATGAATGTGCTAAATAGTAAATGCCAAAATATGGAAAATGGGCAAAATGAAGTGCTGCTCATTTGACTTAGAATTCTGTGATTCGTAGATCTTTTGAAACTTCTGGAATATACGCCACAGATAAAAATATGTATACGCATAAAAATTGCAGCCCTGGTCAATATAATAGAAGTTTTCAATTCTAAATTCTCTGTTCTCTTTTTCAATGAATAACTCGCTGATTTAAAAATTTTAAATGACCCTTATTGAAAATAAATGACTGTAAATTACTTAAACGACCTTCTTCCCAAATAAATGGTATTAAATGACTGTTAGACACCTTGTATTACTTCTACGACATACAACATTTAATTGGCTACCGTATAAGAAAAAAAACTGCTTTCGCTTCGCGAAAGCAGTACCGACTTTTCGGCCTTCGGCCGAAAAGCACTCGGAACTCGCTTCGCTCGTTCCTCGCAGTAATACCGAAACGTACTCGGAACTCGCTTCGCTCGTTCCTCGCGAAATCGAGACACTGTCGACACGTTTTAAGTGGTAAACGTTTTAGAAGACGCAAATGTCGACAAGGACTAGTGGTATTCGGCCGAAATGTTTAAGGCCATTCACGTTTTAAAAAACGCAACTCTCGACAGAGAATAGTATTATAAAAAATATAAAACTACCCGGCTATCAAAATTAGAGTTCGTATAAATTTGAAATCGATACATTCAAGGCGGAAACGTGTAAGACCGAAACATTTGTATAATTCAACAGAACTACGCGGCTATCAAAATTCGATTTCGTATAAATTAAATCCCAAACAACATCGAGTACATAAGTCGCCTCGCGCTTCTTATGCTGAACTTAAATTGAGGAAACTCGTGAACGACTCAACAGATTGTTATCAAACTTTCACCAATACAACTTCGAGTACTTCTCTATAATGTACCAAAATTTGGAATCAAATGATTCGATAGTTCCTGAGATTTTTGTGCCACAAATTTTGTCCTCAAGGAAAACTCACGAACGGCTCGACCGATTGCCTTCAAAAGCTTATTTTAACAACTTCGAGTACTTCTCCATAATATACCAAAATTTGGAATCAATTGATTCAATAGTTTCTGAGATTTTCTTCCCACAAAATTAGGGTGTACATATATAAACCTATATATATATATATATATATATATATATATATATATATATATATATATATATATATATATATATATTATATATATATATATATATATATATATATATATATATATATATATATATATATAGATGGCTACCATTACACCATCCATCTATAATGCAACTTCAACCTTTACTGCATCCACCATCATTATGGCATCCATATACAGGCGCCATAATGGTACCCTATGTAAATCTTCTACACAGACATCAGTGAGGTGCAGGCATGCTGTAGGCAAAACTTTGTTCGGACGTCATAAAGTTAGCTATGTGTAAAAAGTATACATATTTCAGTCTACCGAATTTTCTGCAGAGAGCGCTGAAGTCGCAAAATGTATATTCCACAGTATACAGCGCTATACACGTCCATTTCAGGTGGCGGTCGACCGTGCGTCCGATCATTTGTCAACGTTGCTTTTATTTCAACCACGAAAAAATAAAGTCGGCGGAAGTTTTCTTCGTGCTAGCCAGCTGGGAACGTAATAATCGTCCGGTACAGATGTTAAGACGTGTTTATCAGATTCAGCTGACGGCAAATTATTTTTGTGCTGTTCGACGTTCGCGCAGTCAGAGGCGCGCGACTGGAAATTCTTGGAGTGATGTTTTTAGTAGTGTTGGCCTACATTCATCAGCGTCGGTGGATTTTATTGGGGGAGGGGGATTCGTTTATAAATTTTTTTTAAGTACAATTATAAATACAATTGGCATTTGAATCGGGATACAATTTGGAATAAAATATCATATTCAAAATTAGATTACGAACACACTAATTTAATTTCAATAAGTATCATATAGGGAAATTCAGTTTGATTCGCGAAAAATTTCTTCAGCCATCTAAGAAAGACGGGTGATGGACAAGAATTTTGATCAAAGAAAATAAGATGAAAATATTGAAATTCGAATAATTTAATAGAATAGAAGACTATGTCGTCATAGTTTTCGCATACCTGGTATTTTGAATGTACGATTCATGGAAAATAATTGTGTTCCGGTTAGAAAAAGTAATCAGAAATCCAGGAAAAAAATAAGGGAGAAAATGGCGAAAATTTGAAAAATTCGAAGACATTGAACATATGTTAGTTCGATATTGTCAATCTTTGAACAAGTCGGGTGTGAAAACCGAGAAAGATTTCTGGGAAAAAATCTGGTCGCATTCTAGATAAATGATAATAAAAATTTCGAGGAATAAAATTGCTTCGATTCGTCGAAAATTGCAGTCACTCAGGAAAGTATAATGAATGAGTTGTAACAAAAGTTCTGAAGAAAAAATCGCGAAATTCGAATAATTTTACAAAGTAGTAAAGCGAACCAAATTCAACAGCACCTCGTATACCTAGACTTTAAGTAAGATTTGTGGGGAAACTACAAAAATAATCAAAGGGTTAGGATAAGGAAATTGAAAAAGAAACGATGGCAAATTTGAAAATGCTGGCAAAAGTGAAAACAAAACACAATCTGATATTATGAGTCATTAGAGAACTCGTATACGAAAATTAAGGCAGTTGTTCATGGAAAACTGTAGTCCAAGTGATCAAAGAAAACAATAATTTTGATGTAAAAAATCTCAAATTTTGAAAAATGGGGTGACTATGAAATATCAAATTAATTGAATATCAGACGATTTCACTACTTGAATAGGAAAATTCAAAAAATTGGACTTGTTAAAAAAGTATTAAAAATTCACTATGAAAAATGTAGTTGAAATTTGAAGACAATTCGATATCACGAGTCTGTAATCAACTGTCATACCAATTTTTGACATGATTAACGTGAAATTTTGGTATTATTAAATGAACTTGTTAAAAAGTCAATTATAATTCTGAAGAACTTCAAGAATAGCGAAAATTCGGAACATGAAATGAATACGGGATGAAAAAAGGTTTCTGAGCAACGTCTGTTCTTCTAAAAATTTTCTCTTCAAAATGAAAGCTTGGACATAGAATTGTAAACGGAGAAAAACATCTAGTAAGTCCCGGAATTCGAATACTGATTGCATCAGCCCTTTTGTCTCCCCAATATCAAAATTATACAGGGTTAGTCGGTTTTCTAGTTTTTCGTGAAACCAGATACACGTTGATTCGCCAGGCGAGCTGCCTGTTCGACAAGAATTTCATGGAACATATTCGCGGAAAACTCCGATAGTTTTAGAAGAATTTTATCAAGAGTCTTCAACGAAGAATTTCCTTGGAAATCATCGAAAAAATCTTCTATTCAGGAAAATGTTGAGATAATTTTCGAAGAATTTCATCGAATATCTTTGAGAAATATCTCCGATGATTTCAGGCGAATTTTTTCAGAAATTTTAGGAAAACCCTCCAACGACTCCAAACAACTTTATCAAGAATCATCGAGAAGTAACTCTGATAATTTTAAAAGAATATCCTTAGGACCAATTTTGATGCTTCTCAGAGATTTTCATCGAAAATGTTCGGGGAACATCTCCAATGATTTCTAAGGAATTAATCAGATATCATGGTGAATAAATGTGATGATTTCCGGAGGATTTCATCGAAAATATTCAGAAACAAGTCCAGTGTTTTCCAAAGAATATCCTTCGAAAATCTTCGGGAAAATTTTCCGATAATTTTTGAAGAATTGCATCGGGAATTTCCGGAAAATAGCTCCGATAATTTCGGAAGAATTTCATCGAAAATATTTAGAAAAAATTTCAAATGTTTTCCCAGAAAGTTCATCAGTAGTCTTTGAGAAAATGTCTTGACAGTTTTTGAAGAATTTCATAGAAAATATTCTGAGGAAAACTTCGATGGTTTCTGAAGACTTTCATCGTAAATTTTATCTCGGCTGATTTTTATGCAATTTCATTGTAAATTTTCGGAAGCGATTTCCAATAATTCCGGAAATCTATAGAAGAAATCTCCATCTTTTTCCAAAGAATTTCATAAAAATTCTGCGAGAAAATTTCCTGATAATTTTTGAGGAATTTTATCGAAAGCACTCGGGGAATAACACCAAGAGTTTTGAAGAATTGTACAGATTATCGATGAAATTCTTCTAAAGCCATCGGAGTTTTCTCCGAATTTTTCCCATAGAATTCTTGTCGAAGAGACTGCTCGCCTGGCGAAACAGCGGGCACTTGATTTCGCGAAAAACTAAGTTTTCCTATGTCGAAAGGAAAACCGACTAACCCTGTGTAGACCCAAATCAGATAACACTAGCTTGACTTCAAAAATTTGACAAAGAATGGAAATTTCTGTTTTTAGATCCTGGATTCAAACACAGCGTAAGGTTTTCCATCGGATTCCGATTTGGGCCCCGAAATTCAAATTTTTTCCGTTATAAGAGGCTATTTGAATTTTGCATATAAAATGAACACTGGGTCAGCTAGGTAAAAATATATCAGTGTCTTGCATCCTTGAGTTCGAAAACAGTGTCACATTTTTAATGCACCAATTTCGATTTGGGCAGCAAAATCCTACCTTGGCCCTTTCAAACAGGCGAACTTTACTCAAGCATCTTTTGGTTACTGATTTTGAAAATGCTTAACAGTTTTCTAATAAATAAAATTAATATAGGTAGGTACATCATGTCTTTTTGGAGGCGAAAAAATTTTCGGAAAGCTTCGGCGTCGGCGCTGGTGCTAGTTACTCAGATTTTCGTGACGAATTTGAATCTGTCGTCAAAATTGAGCTGCAGTCATTTATTCACCCAAATTGACCAATGTTTCCAACTTTTTCGAGTGTATCAGGAGATCGGAGCGTCGCCACCAAATTTGATCATCGAATTCGAACTCAGCGTGAAAAACTGAGACGAAAACAGTTAATTCCAAATTTCTGATTTTTTAGAATTTTGAAATTTTCTCCATACTATACATCAAGTCTCTTTTTGAGGCGAAAAATTTTCGGAGAGCTCCGCCGTTAACGTGGGTACTAATTACTCAATTTCTCGTGGCGAATTCAAATCAGTCGTCAAAATTCAGCTGCAATCATTTTTTGACCCAAACTGACAAATTTTTCCAAACTCTTTCCTATGTATCCGGGGGTACGGAGCGACGCCGCCTTTAACCACCGAATTATAAATTCAAAATTTTTGGTTTTTTCGAATTCTGAAAATTTCTCCATACTTAACCTCACGTCCTTTTAGTGGGAAAGAATTTTCGGAGAGCTTCGGCGTCGAGGCGGGTACTGATTACTCAATTTCTCGAGGCGAATTAAAATCCGTCATCAGAATTGACCTGGAGTCATTTTTTACGCAGATTCACCAATTTTCACTTCTGTATCTCTGAAACGGAACGCCTCCACCAAATTTGACCACCAAATTCGACTTCAGGGTTAAAAATTGAACCGAAAACAGTCTTTAGTTCAAAATTTATGGCTTATTCGAATTTTGAAAATTTCTCCATACTATACATCCAGTCTTTTTTGGAGCACAAAAATTGTCGGAGGACTTCAACCGTCGGCGCGGGTACTGATTACTCAATTTCTCGACGCGAATTCAAATCCGTCATCAAAATTGAGGTGGAGTCATTTTTTGATACAAACTGACAAATTTTTCCAACTTTCTCTTGTGTATCTCTAGAACGGAACGTCTTCGCCAAATTTGACCACCGAATTCGATTTCAGCGTTAAAAAATCGAGTCAAAAACCGTCCCTGAATTCAGAATTTTTGGTTTTTTCGAAATTTGAAAATTTCCCCAGACTTACATCATGTCTTTTTTATGGCAAGAAAAAATTTCGGAGAACTTCAGCATCGGCGCGGGTACTGATTACTCAATTTCTCGAGGCGAATTCAAATCTGTCTTCAAAATTGAGCTGATGTCATTTTTATTGACTCAAACTGACAAATTTTCCCAACTTTTTCCTGTGTATCTCGGGAACGGAGCGTCACCGTCGAATTTGACCAGCGAATTCGAACTCACCCGGAAAATTCGAGTCAAAAACCGTCCCTGAATTCAAAATTTTTGGTTTTTTCGAATTTTGAAAATTTCTCCAGACTTGCATCATGTCTTTCTTTCGGCAAAAAATTTTCGGAGAGCTTCGGCTTCGGCACGGGTGCTAATTTCCTAATTTTTCGAGGCGAATTCAAATCGATCGTCAAAATTGAGCTGGAGTCATGTTTTGACCAAATTTTAGGTTTTTTCGAATTTTGAAAATTCCTCTAGAATTACATCCTGTCTTTTTTATGGCAAAAGAATTTTCGGGGAGCTTCGGCGTCCAGGCAGGTACTGATTACTCAATTTTTCGAGGCGATTTCAAATCCGACGTCAAAATTGAGCTGGAGTCCTTTTGTGACCCAAACTGACCAATTTTTCCAATTTTCTCTTGTGTGTCTCGGGAACGGAACGTCGCCGCCAAATGTGACCACCGACTCCGAACTCAGCGTAAAAAATCGAGTCGAAAACAGTCCCTGAATTCAAAATTTTTGGTTTTTTCGAATTCTGAAAATTTCTCCATACTCAACCTTGAATTTTTTTTTATGACAAAAAAAATTTTCGGAGAACTTCAGCCTCGGCGCGGGTACTGATTACTCAATTTCTCGAGGGGAATCAAAATCCGTCTTCAAAATCGAGCTGGAGTCATTTTTTTACCCAAACTGACCAATTTTTCCAACTTTTTCCTGTGTATCTCGGGAATGGAGCGTCGCCGTCGAATTTGACCAGCGAATTCGAACTCAGCGTGAAAAATCGAGTCAAAAACCGTCCCTGAATTCAAAATTTTTTGTTTTTTCAAATTTTGAAAATTTCTCCTGACTGACATCATGCAGTTTTTGGGGCAATAGAATTTTCCGAGAGCTTCGGCGTCGGCGCAGATACTGATTACTCATCAATTCTTCGAAGTCAATTCAAATCCGTCATCAAAATTGACCTGGAGTCATTTTTTGACCTAAACTGACCAATTTTTCCAATTTTCTCCTGTGTATCTCGGGAACGGAACGTCGCCGTCGAATCTGATCACCGAATTCGAACTCAGCCCGAAAAATTGAGTCGAAGACAGTCACTAATTCGAAATTTTTGTTTTTTCCTAATTTTGAAACTTTTTCCGTACTATACATCATATCTTCTGCGGGGAAAAAAAATTTTCTGATATCTTCGGAGTCGGTGTGAGGGCTAATAACTCAATCTTTCGAGGCGAATTCAAATCCGTCGTCAAAATTGAGCTGGAGTCATGTTTTGACCCAAACTAACCGATTTTTCAAACTGTTTCCTGTGTATCCCGGATCCGTAGCGTCGCCGCCAAATTTGACCACCGAATTTGAACTCAGCGTGAAAATTCGAGTCGAAAACAGTCATCAATTCATAATTTTTGGTTTGTTCGAAATTTGAAACTTTTTCCATAATCTATACACCATGTCTTTTATTGTCAAAAGAATTTTCGGAGAATTTCAGCATCGGCGTGGGTACTGATTACTCAATTTCAGGACGCGAATTCAAATCCGTCGTCAAAATTGAGCTGGAGTCATATTTCGACCAAATTTTTGGTTTTTTCGAATTTTGAAAATTTCTCCAGAATTATATCATGTCTTTTTTAGGGCAAAATAATTTTCGGAGAGCTTCGGCGTCGAGCCGGGTACTGATTACTCAATTTCTCGAGGCGAATTCAAATCCGTCATCAGAATTGACCTGGAGTCATTTTTTTTACGCAGATTGACCAATTTTCACTTCTGTATCTCTGAAACGGAACGTCGCCGTCGAATTTGACCACCAAATTCGAACTCAGCGTGAAAATTCGAGTCAAAAACCGTCCCTGAATTCAAAATTCTTGGTTTTTTCGAATGTTGAAAATTTCTCCATTCCATACATCATCTCTTTTTTGAGGCGAAAAAACATTCGGAGAGCTTCACCGTCGGCGCCGGTGCTAATTACTCAATTTTTCGAGACAAATTCAAATCCATCGTCAAAATTGAACTGCAATCATTTTTTGACCCAAACTGACAAATTTTTCCAACTTTATCTAGTGTATCCCGAGAACGGAGCGTCGCCGCCACATTTGAACACAGAATTCAAACGCAGCTTGAAAAATTGAGACGAAGACAGTCATGAATACCAAATTTTTGGTTTTTCCTAAATTTAGAAAATTTTTCTATACTCTACACCATGTCTTTTTTTGGGCAAAAGAATTTTCCGAGAGCTCTCGCGTCGGCGCAGGTACTGATTACTCAGTCTCTCGAGGCGAATTCAAATCCGTCGTCAAAATTGAGCTGGAGTCATATTTTGACCCAGCCTGACCAATTTTTCCAATATTCGCTTGTGTATCTCTGAAACGAAACGTCTTCGCCAAATTTGACCGCCGAATTCGATTTCAGCGTTAATAATTGACCCAAAAACAGTCTTTACTTCAAAATTTATGGTCTATTCGAATTTAGAAAATTTCTCCATACTATACATCATGTCTCTTCTACCGCAAAAAAAAATTTCGAAGAGTTTCGGCGTCGGCGCGAGTCATGATTACTCAATTTCTCGAGGCTAATTCAAATCCGTCTTCTAAATCGAGTTGGTGTCATTTTTTGACCTAAACTGACCATGTTTTTAAAACTTTTTGCTGTGTATCCCGTGTACGGAGCGTCGCCGTCAAATTTGACCACCGAATTCGGAATCAGCGTGAAAAATCGAGTCGATAACCGTCCCTGAATTCAAAATTGCTGGTTTTTTCATATTTTGAAAACTTCGTCAGACTTACATCATGTGAGCGACTTTAATGCAAAAGTGGGGAAGAACGAGATCTTTAACCTAGGAGTTGGTCCAGGGGCAATAGGCAAGACAAACAAAAATGGTTCCAAACTAATCGAATTTTCTAATAGATATAATTTGAAAATTGCTAACACATTTTTCGGAAAGAAATCTCAAAAAAAGTGGACTTGGAAGTCGCCCGACATGAAAACAACAAATGAAATAGACCACATTTTGGTAAACGATTTAAACATAATTAAAAATATTAGGATCATTCCAAACTTCAAATTTTCATCCGACCATAGACCAGGTCTATGTACAATTAAGAGTAACGAAAATACCACCAGGAAAATAAAAAAGGAGTCGTTTCCCAATAAAATCATACCACTAAATGCCAGGGAAGCAGCCGAAAAGTGCATAGCCAAAAACATGAACCAGGTCGACTGGAATTCCCTAAATGTGAATAACCTCCAAACTAGCTATAATACTTTGTTTTCGACATTAGCAAACGTCCTCACTAAATTTGGCATCAATATCAAACAGATTAGAACCGATCATAAACTCTCATCGGATACAATAAACCTCATAGCCAGGCGCACTAAATTATATCAAAAAATTAACCTAAGTAAACTGGAATTGATAGAATTAGCAGAAATCAAAAAACTCATCAAGAAGAAAATTAAAAACGATGTGCACTCATTTGACCAAGAACTTATTAAGGAAATAATAGAATCTACCTGGTCAACAAGACAAGCAAGGAAAGCACTCTCTAAAGGAAAGTGGCTATTGCCAAAAATTATATCAGAGGAGGGAGTAATAATCCGGAATAGAGAGGCGATCGCTAGCACTGCTACAAAGTTTTTCGTAAAACTTTACGATGATGATAGACCGGATGAAGCCACCCAAAATGTTCAATTCGATCATTGGTTAGAGGCTGGCCACCGAGATGACCAATTCTATACCCCGAATATCCAAGAAAAAGAAGTATACGAAACACTCAAGGCCCTTAAGGCCAACTGCGCGCCGGGGCCGGATGGGGTAGACAACACAACATTAAAAACATTTGCAAAAATTCTGTCAAGGCCACTTGCTTCAATATTTAACTGCGTGCTCTCCTCGGGTCTGTCCCCAGAGCAGTGGCATCTCTCCGGGATTATTCTTCTCCATAAAAAGGGCGATAGAGCGGTGATTAACAATTACCGTCCTATCAGCTTGTCCTCTAATGTTTGTAAGGCATTTATGAAAATCCTAAAACAAAAGATTTACCCTGTGCTGGATGCACAACAACCAAACGAGCAGGCCGGCTTTAGAAAAAACTTTAGTACTATTGACCATATTCACACTTTAGGGCAAATTTTCGAAAAAACTACCGAATTTCAATCAAAAATAGCAGTGATGTTCATTGACTTTCATAAAGCTTTCGATTCTTTATATCATGATAAAATTTGGGTTAGTCTTATGAGACAAGGAATACACTTCAAAATTGTTAGGTTACTGAAAGAACTATATGCTAAATCGGAAGCCATAATCAAACTAGAAGGGAATGAGGAGAAGTTTAAAATCAGGAGAGGGGTCAAACAGGGGGACCCACTATCACCCAATATCTTCAATGCGGTTCTGGAGGAAATTTTTAGAAAAGTTGATTGGAGAGGGAAGGGACTAGTAATGGGGCAAAATAGCACTTTCGGCGAATATAAATACCTAAACAATCTAAGATTTGCAGATGATATTGTCCTAATTGGGAAAAATAGTGGGGAACTCGAAGCAATGGCGGAGGACTTGAGGAGAGAAAGCAAGGAGATGGGTCTTTCAATAAATTATGACAAAACGAAAATTATAACAAATATTAATCAATTTAGAGACATCTTCGTAGATGGTAACAAAATCGAGGTAGTCGAGGAATATAAATATTTGGGTCAGATAATGTCACTAGAAAACAGAATAAAAAAGGAACTAAAAATCCGAAGAGCCAATGCCTGGAAGGCTTTCTGGGCTCAAAGACCCATCTTCAAAGGGAAGCTCAATCTGAGCTCAAAAATAAAAATCCTCGAGAGTACTGTCTACCCTGTTCTGACTTACGGGGCGCAAACTTGGGCCTGCACTACAAAACAAGTCCGAAAAATGGAGACTACGCAACATGCCATGCTTAGGAGTATTTTGGGTATAAAACTCAAGGATAAAGTTCTTATTACGGAAATTTTCGAAAGATCAAAAACAAAAAACATAGTCTCGGCCATTAGAAAACTAAAACTTAACTATGCAGGGCATGTTGCAAGGGAATCCAGAAATAAATGGAATAGGGTCGCCACCTTCTGGATTCCAGTGAATGGTAAAAGAAAAGTCGGGAGGCCACGGAAAAGGTGGAGCGATGAGGTGGTCGAGGTGGCGGGCCCTAACTGGGCGAACAAAGCCGCCAACAGGACGATGTGGGTTGATCTGACCTACGCTTATACCCAGAAATGGGTGGCTGGGTGAGGGACGTGAACAAGGTACATCACTTACCTAAAATATAATATGTATGTTGTAATAGTATGCCTCACTGAGCCTATGAGCACAAAATAAAAAATTAAAAATGGAGAAACTTTAAGAATTCGAAAAGAACCAAAATTTTGAATTAATGACTGCCATCGATTCAATTTTTTGCGCTGAGCTCAAATTCGGTGGTCAAATTTGGTGGCGACGCTCCGTACCCGGGATACACAGGAAAAAGTTGGAAAAATTGGTCAGTTTGGTTCAAAACATGACTCCAGCTCAAATTCGACGACGGATTTTAATTCGCCTCGAAAAATTTAGTAATTAGAACCCGCGCCGACGCCGAAGCTCTCCGAAAATCTTTTTGCCCAAAGAAAGACATGAGGTTGTGTATGGAGAAATTTTCAAAATTAGATTAAACAAGAAATTTTGAACTAAAGTCTGTTTTTGACTCAATTTTTAACCCTGAAATCGAATTCGGTGGTCAAATTTGGCGGAGACGTTCCGTTTCAGAGATACCAGGAAAGTGTTGAAAAGATTGGTCAGTTTGGGTCAGAAAATGACTCCAGGTAAATTTTGATGACGGATTTGAATTCGCCTCGAAGAATTGATGAGTAATCAGTACCCGCGCCGACGCCGAAGCTCTCCGAAAATATTTTTGCCCAAAGTAAAACATGAGGTTGAGTATGGAGAAATTTTCAAAATTCGAATAAAACAAAAATTTTGAACTAAAGACTGTTTTCGGCTCAATTTTCAACACGGAAATCGAATTCGGTAGTCAGATTTGTGCGGAGACGTTCCGTTCCAGAGATACCCAGGAACGAGTTTTAAAAATTGGTCAGTTTGGGTCAAAAATTGACTCCAGGGCAATTTTGATGACGGATTTGAATTCGCCACGAAAAATTGAGTAATTAGCACCCGCGCCGACGCAGAAGCTCTCCGAAATTTTTTTTGTCATAAAAGGTTGTGAGGTTGGGTATGGAGAAATTTTCAGAATTCGAAAAAACCGAAAATTCTGATTTCAGAGACTGTTTTTGACTCGATTTTTCACAATGAGTTCGAATACGGTGATCGAATATGGTAGCGACGCTCCATTGCCGAGATACCCAGGAAAAAGTTGGAAAAAGTGGTCAGTTTGTGTGACAAAATGACTCCAGCTCAATTATGGCAACGGATTTTAATTCGCCTCGAAAAATTGAGAAACTAGCCCCCGCGACGTCGCCGAAGCTCTCCGTTTTGGCTCGATTTTTCACGCTGAGTTCGAATCCGGTGGGTAAATTCGACGACGTCGCTCCGTTCCCGACGTACACAGGAAAGATTTGGAAAAATTTTGTCAGTTTGGGTCAAAAATGACTCCAGCTCAATTTCGACGACGGATTCGTATTCGCCACGAAAAATTGAGTAATTAACGCCCGCGCCGACACCGAAGCTCTCCGAAATTTTTTTTGTCATAAAAAGTTAAAATCATTTTGCCCAAAGAATGACATAATGTATAATAGTATGGAGAAATTTTCAGAATTCGAAAAAACCAAAAATTTTGAATTCAGGGACTGTTTTTGACTCGATTTTCACAATGAGTTCGAATACGGCGACGCTCCGTTCTCGAGATACTTACCCAGGAAAATGTTGGGGAAATTGGTCAGTTTGGGTGACAAAATAACTCCAGCTCAATTATGCCAACGGATTATAATTCGCCTCGAAAAATTGAGTAATTAGCCCCCGCGACGTCGCCGAAGCTCTCCGCAAATCTCATTGCCCTAAAAAAAGACATGATGTATAGCATGAAGAAATTTTCAAAATTCGAAAAAAATCACAAATTTTGAACTGAAGACTGTTTTTGGCACAATTCTTAACGCTGAAATCGAATTTTGTGGTCAAATTTGGCGGAGACGTTCCGTTTCAGAGATCCACAAGAAAGAATTGGAAAAATTGGTCAGTCTGGGTCAAAAAATGACTCCAGCTCAATTTTGACGACGGATTTGAATTCGCCTCGAGACATTGAGTAATCAGTACCCGCCTCGACACCGGAGCTCTCCGAAAATTATTTTTCTATAAAAAAGACAGGATCCCATAGAATGACATGATGTATAATAGTATGGAGAAATGTTCAAAATTCGAAAAAACCCATGATTTTGAATTCAGGGACGATTATCGACTCGATTTTTCACGCTAAGTTCGAATTTGGTGGTCAAATTTGGTCGCGACGCTCCATTCCCGAGATACACAGGAAAAAGTTGGAAAAATTGGTCAGTTTGGGTCCAAAAATAACTCCAGCTCAATTTTGACGACGGATTTGAATTCGCCTCGAAAAATCGAGTAATTAGCGCCCGCGCCAACGCCGAAGCTCTCAGAAAATTTCTTTGCCCCCCAAAAAAACATGATGTGTAGTATGGAGAAATTTTCAAAATTCGAATAAGCCATAAATTTTGAACTAAATACTGTTTTCGGCTCAATTTTTAATGCTGAAATCGAATTCGGTGGTCAAATTTGGCGGAGACGTTCCGTTCCGGAGATACACAACAGAAAATTGGAAAAGTTGGTCAGTCTTGTTCAAGATCGAAATTGTTCCAGGTCAATTTTGATGACGGATTTGAATTCGCCTCGAAGAATTGAGTAATCAGTACCCGCGCCGACACCGAAGCTCAAAAACTACATGATGTAAGTCAGAAGAAATTTTCAAAATTCGAAAAAACCAAAAATTTTGAATTCAGGGACGGTTTTAACTCGATTCTCCACGCTGAGTTCGAATTCGGTGATCAATTTGGCAGCGACGCTCCGTACCCGGGATACACAGGAGAATTTTAAAAAAATGGTCGGTTTGGGTCAAAACATGACTCCAGCTCAAATTTGGCGACGGATTTGAATTCGCCTCGAAATATTGAGTAATTAGCCTCCGCGCCGACGCCGAAGCTCTCCGAGAATTTTTTTGACCAAAGAAAGACATGATGTAAGTCTGGAGAAATTTTCAAAATTCGAAAAAACCGAAAATTTTGAATTCAGGGACGGTTTTCGACTCGAATTTTGACGCTGAGTTCGAATTCAGTGGTCAAATTCGACGGCGGCGCTCCGTTCCCGAGATACGCAGGAATGACTTGGAAAAATTTGTCAGTTTGGGTCAAAATATGACTCCAACTCAATTTTGATGACGGATCTGAAAGGGAAGTATTAAATAGCACGAAGTAAAAAGTGTGATAGAACGAAATGTGAAGCCACGAAAAAAAAAGTTTAAATTACGAGTTTTAAAATCGATATCACAAAATGACTTGCATACGGTATATTATGTTGTTTAAACACAAAAATTATACGTCATCGCGGATAACGTACAGACTCGTGGAGATAGGAGATCCATGAGTTTAAGAGGGATCCAATTTTCTATAAAAACGATCATTAAGAATTTTTTCGTAAGTACTCTAGAAACGCCATAGAGGGGAGCTCTGAGGTAATGCTCGAAAGGACGGATTTCAGGGCTTCGGCTGAGAGAACAAAAAAGAGTGAGCGTGTAAAAGGTACCCTTTATTACAGTACATTAGGAATTTTTAGACCTATTATTTATGCGAATGACCCCATCGAGATCATCGAGATCATCGAGGGGTTTCGAACTCAACGAATTCGTTTTTGATATCGGTTTGGCTCTTAATCTAAATTTGTGGCTCCTGAGGAGGGGGAGAATCGATTCATAGATTTTTATTGCTCCAAAATTTGATTTTGACATTAATTTGTGCGCAATTGTAAATTTGTGGCAAGTATAATGGAGGCCGAGAATTTGAACTTTTTATTTCGGGCGCAGTAATATCGTGTCTCTTTTTTTCATTGTGTGTAGAAGGTATTAAAATTCCGGGCGTATTTTATTTTATCGTGTAAGTGAATTATACTGCATTCTGAAGTTTAATTTTTTCTTCAAACTCTTTCTTTTTCTGTTTCGTACTTGTTACTGCGCTTGTCATTTATATATTTCGTGCAAACAGCATATTTCTTTCGTGAATTCAACATTACCATTGTGGGCCGATAAATGGATCCCGATCTGAATTCGCCTCGAGAAATTGAGTAATCAGTACCCGCCTCGACACCGAAGCTCTCCCGAAAATGCTTTGGCCATTAAAAAGACGCGAGGTTAAGTATGGAGAAATTTTCAGAATTCGAAATAACCAAAAATTTTGAATTAATGACTATCTTCGACTCAATTTTTAACACTGAAATCGAATTCGGTGGTGAAATTCGAAGGCGACGCTCCGTTCCCGAGATACACCGGGAAAAGTTGCGAAAAAATGACACCAGCTCGATCTTAACAACGGATTTGAATTCGCCACGAAAAATTGAGTAAATAGCACCCGCGCCGACGCTGAAGCTCTCCGAAAATGAATTCAAATCAGTCCTCCTTGCACTCGAGAAATACGGGCGAAATGCTGGCCGACACAATAATCAGCTGTACTTGTATCGCGATACACGCCTCCTCGTCTGAAAGAGATCTTACAGGCGACGCGAACGTGAAACTATTTCCCCCGCTTAGAAGAAAGAATTCCTTCATCAGTGTCTGTGGGAGATCAATATTAGGTGATGTAAATTTGGCAACCTTTCGGATGCCAGATCCACTGCTATCTGTAAAGTCCATTCTATATACGGTAGTTATAAAGATAGGCATTTGTACGGGGGTCGGATCCACCGCTATCTGTAATGAGGCACTAAAGGTAGCTATGTGTAAAAATTTCTAACTTTCTCAATAGTGGTGTATATGGGATTTTCATGGAGTATACTGTGATATACTCGGGAGTAGCCCGGAGCTACGAAGAGAGAAATCGGTTATGTGAAGAATTTGACGTGGAAGCCATAAAGGTAGCTAAGTAAAATGACGGAGTAATGGTAGCCATATTTATATATATATATAGATGATTGGATATCATTGTGGTGCCCAGGTCGTTTAATGTCACTGAGGAACCCAGTTATAAATTTACGTCTTTGTGGCGCCCGCTAATTAGATGGCTTTGTGGTGCCCCTGTATATTTATAAATTTGGGAGTTGAGGTGCCCAGCTCAGTTGCCAAATCTATGCAGTTCGAAAATCATCGCCTTTGAAGTTTTTACATCTGTAGAGCGTTCATGCGAACAGCGGGTGGATGAAATTAGCTACAGTATATATCGCCTATAGGCTCGGTTCACACGACGATGCATGCACTACGAGTACTAATGCAATTTTGGTAGTGTGGGCCTATATAGTGCTGTTTTTAATCATTAAAAAAATGAATGTGATTATAATTGCGGGATATGTTGTTAATCGCGGCTATTTCCCATTTAATGAACTTGTACTGAGCAATAATAACGAAAAACTATTTGTTTTCTTGGACAATGTTCCCTCTGACATTTGTAAATATTTTATCGTTGATTCTTTCCTATAATTAGCTGTGGCTCTCAATGGATCGGAAGTTGGACAATATGCTTCCATTAAGACTCTTTTCCATTCAATTTTCACGCTGAGTTCAAATGTTCAAATTTGGCGGTGACGCTCCGCTCCGTTCCCGAGATAAGCTAGAAAATGTTGGAGATTTTGGTCAAAAAATGAATGTAGTTCAATTTTGATACTACGGATTTGAATTAATCTCGAGAAATTGAGTAATTAGCACCACTGCTGATGCCGAAGCTCACCGAAAAGTTTTTCGCTCCAAAAAGCGTACGATGTATAGTAGGGAGAAATTTTCAAAATTCAAAAAAATCAAAAATTCTTAATTAGGGATTGTTTTTTACTCAATTTTTTACGCTCAGTTCAAATTTGGCGGTGACGCTCCGTTCCCGAGAAAGGCTAGAAAATGTTCGAGATATTGGTGGAAAAAATAACTCTAGCTCAATTCTGACACGACGGATTTGAATAAATTTGTCTCGAAAATTTGAGTATAATTAGCACCAGCGCCGACGCCAAAGCTCGCCGAAAATTTTTCGCCCCAAAAAGGACATGATGTATAGAATGAAAAGATTTTCAGAATTTGAAGAAATTGGGAATTTTGAATTAAAATTAACGTATTATGGTATCGTATCTATCAAGTTCGGCATATTTTATGGCATGAAATTTTCATTTTTTAATTCTGCCCTTCTACCGTATCTGTATATTCACGATGCCTTGTATTACGACAACAACAATTTTCTTCTAAATTCTGTGTAGGCCTCATCCTTTCGCGAATACGCGAAACAAACATTAAATTTTCGAGTTCACTCCGAGAAGTTTTCCTTAAAAAGCAATCGGCCTACCTGTGAAGACAGACTGTTTTCGCTAAGATTTTTCCAGCATTCGACTTTTCAACTGTCTTTGCTATTCACTTCTTTAGTTCCTGTGTTTTCGCCGATTTGTACAACATGTTGTTTATATTGTAAATAGTTCAAATCCGGCAATATCTTTTTCTAACCATTAAGTCGCGTTTCAATTCTTGTATATTATAGCCATTATATCCTCTTGTTCTTTTTTACTCTTTTCATGTCGTTGACTTTCCATTCCATGTTTTCTAAGTGAGGGTCAATTTTACTAAATTGAACAACTCTGGAAGACATTGTAGGAGGCACCACTCCATCGAGCTGACCGGATTTTTATGTCGCCGAGATAAAAACGGTTGAGACCAACAAGCACACAATCGAAATTGTTTTCACTTTTTCAATTTTGACCATTCAGACTTCGACCTAGTCTGCTAATAAACATTTTCAAACTTTACAAGTAGTAAGAAAAGATTCTGAAAGTAAATAATATACAGGTAGCAACAGCGTCTTGCTTCTATTTCTCCACCTGCTGAGCCATTCTCCTGAATTATCAAGAAATTTGAATTTTGAAATCTGAAGAAAAAATATATATTTTGGTATTTTGGCGAGATCTTTCTCCAACATTCTTTAGTGGATTTTCTTGCTTATTATTTTTAATATATTTTAAGATTCTTTAAAACTCGTCAAGGTTAATTAAGGTTCGTAAAAACTCGATTACAACATTTTAAAAGACCCATTTTCTGTTGTGAGGAAGGGAATTGCAGATCAAATATTCAATATTGAGTGCGATAGTATACGTATACCTGATACGGAATACATCAGGAAAAAAGGACAGTCCTAAATTGATGCCATTTTACCATATTTCTCTATAGTAGGATGGGCTGTTAATGGTAGGAAGTAGGATGGGGTGTTAATGGAAGGAACAAAAACTCAAACAAAGTTATTAACATTTCAGTGTTGCTTTTGAAATAATAGGTTAGAATAATAATTTTTTTTTTATTCTCTTTAAATCAGAATAGGACTCGGGTGCTGTACGCGTAAATATTTTGTGCTTCTTGTATCTAAAGAGATTCTTGTTGATTGTCTCTGAACTCACATTTCTCTGTGCATAAATTATATTTCTTCTCTCTACCTATCGCAGAAGATAATAAATCCAGGTTAGGCTCGGATCTACTACTGGAGACTGAAATACTTTTGCCGCCCTACTTGTGGTATGCCCTGGAAAAATGGCGGAGCCTTCCCACCAATTACATATATTTGAATAAGACTTAAGGTGAAAGCGGAAGAAAAATATAACGGGTTTTTAGGATTTGCCGTCCCTTTGTCACCCGAAGCTGAAACCTCATCAGCCACGGGAAATCAAGGCCTGGTCAAAATTTCTAACGATCGAAAATATTTACATGGAAATTTTTTTTTCCAAAGATTTAAAATGATCGTTAAGGGTTTTTCTTGTTTTGATATATCTACACTTGGGTAGTTTTTATTCAGTCTTAGTAGGAATTTATAAAAAGTTAAACACAACAAGGAATATGCTCGCTGCCACCAGCAAACCAAATCTGTAGAAAAAATTTCAATGTTTATCGAAATGTTTTCCTAAAAATTTCCGATGAAATTCCTGGAAATCATCGGAGATTTTCCCCGAATATTTCCTAAGAAATTCTTTAAATATTATCGGAGGGAGATTCTTATCGAAGATATCCAAATAAATTTTTCTTTGGAAATCATTGAAGATATTTCCTCAAGATTTTCGATAAATTTTTCAAAAACTGTCGGAGTTTTTTCCCAAATATTTCCGATGATATTTTTCAAAATTTAACTGAAAATTTTCCCAAAGATTTTTGAGGAACTATTCTTTGGAAGACATCGATGAAATTCTCCGGAAATCATCGGAGATTATCCACGAACATTTTTAATGAAATTCTTCGGAAATCATCGGTCATTTGTCTCAAAAGTTTCCGGTGAAAATCTCTGAAGATCATCGAAACTTTTTTCTGAAGAAATCCTTTTCACGATGAGTTCTGATAAAATCTTTTAGAATCATTGGAGATTTTTGCTAAAATTTCGGACAAAATTCTCCTGAAATTATCGGAGATTTTTCTCAATTATGTCCAAGATGTCCACTGATATTCTTCGAAAATGATCGGAAACTTTTCCTTAATATTTTCGACAAAAATCTTCGGAAATCAAAGGAATCTTCTCGAAAAGTTCTAAAGAAATTCTTTGAAAATCATCGGAAATTTTCCCTAAAGATTATTTCATAGTTTTTCACTAAATTTTTCACACTGAGTTCAAATTTGTTGTTCAAATTGGTCGGCAAGCTTTGTTTTTGAGATACACTTGAGAATGTTAGTAAAATTGGTTAAAAAATGACTCTATAGCTCAATCTTGATGACGGATTTGAAATTTTCTTATTATAATTCTCAATAAAAGGGGTTCTCACAATTTTTTTCATATGTTTCTGCATTCGAATTATTTCGAAGTTAGTAATGTCGAATAGAGCTCAGTTTGAAATATTGTCAAATATTTCATTTTTCAAAATTATTATTAGTCGTAACTATTTGATTGTTTTCCTGAGTGGCAGGGACCTTCTTCAAAAAGAGAAAAAAAAGAAAATGGACCTGAATCTCACCTAGCAGAGAAATAAAAAATGAAATCGACCATTTATTGATCAATGAATTAGCTATAATAAAAGATATAACAGTTGTTTCGATATTTGAGTTCGCACCTGATCATAGAATGTGCAGGGGACTATTAGTGTGCCAAAAAGAGCCGAATATACAAATCATATAGGAAAACGAACAAAACTGGGAACTCCATAATACTGCTACACAAAATGGAGGAGGCAAGTAACTATTTAAGAGAGAATCTCACAACAAAGATGACACATGTACCAAATTATTCTGAGAACATGAGTGTACAAGGAACTATCCGAAAAATTGATCGACGTATGTAGCTCAACAACACAAAAGTATGCGCGAATAAGAGACAACCTAACACCGATGACAAACTCACAAACGAAACCAAAAAGCTAATAGAAAAGAGGGAACTATTAAAAAAGTTACGGAAAATGACTCACAAACAGAAAATAGAACTAACTGAAATCAACAAACTAGTAAGAAGGAAAATCAGAGAGGATTGCAGAATATTTGAGGAAAGAAAAACAAGAGAAATAATAGAGGATACATGGTCAACACGTAAATGGAAAAAGGAAATAAGCAGGGGAACTAAACTAATTATGGAATTGTATATTAGTGCAGGGAATATAATCACGGGGAGGGACAAAATTATTAAGGAAGCAACAAAATATTACGAGAAACTATACGTAGAAACAGAGAAAAAACAAAGCGACGAGATCAAAATACTGAGGAAGGTCAGTGAGTATCTGAAACGAAACGAAAAAACTGCGGAACCCCTCCCAAACATAATAAAAGCTGAGTTAAGCCAGACTGTGAGAGATCTAAAGATAGGAAAAGCTTCAGGACCTGACACTATAGAAAATTAATTCATGAAATTATTCTTGAATGAATTGCTCGCCCCCCTGGAAGTAATATGCAACAAAATTATAGAAGAGGAAAAAATACCTAACCAATGGAATGAAGCTCAAATAATTCTATTACATAAAAAAAGGGGATAAAAGAAAACTGGAGAATTACAGACTATGTCGCTGTATTCGAAAATTTAATCAGATTTTTGATATCACCCCTGTTGGCATGCTAATTTCCAATTTTGTTCTCTCCGAAAAAGTCAATTTGACTATGCAAAAAAAAAAAAAAAAAAATTGGACAAATTATTGGAATAAGGATTTTTTGATCTAGGTTGTAGTTTTCTTTCTCTTACAGATTAAAAAAAATGCAATTTTTTCACTAAAGAATGTGAAGGCATAATTATTTTCTTCATTTTCCCTAGGAAAAAGGCTGGGTTCCTTTCCTGGAAGAGAGGAAGGAAGTCCATTAAATTCGCTAAATTAAAGCGACGATAGGTACTCTCAAGGAAGGAGAGCAAGTTTCTCTTTTTCCAAGAAAAAGAGTGAAAATCAGTTCATATTATTATTATTTTTTTTTGACTTGGATATGTCCAAGTCTGACATGTATAAATTACAGTAGTTGTCATGCTCGTAAAGTTATCTGAATTGTGGTGTGTTCGCGTAATTAAATTTTAAATATGATATTTTATTCTGAATATTTTTATCTGCATTTTTCAGTGACCTTAATACTTAAGCAGTACCGCCCATATTGGGCAGTACCAAAAAACAGCAGTACATACATACAGTGAGATCATCACGCAACATAGGAAAGTCCCATAAAGTGCACGTTGATGTGTACCACTGTGGTAAACGTCATACTGGTGCAAATCAACACGCAACATTGCGCTAGTTTGGAATCATTTCATTGAAAATGTTTGAAGTTCCGATAATTTCCGAAGAATCTCTTCAAACATCTTTAGGAAAAATGTCCAATGTTTTCCAAAGAATTTCTTTAAAAATCTTCGGGAGAATTTTCCGATAATTTTTCAAGAATTTCGTGGGAAATATTTGGGGAAACTCTGATGGCTTGAAGAATTTTATTAAAAATCATTAGAAAGAATGTTCGATGATCTCCGAAGAATTTCATCAAATATCTTCGGGAAAATTTCTAACAATTTTAAAGGAATTTCGTAGGAAACTTTTAGAAAAAATTTCCGATAATTTCCGAAGAATCTCATGGGAAATATTTGGAAGAATTTCCAATGTTTTCCAAAAAAATTTATCAAAATCCTTCGAGAAAATTTTTCTATTGTTTATGTAGAATTTCATGGAAATATTCGGGGGAAAACTCCGATGGTTTTTGAAGAATTTTTATTAGACAATCTTCAGGAAAAATGTTCGATGACCTCCGAAGAATCTCATCGAGAATCTTCGGAAACCATATCCGATGATTTTAAGAAATTTCATCGGAAAGTTTTGGGAAAAAATTCCGTTAATTTCCAAAGACTTTTATTGGAAATTGAAATTCTTCGGAGATCATCGAACATTTTCCCTAAAGATTGTTTCATAAAAATTCTTCAAAAACCATCGGAGTTTTCCCCCCGAATATTTCCATGAAATTCTATATAAACAATAGAAAAATTTTCTCGAAGGATTTTGATAAATTTTTTTGGAAAACATTGGAAATTCTTCCAAATATTTCCCATGAGATTCTTCGGAAATTATCGGAAATTTTTTCGAAGGATTTTTTTATGAAATTTTTCCAAAGATTTCTTCTGAGATTTTACCTGAAATTTGTTGATAAGTACCTTTAAAAACAGTCGTAGATTTTTCCCAATTCCTATTATTCTTCAAAAATTAGCGAAAGATTTTCTCGAAAAATCTTCATGAAATTCTTTGGGAAAGATTGGAAATTTTTTCTAAAGATTTCCGTTGAGATTCTTCGGAAATTATCGGCATTTTTTTTTCAAACATTTTCGATGAAATTATGCGTAACCTATACCATTGTTTCATATTGGTGTGAACGACCCCGCGACATGTAGCCGATCTTGAATACCACAAGATTGACAGATGAGGGGCTGAACGTGTTGCGTGTTGATTTGCACCAGTACGACGTTTTCCACCATGGTACACATCAACGTGCGCTTTATGGGACTTTCCTATGTGGCGTGATGATCTGTTCCACACTGTATACGTTTAAAATTTATTTATTATTAAAAAAAAAAAAAAAAAAAAACTTAAAAATATTAACGAAAGTGAAAGTAGAAAAATACGATACTGAGTAATCAAAGTCGAAACTGAACTTGAGTAGTTAAAAGAATAACAAACCACTTTTTTTTACTCTCTTGTTTCTTTCATTTTTTTTTTTTTTTTTTTTTTTTAATGAGGGGCGATATTTTTTTTCTCGTACATAATTATTATTTTGAATCTTCGAGTCAAAAATATCCCATATTATGTACTTGTAATATGGAAAGGGAAGTGCTGAAACAAAGAATAAACCGTCAATTTTCTAGTTTTGACAGGTCAAAAGAAAAGCTTAGAATAAACACTGACTTGAAACATTAAACACCATAATCCAAATTTCTCACTCAACAAAGACAAAATTTTGTAAACTAAACAAATGATCGAAGTTAGTAAATCTTCTCATTCAAAAAATGAAAATGTTCTTTTTTTTGTCTTCGTGGAATACCTCGCCCATTGCCCTTCGGATGCGAGGGAAAAATGCATCCGGGGCACTGATTTGAATCGGATTAAAATATCTGATCGATTATCCGAATACAGGGATCCAAAACTGAGTTTGGACCAAAATCTGATTGAATTTTTGTAACCGGTGACCCAAAAAATTCCTATTCCAATAACATATTCTGTTATTTCAGTAAAGTCAAAGTGGCCCATTTGATATGGGATTAAATTTGTATTTTCAGGCCAAATTAGGATCGAATCAAAAATCTGATATGATATTTGAAATCAGCAACCCATAAAACCTTGCTTCGATACTTCGTTTGAGTTTGTATTTATTTTAATGGGCAGTACCAAAAATTTACGTTTAAGACTTTTTCATAAAAAAAAAAATAGTTAGAAATATTAACAAAAATGAAAGTAAAAAAAAATTGAAATTAGGTAATAAAATCAATTTGAACGTAAAGACTTGAAATGATGGCGAACGATTTTTTTTTAAAGGGAAAGGCAAAATTTTTTCTGTCGTGAACAATTGTTTCACGAATAATTATTTTAAACATTTTCGAGTTAAAACCATTACACACTGGAAATTGAATAATTTTTTTTTCTAGGCGAGGGAGATGTTAGAAATAAAGAAAAATTGTGATAAAATCAGCAGTTTAAGAAAATCTTAGAATAGACGCTGACTTAAAAAATTATAATAATCAAATTTTTCACTCGATTAGTAAAATTTTGTAAACTAAACAAATAATCAAAGTTGGAAAATAAACTAGACACTCCTTCCTTTTCTAGAAGCATAGAGCCCTTCTTACCTCAGCATGTTCTCTGCAGGAGGAGGAACAAATCGGCCCTTTCTTCTCCTCGATGTAAGGAAGAGAAAAAATTTTATTTTGGTTAAGAGAGGAAAAAATTGTCCCTTTGGCTTTCTTGTTATTCAAAAAGTAGAACAAGTTATTTTCCATACTTCAAAAAGAGGAATGAAATTCTTGTCCATCCAATGAGGCAAAGGCCGTTTCATTTTCCTCTTCAAAGAAAGAAACAGTACTTCTTATCTGCGACAGTTTTGTTCTTTTTCTTCGAATAAAGTTGCAAGTTTCCACTTCGTTTTTTAATTCTGATTATTTATCTCATCGAAATCTGTACGAGCCTCAAAATCTAAATAACACACGTCAAATGAGCCAAACTGACTCAGCATGAAACAACGCTATTCTAAAGGGCTGTACCGCCCATATTGGACAGTACCAAAAATTTTTTGGGCAGTTTCAAAAAACAACAGTAAACACATAAGTTCAAAAATTTATTTATTTAAAGAAAAAAAAAGTGAAAAAATATTAATGAAAACGAAAGTAGAGAAATTTGAAATTAGGTAAATAAATTTAAACTTTCTTTTTCTGTCATGGATGGTCATTTGTACTATTTTCGAGTCAAAAATATCACACACTTGAAATTGGATTTTTTTTTTTAAAGGGTGGAAGGGTGTAGAAACAAAAAAAATTGTGATATGATAAAACTGCCAACTCCCTGATTTTGGCTGTGCCAAAAAACTTGCAATGGGTGCTAGCTTGAAATACTGGGCACACCATAATCCAGATTTCTCACCCTTCAAAAGCAAAATTTTGTGAATTAAAAAATAATGAGCAAAGTTAGAAACTGAAGATTTGTTCTTTCCTAGAAGCAAATAGACCCCTCCTCAGTCAATCATTCCGTGAGCTTTGGTATCACGTCTTTTCAGGAGGAAAAATAACTCAGCCCTTCCCTCTCTTCAATGTCATGAATGTGAAAAAAAAGGGAAACATTTTATTTTTGGTCGAGAGGGAAAAATCGTCCCTTCTGCTTCTTGAAAGAACATCGTTTTTGGTTTATCTGTTCCGAAAAATATATGCTATCAATTTTAAATGAAATTACTTTACCGCTTTTTATTCCCTTTCCTTATGCAATGTCATTTCAGTTGGAGAATTCGTAAGAAATTAGGAATTTAGGGATGTACTTACAGAATTTTCTCTTTTCTGTCCAAAACGAATTTATTTTGCCACAGAGCCCATTCCTTGATTGCCTAGAATTATCAATTTATAAATGTGGTCAGCTATTGGAACACAGTGTGGTCAGTTACTGATAGACCTGGTCAGGCATTCATGAACTTTACTGTCAATTTTGTAGTGTGAGCGAACTTGCTAGTATTCTGTATGTAGGGTGTGCCAATTCACTTTTCTTCGGGGTATTCCACTGGAGACGGCGTAACAGCCGAAAGCGCTCTGGGATACAGAAGAGAAAACAAGTGAATTGGCACACCCTATGTACAGAATATTCATGCAATTTTATACCTCAGAAAAAATTAATTATTAAATTTTAAAATGAATGTAAATTCAAGTAAAAAATTTAATTAATAAGTCGAATCAGAGACGTCGCTGGAAAATTTTTTGAAAGGGTAATTTTTTCAGTAGTGTTGACCTACATTCATCGGCTTCGGTGTATTTTTTTAGGCGATGGAGGAGTAATTTTTTTAATGATATTTACTCACGTTCGCATTTGAATTTGGGGGAGGGTAATTTTAATCATTTCTACTCACCAAAAAAGAAACATTTGAGGGGGCAAGTATCACCTATTTACCTTCGCCCTAGCGATGTTCATGACTTAAGTGTCCAAATTTAAAAAAAAATTACCAAGTAGGTACTTATGATCAAAACACAAAGAGAAACAATTCATTATTAGCCAAATACGGCTTTTAAACAGACAGCTACTGGTACATTTACCTTGCATGACCATTGACATTTCGAACTGGAATTGAGAAGAAGAGAAGGAAAAAAAAACTACAATAGGCTCGGCTATTCGCAGCCGACCGCGACCCTTAAAAAATAACAGCCCATCACAGTGTAACGTATTACATAGGTATCTCCACAGCATTGCGACGTTGTCGGAAACCGGGCACCTCAGGGAGTTTTCATTATAAATTCTACTGGGCTCCTCAACGCATTATTACCGGATAGTAACATATACAGTGTATAACAAGTGGCGCTCTCTGATTAAAAACACCTGGGACTAAACTGTATAAGACTCTATAAAATCCGACTTAGAGGTGCCCATCCAAAAATGCGTTTTTCCGATACCCTGTCCCCCTACCTCGTACTTCAGCTTGAAATAACGTAAATACCTTGTGGTGCCCGAAACGGGCACCTCACGTCATGACCGGGCACCTCAAGTTCAGTTAATGACCATTTCGGGCACCACAATGACGCGAATTAAAACTATATATATATATATATATATATATATATTATATATA